>CM046037.1:36481845-37061845 GCA_025215565.1 Flaveria ramosissima | reverse complement strand
AAATAGTTACAAATAATTTGATTGGTGGAATGTGGTTTTCTTAGTTTTCTCATAAAAGTGTGGTTTTCTTAGGATCCCTATATATATATATATATATATATATATATATATATATATATATATATATATATATATATATATATATATATATATATAAGGTCCCGTCTCCGAGACGCTTACAGCTGGTCAATCATCGCACATAAAACATTTAATTACATTAGCTTTAATAAACATTGCAGCGGAAACATTAAAATAACTTTTCATTGCAATATAAATGCTTTTGCAAGTTAATACAACATTCGTTACAAACATCGTTTGTCCGTATTAGAATGCAAAAACATTATACAAAAGAATGTCATCTAAAAATGCCAAGTAGCTGCCCCGCGCCATCCTCAGCAATGCTCACCTGCCAACTGGAAAATGCATAAAAGTCAGCGTTGCTGAGTGAGTTCTAGATTTAAAAAAAACATACTTTACTTTTAATTAAAATCGTCCTTTGCTTTCGTCCATGAACACACATAATACATACACATAGATAATAACATTATTATCTTCATCATCGTTCATCGTACGTTACTCGTTATCATTCATTATCATCAATCGTTCCTTTTCTTTCGTATCGTTCATTCCGTACATACATCATTAGTGTTTACTTTCATTCGGACCAATGCCATGTGCTTCACCCCACCGTCATGCATAAAGCGGGTACTGGGCCAAAGTCTATAAATAGACTCCCATACATTATGCCCGGAGGCCTGACCACAGTACCGGGGTAAGCGGCAAGGATCCCATACGTATGGTCAATCGCACGGATTAGACCCTAGTGTGCATCCTTCCGGGGTAGCTAACCCACACACAGTTGAGCTAACACCCTTCATTGGGCATGAACCTCCATACATTTGCTTGCAAGCCTTTTTTACTTTCATTCATTCATTAATGCATGCATTAACTTTTTCCACAAAAATCAGTAAAAACATTCTAAGTCCTTTCGAGCGTATGAGCCCTATTTGGGCATATGAAGAACACTTAGGCGTATGGAGAGCCTCCAGAAGAACGAACACTATGGGGCGTAAGAACCCTCAGTCGCATGGCCCTTAGTCGCATGACTCTCAGGCGCATGACCTTCAGTCGCATGACTTTCAGGCGCATGAACTTCAGTCGGATGACTCTCAGGCGCATGACCTTCAGTCGCATGACTCTCAGGCGCATGACCTTCAGTCGCATGACTCTCAGGCGCATGACCTTCAGTCACATGACTTTCGGCTGCATGGCCTCCAGTTGTATGACTTTCGGTTGCATGACCTCCAGTCGCATGAGGAAATTCCCAGTCGTGTGAGCCCTAACTAGGCGCAGAAGCAATTCCATTCGTACCAAAACAATAGATTGCAGTCCCCGAACATTCTCCAACCTGTTCTAAGCTACACCAACCATCCTAAGCCTTAGAAACACAACCATAACATCGTCCTCAAACATAACCTGCCCAAATCCGAACCCCACCCGAATCGCACACAAACACACAAACACATACATACGTGTACAACACCCAACATAACAAAAACAATTTCATATGCATTTCCAGCCCCAAAATCTGTTAAAAACAAGTAAAATAGGGGTCCTAGAACTCACCTTAGCAGCCTCTTCGGGTAAGACTTCCTTCACACCCGTTTGCTTCAAGTTCACACCAAGAACCCACTAGAAATCGACTCTTGCACTCGACTTTCAAAGAAACCCAAAAGCTTCTGCCCTTTTTCCCTTTTCTCTCTCTTAAAACCAAATGGAATGGGGAGGATGAGGGGAGAGTGGGCGGCCATGCCCCCTTTACACCCACTCTTCCAAAATTTTGTCCTTTTGACACATTTTACCCCATGACTTGGGCTAAAATGGCTTTTCTTCCTTTTTCCTTCTTTTTTTCTCCACCTTATTCTTCTTTCTTTGGCTTTTAGAAATAATAATAATAACCAGGTGTTACAAGTCCACCCGCCTTATATAGGTTTCGTCCCCGAAACCTGTTATCCCTCGAACAAACGTGGGTAATGTTGTCTCATCTCTTCTTCAGTCTCTCACATAGACCCTTTTTGTGCTTCCACTGTACATGCACAAGGGGAACCACTTTATTCCTCAACCTCTTCTCCTTACGGTCAATGATCGCCACTAGTTGTTCCACATAATTGAGCCGTTCATCTACCTCGATATCTTCCAGTGGTACAACCATATCCTCGTCTGCTAAACATTTCCTCAGATGAGATACATGGAATGTCGGATGAATTCCACTTAGCTCCTCTGGTAACTCTAGTCTATAGGCCACCTCTCCTACTCGAGCAATGATTCGGAAAGGCCCTATGTACCTTGGACTCAACTTGCCCCGCTTTCTGAACCGAATGATACCTTTCCAAGGTGAGACTTTCAATATAACTCTATCACCCACCTGGAACTCAATCGGTATACGTCGTTTATCAGCATATAACTCTAGTCTTTAGCTGCCTTCATGAAAGCCTTGATCCTTTCCAGCTTCTCAGTCGTAGCCTCGACCACCTCGACGCTCCCTAACTCTTTATGTCCGATATCACCCCAACAAACGGGTGTCCTACATCTCCGACCGTATAGCATCTCATAAGGAGGCATACCAAACTGGCATGATAACTTTTGTTATATGAGAACTCAGCTAACGGTAAGTGGTCATCCCAACATCCTCCAAAATCAATGACGCATGCCCGAAGCATATCTTCCAGTGTCTGAATGCTCCTTTCCGCCTGACCATCCGTCTGAGGATGATAAGCCGTGCTAATATGTAACCTCGTCCCCATCACATCATGGAATTTCTTCCAAAACTTAGATGTAAACCGGGTGTCACGATCTGACACAATAGACACCGGCACACCATTGACGAGTCACAATCTCCTTAATGAACAGATCCGCCAACCTCTCGGATGAATAAGTCTCGCGGATCGTTAGGAAGTGGGCACTCTTCGTCAGACGATCAACTATCACCCATATAGCATCATACCCTCTCGCGGTACGCGGTAACTTCGTTATAAGTCCATGGTGATATGCTCCCACTTCCACTCCGGTATATCCAACGGTTGGATCTTTCCGTACGGCTTTTGATGCTCGGTTTTCACTTGTAAACAAGTAAGGCACTTACTCACATACTCTGCCACATCGCGTTTCATACCTGGCCACCAATAATCTTTCTTCATATCTTGATACATCTTTGTAGCACCGGGATGAATGGAGTATCGAGTCTTATGAGCTTCATCCATAATCTTCCCACGTAGATCCCCAAAACGAGGAATCCACATCCGCCTGAATCAAGTTCTAACACCGAGTGTGTTTTCACCCAACTCCGCGACCAGACCTCTCATTCTTTCAGAGTTAAGATGATCTTCTCTCAACGCCTCATCTTGAAACTCCTTGACCTGCTTCATAACATCAAAGGTCATAATCAACTGATAAGCTTTCACCCGAATCGGTTCGGGTCTTTCCTTTCGACTAAGGGCGTCTGCCACTACGTTGGCCATGCCCGGATGGTAATGGATCTCGCAATCATAGTCCTTTATGAGCTCTAACCATCTCCTTTGCCTCATGTTCAAGTCCTTTTACTCGAAGAAATACTTCAAGCTCTTGTGGTCAGTGAATATGGTGCACTTCGTCTCATACAGGTAGTGCCTCCAAATCTTTAACGCAAAGACCAAAGCTACTAACTCCAAGTCATGAGTAGGATAGTTAACCTCATGAACTTTCAACTGTCGGGATGCATAGGATATAACCTTTCCTCTCTGCATTAACACACATCCCAACCCCGAGTAGGAAGCATCAGAATAAACCACCAAATCTTCACTTCCATCGGGTAACGACAAAACAGGAGCTTGAGTCAATCTCGCCTTTAACTCCTCAAACACCTTCTCTTGAGCTTGACCCCATATAAACTTTACATCCTTACGGGTCAACTTGGTTAGTGGAGAGGCGATCTTAGGGAAGTCTTGAATAAACCTTTTGTAATAGCCCGCCAGACCCAAGAAACTACGAATCTCGGATGGCGTCTTGGGAGACTTTCATTGTATCACCGCCTCCACCTTTGCCGGGTCCACCATAATTCCGTCAGGATTCACCACGTGACCCAAGAACTGGACTTCGCGCAACCAAAACGCGCACTTGGAGAACTTAGCATACAACTTCTCCCTTCTCAACGTCTCCAACACCTCTCGAATGTGACCGGCATGCTCATTCTTGCTCTTTGAATAAATCAGGATATCATCAATAAACACGATCACTGATTTATCCAACATCGGCCGACAAACTTGATTCATCAAGTCCATAAAAGCGGCTGGTGCGTTAGTTAAACCAAAAGACATAACCAGAAACTCGTAGTGTCCATAGCACGTGCGAAAGGCTGTTTTTGGAATATCCTGCTCCTTCACTTTCAACTGATGGTAGCCAGATCGAAGATCTATCCTTGAGAACCAACTGGCACCTTGAAGCTGATCAAACAAATCATCAATTCTCGGCAACAGGTATTGATTCTTTATTGTCAACTTATTCAGCTCACGGTAGTCGATACACATCCTCATGCTACCATCTTTTTTCTTCACAAATAAGACCGGAGCACTCCAAGGAGATAACTCGGCCTAATGAACCCCTTATCCAGCAACTCATGTAGTTGCTCCATCAACTCCTTCATCTCAGTCGGAGCCAACCGATACGGTGCCTTAGCAATAGGTTGGGCACCCGGTATCAAGTCAATCTGGAACTCGATCTCGCGATCAGGTGGCACTCCTAGTAAGTCTTCAGGAAACACATCTGGAAAGTCACACACCACCGGTACATCAGACAGTTGTGGTGTTGGCGTATCCACGTCCTTTACGTAGGCCAAGTAGGCACTACATCCACGCCTCATGCACATTCTTGCCACCGCCATCGAAATCACCTTCGGGATAGTTGTAACTCGATCACCGTAAATTGTTACTGAACTCCCGTCAGGCGCTGTCAGTCTGACCACCTTCTTGCGACACACAATGTTCGCCTCGTAATCCGCCAACCAATCCATTCCAAGGACTACATCGAAACCGCCTAAGGTCATCACGAATGGTCTAACAGGAAATGACCTTCTAATTCAATTTCACAGCCTTCTATCATCTCAGAAATCCTGGTAGACTTACCTATGGCAGTTTCTACATCAAAGGGCTCATCAATACTTCTACTCTTAATGGGCAACTTAGCACAAAAGGCAGCAGAAATGAAACTCCTACTAGCACCGGAATCAAATAAGTTTACTAGAAACGTACCTGACGCCACATTGGGGTCCATCCTAGCCTCCTCCCGAGTCATCGTGAAAGCTCAGGCGCTCGCCTTCTGCCCTTCCATCCCAACCATATTCTTCTTCGCACCGGAACTCTCAGCCCTCGGCTTCTTGCAGTCCCTGCTCATGTGACCCTCTCCACCACAGTTAAAACATATGGCCATATGACAATCCTTTGCTATATGCCCCGTCCTCCCACACTTGAAGCATAAATTCGATCCCAACCTACATTCTCCGATATGCTCATTTCCACATTTGCCACACCTCTTCGACCCTACCACAGATGTGACCACACGGTGGTCATCCACCTGTGCACTCTTGTTACTCGTCGGGGCACCACCCCGACCAAACCTCTTCCCATTCCAATTCCGGTCACCACAACCTTTCTTACTCACCTCAGCCACCACCACTTCCCGCTCATCATACAGCCTCCCCGCCAGGTCAACCGCCAACCTGAACGTGCTTGGTCGGGCGGCGATCATGTGCCTGCGGATGTCCGCCGACAAGCCCTGGATATATCTCTTGATCTTTCGTACAAGGGTGTCACTTGATCTGGCATCAACCGTGCCATCTCATTGAACTTGGTGGTGTATTGCTCGTGTGTCATTGTTCCCGCTTCCAGCTGCAGGAACTCTCTTTCCACCTTATCCATTTCCCTATGAGGATAGAACTCCTCGATCACCAACTTCTTCAGCTCCGCCCACTTCATCATTCTAATTACTCGACTACTCTCGGCTTGGACAATATTGTCCCACCAGCACAAGGCCGAGTCCACAAACGAGTGGGCAGCAAATTTCACCTTCTGGTCCTCTCGGCACTCGCTGATATCAAGTACCGCCTCCATCTCTCTCACCCATCGGTGAGCAGCAGCAGCAGTGCCATTACCATCGAAAGTTGGGGGCTTGCATCTTTGAAATGCCCCGTAGTTACAGCCTCGTGCCGTCTCCTGCACAGGCTCTTCTTCCTCCTCCTCATCATCGGAGAGAACCGTCTCAGTTTTCGGTTGCTCCTGTCCTCTCGAGGACCTGTTCCTCTCTTTCTGTTCTCCTTCCCGTACAGCCTTTATCACTTCGGTCACCACAAACGGTAAGATCGTTTGCATGACCTGATGCACCTCTTCAACCAAAGCCTCCTTCACTGAGGCCCTTAAGTTAGCACTCTCGTCTCCACCCTCTGGGTGAGGGGTCTCGGGTTCTTCATGAACCACCTTTTCAGCCCTAGGCCTTCCTCTTTTGGCCCGCGGTCCAACACCACCTCCACCGCGACCTCCACCACGCGAAGCTTTCGATGATCTACCATCAGCCATCCCCTAACACACTGAAAGATTCAAACACCAACACGGTCATTCAAGGGAATAGCTCAGTTTATGTCAAGTATAGTAAGTCCCTAATTAAAATGGCCAGTTGTGATTAGCCACTTACTTTACTCTCCATACCCCAAGCATTACCTATCCCGACTACATAAGTATCTAAATCTACAAAAAGCACATAAACCACATAACATGCGCACGTAATGCCGGTTAACATTAAGAAAATACCTGATGGCACGTAGCTACTCAGACTGGCATCCCTTCCCTTTTTCCGTCAAATTCTCAGTTTAAGTTAAGGTTTCTTTTAAAAATTTACCCGTTTCACTTAAACTTTGGATCTGATACCAACTTGTAAGGCCCCGTCCCTGAGACGCTTACAGCTGGCCAATCATCGCACATAAAACATTTAATTACACTAGCTTTAATAAACATTGCAACGGAAACATTAAAATAACTTTTCATTTCAATATAAATGCTTTTGCAAGTTAATACAACATTCGTTACAAACATCGTTTGTTTGCATTACAATGCAAAAACATTATACAAAAGAATGCCATCCAAAAATGCCAAGTAGCTGCCCCGCGCCATCCTCAGCAATGCTCACCTGCCAACTGGAAAATGCATAAAAGTCAGCGTTGCTGAGTGAGTTCTAGATTTAAAATAAAACATACTTTACTTTTAGTTAAAAACCGTCCTTTACTTTCGTCCATGAACACACATAATAGGTACACATAGATAATAACATTATTATCTTCATCATCGTTCATCGTACGTTACTCGTTATCATTCATTATCATCATTCGTTCCTTTTCTTTCATATCGTTCATTCCGTACATACATCATTAGTCTTTACTTTCATTCGGACTAATGTCATGTGCTTCACCCCACCGTCATGCATAAAGCGGGTACTGGGCCGAAGTCTATAAATAGACTCCCATACATTGTGCCCGTGGCCTGACCACAGTACCGGGGTAAGTGGCAAGGATCCCATACGTATGGTCAATCGCATGGATTAGACCCCAGTGTGCATCCTTCCGGGGTAGCTAAGCCACATATAGTTGAGCTAACACCGTTCATTGGGTGTGAACCTCCATACATTTGCTTGCAAGCCTTTCTTACTTTCATTCATTCATTAATGCATGCATTCTTTCGTTACGTTCCTCTTTTCATTATCTACCACTTTATGTTACATAATACTTTTCATTTCATTTGTTAACATTCAACGTAAAGCCACGGGAAAATAATCATACATACCAAAGAACATCATCATAAACATACAAACCTCACCATACAAGGCACCATTATACATACATAACATACAACATACATGCTACATCATACATGCCCATCAAATCATCTTTGACCTCAAAAAGTCAACTTACTTAGCCCGCGAGAACATTCCAAGTGAAGGCCTACATTAACTTTTTCCCCAAAAATCAGAAAAAACATTCTAAGTCCTTCCGGGCGCATGAGCCCTATTTGGGCGTATGAAGAAGACTTAGGCGTATGGAGAGCCTCCATACGCATGAACACTATGGGGCGTATGAACCCTCAGTCGCATGGCTCTCAGTCGCATGACTCTCAGGCGCATGACCTTTAGTCGCATGACTTTCAGGCGCATGAACTTTAGTCGTATGACTCTCAGGCGCATGACCTTCAGTCGCATGACCTTCAGTCGCATGACTTTCGGCCGCATGGCCTCCAGTCGTATGACTTTCGGTCGCATGACCTCCAGTCGCATGAGGAAATTCCCAGTCGCATGAGCCCTAACTGGGCGCAGAAGCAATTCCATTCGTACCAAAACAACATATTGCAGTCCTCGAACATTCTACAACTTGTTCTAAGCTTACACCAACCATCCTAAGCCTTAGAAGCACAACCATAACATCGTCCTCAAACATAACCTACCCAAATCCGAACCCCACCCGAATCGCACACAAACACATACATACGGGTACAACCCAACATAATAAAACAGTTTCATATGCATTTCCAGCCCTAAAATATGTTAAAAACAAGTAAAATAGGGGTCCTAGAGCTCACCTTAGCAGCCTCTTCGGGTAAGACTTCCTTCACACCCGTTTGCTTCAAGTTCACACCAAGAACCCACTAGAAATCGATTCTTGCACTCGACCTTCAAAGAAACCCGAAAGCTTCTGCCCTTTTTCCCTTTTCTCTCTCTTAAAACCGAATGGAATGGGGAGGATGAGGGGAGAGTGGGCGGCCATGTCCCCTTTACACACACTCTTCCAAAATTTTGTCCTTTTGACACATTTTACCCCTTGACTTGGGGTAAAATGCCTTTTCTTCCTTTTTCCTTCGTTTTTTCTCCATCTTATTCTTCTTTCTTTGTCTTTTAGAAATAATAATAATAACCGTGTGTTACATATATATATGTATGTATATATATATATATATATATATACATACATATATATATATATATATATATATATATATATATATATATATATATATATATATATATATATATATATATATATATATATATATATATATATATTTGTATATATATGTATGTATATAACGGTTGGTTAAATAAAAAGTTGTTTTGCCTAAAAAAAAGCTTAAGAAACAATCTAGACCATTAAATATTCTAATCTAACACTAATGAAGTGTTAAAATTCAAGTGGTGGAGAAAAAAAGATGGAGGGATATATTAGGAATATACAAATTTGTTGACTTTTTTCAAATTCTCTAACTTTTTTAAAATGTTGATAACTTTTTCATATAATGTTATTTTTTTGTAAAAATTACATCATAAAATCAAACATTTTTTTCTTTAATTTAAGTATAGTATTGCAATACTTTTTCAAGAAAAAAAGCTAAGCAGTACAAAATTATGTTGTTTTATTTGAAATTGTATTGTTTTTTATGGAATGATGTTGTTTTCCATAAAACACCACATTTCTAGAATAAATAATACATAATTTACAGTAAAAAAACTACATTTTTTGTAATTAAATACTACAATATTATAAACCTACACTACTAAAAATACATATTTTACTTTTTAATACTATAAAAACAGCACAAAAACAATATAACAACACAAACATAACATAATAGCACAGAAACATAAAACTTTACAATATATTTTAAGTAATATAAATAACAAACCAACACAACAAAAACATTAAATACAACACAACAAACAAAAAAATTAAAATAGCATAGCCAACCAACATATACAAACAAAACACTAATGTGAAATATATTGAAAAATTAAGCTGTGTGATATTAGTCATTAGTATTTTTAATCGTTATATTGGGTGTTAATATAACAATAAGTTTTAAACAAGCTAGTGGAAATATCTAAGTTAGTTGTGTATATCAATATTAGTTTGTTCAATGTAAATGTGTGAAGAAGTAGTAGGAAATAGTTTTATTATCACAATACCCTCATTTTTATACTTTTTAGGCAAAGTGATTTTTTCATTTGAACCATATATATATATATATATATATATATATATATATATATATATATATATATATATATATATATATATATATATATATATATATATATATATATATATATATATATATATGTGTGTGTGTGTGTATATATGTATATATATATATATTGTATATATATATATATATCTCTATCTATCTGTATATATATATATATCTGTATATATATGTCTATATCTATCTCTATCTCTCTATCTCTCCTATATATCTGTATCTATATGTCTATCTATATCTCTATCTCTATATATCTCTATCTATATCTCTCTCTGTGTGTCTCTCTCTATCTCTCTCTCTCTCTCTATCTCTCTATCTCTATATCTCTCTATGTGTGTGTGTTGTGTGTGTGTGTGTGTGTGTGTGTGTAATTATTAAGTTGTGAGGCATCAGATATGGTAATTGAGTCACAGTATGCATGTATGGCAAAATGGAATCAAGGTTTATGTGTCTGTGATTATTATGTATGGCAATATGGCACCAAGGTTTATGTGTAATTTCAAATTACTTGTAGGTATGAATATTTTAATGTAAGTATTTTATTTTATTTACAGATGTCGGATACATATGATTCGACTTTAGAACACAAGATTGATCATGATAGTAATGATGAGATCAACTCCCACAAACAAGTGATGCAACTAACAAGAAAACTAAAATTTACCAACCAAGATCCAAAGTGTGGAGGGAGTTTGAAAGTTCACGAATGAAAAGGTTGTTAAAAATGAAAAATGCATTCATTGTGCTTCGGTGTACAAAGCTGACTCCAAATCTCAAGGTACAAGTAATCTTAAAAATCATCTAAAGAAATGTACTCTATACTTGGCTAAAACTTAGTAGTGGGCAAACGTAAATTGCATTCCAATATGAGGATGGAAATAAAAATAACATCCTGGAAATTTGATAAAAAATCAATCAGAAAGGCTTTATGTTACATGATAATACTTGATGAATTGCCATTTAGCTTGGTCGAATGAGCGGGGTTTAGGTAGTTTATGAGTATATGTCAGCCAACCTTTAAAGTTTCATGTAGATCCACAATCACGAAAGACATATACCAGTTGTTTCAAGAAGAAAAAATATAAGTTCATAATTTTATTAAAATGAATAGTACTAGGATTTGTTTAACCACCAGCACTTGGACTTCCGGTCAACAGTCCAATGACATGTGTCTTATTGCCCATTTGTGGATAAGGAGTGGAAATTGAGGAAAAAAATCTTAAACTTTTGTCCTTAAGCGAATCATCATAGGGTAGACATTGGGAATGTGGTTGAAAAATATTTGATGGAATGGGTAATTGAAAACATTTTTACAATTTCAGTTGATAATGCAAGTTCAAATGATGTTGTAATCGAATTTTTGAAAAGGGTATTTCAAAATTACAACAAGTGTCTTTTAAATAGTAAATAGACACACATTAGATGTGTTGCACACATCTTAAACTTGGTGGTCCAAGATGGGATTGAAAAAGTTGATACCACGGTTAAGAAAATCAGATGTATAGTTAAGTGGATTAAACAATCACCTTCAAGAGTCGACAAATTTAACAACTCTGCTAAGATCATTAATACCGATACAACAAAACACATAGTTATAGATGTACCAACTAGGTGGAATTATTCTTATCACATGTTAGAGGTTGCACAAACTTATGAAACAACCTTTGAGAGATATGATCTTGAAGAATCAGACTTTAGATCCGACCTTGGAAATGTGGGTTTTGGGGTGGTTACAATTGCTGATTAGGAAAGTGTTAGAGATTTATGCCATTTTTTGAAACTGTTTTACAATATTACTTTAAGAGTTTTCGGGACAAATTATGTGACATCAAACTGATACATAGAAGAGATTTACTCTATTTGTAGTGTATTGGAGAATGCTATTAAAACTCCTAGGCTTCTTTTCGTAGTGTATTGGATAATGTTATTAAAACTCCTAGAACCTGTCAGATTGGATTAGCAATGAAGCCAAAGTTTGAGAAGTATTTTGGTAATGTACTAAAAATGAACTTGTTGCTATACTTTGCTTTGATTCTGGACCAAAGGAACAAAGTCAAGTATTTGGATATATTATTAGTCGATCGTTACGAGAAAGATGTGGCGGGAAAGAATATGAAAATCATTATGGATTCTTTTTATGAATTATACAATGAGTATATTAGAATTCATTCCCCAAATTCTAGTACTACCGTGCAGGACCGTTTAAGGGCTTAAACACAATTACAACACAACAACACAATGAGGAGAATAACTAAGCTCTAATCAAACAGTGAACTGGGTAACCAAAGTGTGATACTAAGAACACAAGTAAAGTAAAGAGACAGAACAAGAGAGTTGGGTTTCAAGGAGGCAGTATATTGCTTTCTCAAGTTCTTTTACAAGTGTTACAAAGCATAAAGAAAAGATACAAGAACTTGAAATACTTATACTACAACCTACAGCCGGCTATACTTTGAAAGCCAGCTGGATACAATTGACTAGACACTAACAAAATCAATTGTAGGATCAAAAGGCATATCTGCCTTTTGACCTTGTGACTATGACATGCCATAGCTCACATCCTTTTACAATACAAAAAGGATAAAGTACATAAAGTAGAAAGTTGAATACTCAAGACCTCAATGTACAGTTACCAAAAGCAAGGCCCTTTTCACCAACTCATGTAAGTTGGTGACTTTACAGAGATGCAGCGGAAAAGGTGCTTTATGGAACAGTACATCAGATAAAGCATGTGTACTAAAAGTCTTCGGAAGAAATCTGTCTTCATAGGATGAGGCTTCGGAAGACTTTGTCTCTGAAGCTTCGGAAGACTTCATGTTTGGCTTCGGAAGATATTGGTCTTGGCTTCGGAAGATTTTACACTTAGAGTATTTTCTAATGCTTTGTGTAAAACTTCCGAAGCATTCTTCACTTCAGTACTTAGTGCATGTTGCTGAGACACTTAGGCTGTTTTGGGTTGCATCAGACTTCAGGAATCCTTACAAACTCCCCCTAGGCTGATGCTACCAAAACACTTGGAAGATCTTCAAATGTTGGTAGTCTTCAGTACAATCAGGACCATTCCTTTCTTCATGAGATGGTCAGGATCATCAAGACTTTCATAGTATCTTCTCATCTCAAAGAGATCATGCAGAGGTAAGTTGATTATGTCTTGCCATGAGTAGACATTCTCAACACCTTGATCTCTGATAACAGTCCATCTCTCTGGATTGGTAGAGTAAGTCCAGGACAAGATGGGTGTCTCACTAGTTAGAGGAGCCACTTGAATAGGAGTTGATTGGGCTGCCTCATCATGCACTTCCTCAGGTTGATCTGATTCAGCCTGAGGTGCAGAGGTAGATGACTTTGGCTTCTTCTTCTTTGTCTTTGGTTTAGAAGCCATCCTCTTCTTCCTCTTGGTTGTCTTTAACTGAGAAGACTGGTCTGCAGCACCATGTTGATCATCAGTGTCTTTCTCAGTTGGGTGTTCCTCCCTCACAGGTTCAGAAGGAGAGGGAGTTTGACCCTGCCTAGGATCAGAAGATGAAGCTTGCTGGGGCTCAGCTGGAGGTGCTGGTTGAGGTGTCTCTGGTTGTTCAAACTTGACCTCCACTTCAGGTGGGACTTGACTTGGAAGAGAGTGCAAGTCAATAAGTTCTCCACTCTTAATCTTCTGCTTGATCACCCTAATATGCTCATCCATAGTGGATAGAGACATGGGGCCAAGTCTCCTTCCGGAGAATCCATACAGCTTCAAGAAGCTCACCATTCTTTGTCTGTCAGCAGACTTCTTTGCATTCTTTTGAATGGTGGCCCTTGACTTTGCAGCTTCTTCCCTTAGTTTCCTTTTGGTTGTCTTTCTTTCCTTGACTAACTCAAGTTCAAGTTGCTTTAGATACTCGAACTCAATGAAGTCATAGGACAAAGGGAGAAGTGCATCTGCCTGATAGAAGCCTGTGGCACTCAGGTAGTTGATCATTTGATCCTATCTTCCTCTTTATCTACCTGAGGTTCTTGTGGAGCCACATCTTCCTGTGCAGGACTTTCTTGAACTGGTGAGAGAGTAGGAGCATGCTTGTAAAGTCTTTTCTGTCTCTTCTCCTCTTTGAGTTGGAGAAGTATCATTGCATCCTCTTTCTCCTTCAACTCTCTTGACACTTCTCTGTCAGCCAGTTCATTTAGTTCTTCTAAGGGGAGGGAGATGATCTCATCAATGTCATAGTTCCTGGTCTGTAAGTAGGTAATCCTGACTGCCCTTAACTCATCATCCTGAGTATTTGGTCTGGGGGCAGCCCTGATTGCAGCTTGCATGAAGCTAGATGACCCAGTGGAACTTTCTCCCCTTAGTCTCCTTTTCCTCTCTCTCTCTTCCTCCTCAATTTCCTCAGGAGTCATTATCCTTTTCCCTTTGTCACCAACAGACCTTTGTGACTCAGGGTGGATTGAAGCTTGGCCTTCATTGCTTGGAGTAGCTTCCATGCTCTGGCCAGAGAGAGGCTGAGAAACACCTTCACCAGCAGGTGTCTCAGATGGAGTTTGGACCTCAGCAGCAGTTGTTGATGATGAGACAGGGGTCTCAGGTTCTGTCACTGGGCCTTCAGTCAAGGTTTCCCCTATGAAACTAATCTTAGGGTCCACCTCAACATCCAGTTGACCGATGACATTGCCTGATTCCCTAAGTCTCCTTCTTAGAGAGAACTCTGCCATGATCCTGTCTTGGATTCTTTGAGCCAGCCTGTCAGCTTGTCTTGAATTGCTTGGATTGACAAGTGGCAGGTTGACTAAATCCAGTCTTTCATAAAAGCTCAGGCTTTGGAATTGAAAAACTTCTTGTTGGCCTTGAACTCTTTGAAGTATGAGGGCTCTTCTGTCATCATCATACCTCCACCTTATGATTTGATTGCTAGTTCCCAGTGGTGGAGATGAGACAGCCCTTGGTATGCCTTCCTCAAAGAGACTCCTGATGAGAGAGTCTATAGAGTCCACATTAATGTGAACTTGAGGAAGTTGCTGAGAATGCACAACAGCAAGTGAGGATGGTGAGTCCTCTATGTCCATTCTCTCTGAAGAACTCCCAGGTTCTGTGGTTGTAACAACTTTCTCCCCCTTTTTGGTAGCATCACCCACTTGCATAGGTGAGCTGGAGGATAAGTCAATCACTTCCACAGGTTCTTGTGTTCCTGGTTGAGCTCTCCTTAAAGGTCTCCCAGCTAGTTTTTCCTGCAGATATGAAATCTGGAGTTGCTGATCATTGACCCTGTTTTGTAAGGTAGTCACCTGAGATTCCAAGTGACTAACCTTAGAGACTAAATAGGTGCATGTTTTTGACAGTTTTTGCACCTTTAGTCTCAAATTCCCCTCATCTTCATCAGAAGATTCATTGGGGGATGAGATGATTGGACCAAAGTCCTCTCTCTCACCACCAGCTTGAGTTTCTTGGCTGCTGGTTTTCCTCTGCTCACTGGCAGCCTCAGTTGAGATGCCAATGGGCTGAGTTGCCATGGTTGAGGTCTTAATGATGTAATCACTTTCAAAAGTGAGAGCCTCTTCCATATGGACATCCTGAACAGGTTCAGAAGTGTCCACCTCAGTAACAGGTGACTGATGGGGGATAGACTGAGGAGAGTCAGAGGTACTCATCTCTCTTTGAGTAGGGGAGGAGAAGAGAGACTCATGGTACTCACTGAATCCTAAGTCTTCATCAGTGTAAAAGGATAGGTTGGGAATTGGTTGGTTGAGATCCAAAGGCTGGGGATGGTAGCTGTCCCCTGAAGGTTGTCCACTTGAGTGTTGAGACTCAGAGTGAAGGCTTAAGGTTGTTGGGCTATTGAGCTCATCAGGGTGAGCTTGAGGAACCTCAGCCCTGATAGGTGAACAATGGGAGTGGTTTGCTCCTCAGGAGAAGTGGGAGCTCTAGTGTCCACTTCTTCCTGTAAGGTTGAGTATTTGGGGGCCTGCACAGACTCAATAGTCTGAGCAGGGGTTCGTTTGGATTTTCTTTGGTAGGTGAGGGTGATTTCTGGTCTTTTTAATGGTAGGGACAAAAGAGGTGTGGGTTCAACACTAGCTTGTGTTGCTAGGTTGTCACCTTGAGCAATGAGCTCTAACATTTTTGGGACTAGGGCTGTTTCTACCCCAGAGAAGCCTACAGTTGGCTTCTTCATTATTTTAAAGATGCCGGGCTTCATCTGTCCCAATTTAAGAATATTACCTGTTTCCCTCAACTGTGAGCCCAGTTCACAGTTGAGAATGTGTTGAACATATCTAGGAAACATGTAATACTCTAAGGAGTCTAAGTTTGCAAGTAAATTAGTATAAACAAATTGTGAATACCTGAACTTGACCCCCTGAACCATTCCATGAACTATGAAGGAGAGATCCTCAGGAATCTGGTCCCATCCACCATGCTTGTTTGACAAGCTGTGGATAACCACATGGAGCAGGAATTTCCATTGGGATGAGACCTTCCCTTTCCTAAAGGTCTTTACAGAGAAATCTCCCTCATAGCCCATCTGCTCAAAAGAATGATTAACAGCTTCTTTTGGAAGGACACCTCACCTTCTTCATCATCCAGCTGTAGATGTTGGTTAATGATGGCCGGAGTGATGAAGACTGTCCTCCCTTGCACTGTGGCAGACAGTGCCTTCTCCCCATCCATAATGACCTCTTGGCAGGTCTTCCAGAATTCAAGCAACTGATCCTCATATAGAGGAGGATCAATGGTCAGGGAGGTGAAGTAGTTTGACAGAGTCAAGAATTGGCAAATCTCTGAGAAACTTGCATCTTTCTCAGAGCTTAACAGAGCAACTTGATTATGTTGCCTGTGTAGTTGCATGGAGAAATCAGGGTTGTTTCTGCGGTTAAGGTTGGCCATTTCAGAAGCTTAAGGGTGAAGAAAGGTAGAAAGCAAAGGCGGTTTAGAGAATTAGGTTAGAGAAACAGTAGAATTGAGGAAGATAGTGGGAAAGAGGGGGAACCGTTGGGTATTTATATGAAAAGGGATTTGAACCAAAGTTAATGAAAGAGGATAAACTTTGAAATCCGAAAGTCGGTCCCACCTCTGAAAAGGTAGTTTACTTTTGCTCAAAAAGTAGTTTTCTTGGAATTCGAAAAGCTTCCGAAGTTTATTTGTCTTCGGAAGTTTTGATTTAAAAAGCTTCCGAAGCTAAAATGGCTTCGGAAGATTTTCCTGAGAGTCTTGATAATTTATGCTTCGGAAGAGAAATAAACCCTTGAATGCTTTGTATGAAAATAAACAAAGCTTCCGAAGGTTAATTTTGCTTCGGAAGGAAAAGGTTCTTGAAAATAGATAAGTGTCTGAGATAAGAATTTTAAGCTTCGGAAGATGAATCTTTACTTCTTCCGAAGGTAAAATCTCTTAGACAGTTATTTATTTTAAAGACATGTTTTTCTTCCGAAGATAAAATTTTATCTTCCGAAGTATCAGAAATTTTCAAGAATCTAAGGAAAGTCTTCAAAAAGAATTTTACATCCAAAGAAAACATGAGCTTATGAAAGTGATGAACTAGACAACTTAGGACACACATATTTTAAGAAGAAATAATTAGAATTAGTTTTAATAAAAAGTCTACTCAAAGTTAATCATCCCAATAGCTGATATCAGATACTTAAATCTCTGTTCATCAAAAGCTTTGGTGAACAGATCAGCATATTGTTCATCTGTATGAACTTTGACTAGTTTAATTAATCCTTTTTCATAGTTATCCCTTATTAAATGATACCTGATGTTGATGTGTTTGGTCCTTGAGTGCTGCACAGGGTTCTCAGTGATAGAGATAGCACTATTGTTGTCTATGTGGATAGGAGTCTCTTTGAAGTTAAATCCATAGTCCAGCATCTGATTTTGAATCCAAAGCACTTGAGCACAGCAGCTTGCAGCAGCAATGTATTCAGCCTCAGCAGTTGATGCAGACACACAGGATTGTTTCTTGCATTGCCATGAGACCACCCTTCCACCAAGGAATTGACATCCCCCAGATGTAGACTTTGCAGTCATATTGCAACCACCATAATCACTATCTGTATAGGCATACAGATTGAAATTTGGATTCTTTGGATACCATAGACCAAGTGTTGAAGCACCTTTGAGGTATCTTAAAATCCTTTTCACAGTGATTAAGTGAGACATCTTAGGGTTGGCTTGATATCTTGCACAAATACATGTAGCAAACATGATATCAGGCCTGCTAGCTGTAAGATACATAAGAGACCCAATCATAGCCCTGTATAAGTGCTCATCTACACACTCCCCCTCAAGATCTGGACCAAGGGAGTGGTTTCTGGCTATGGGTGTCTTAGCAATCTTACAATCAGTCATATTGAACCTCTTGAGTATGTCTTGAACATACTTTGACTGACTTATGAAGATGCCATCTTCAACCTGCTTCACTTGAATTCCCAGAAAGAAGTTGAGTTCTCCCATTGAACTCATCTCAAATCTGTCTTTCATCAGCTTCTCAAAGTCTTTGCAGAGCTTTGGATTAGTTGAACCAAAGATGATGTCATCAACATATACTTGAACCAGCAATAAGTCATTTCCCTGTCCTTTGATGAAGAGGGTTCCATCTATAGTACCTCTTCTGTATCCATGCTTGCAGAGATACTTAGATAGTGTCTCATACCACTTCCTGGGTGCCTGATGCAGCCCATAAAGAGCTTTGTCAAGCTTGCAGACATAATCAGGATGATCAGGGTCTACAAAACCAGGTGGCTGTTTGACATAAACCTCCTCATCAATCACTCCATATAAGAAAGCACACTTTACATCAAGTTGGTAGACCTTGAAGTTCTTGGATGCAGCAAATGCCAGGAATATCCTAACAGCTTCTAGTCTTGCTACAGGAGCAAAGACATCAGTGTAGTCAATCCCTTCTTCTTGTGTGTATCCTTGAACAACTAGTCTTGCCTTGTTCTTGATGATGATTCCCCTATCATCCTTCTTGTTTCTAAAAACCCATTTGGTTCCAATGGTAGTCTTCCCATGAGGAAGAGGACAAAGGTTCCAAACTTTCTGCCTTTTGAATTGAAGCAGCTCTTGTTGCATAGCTTCAACCCAACTTCCATCCTTTAGAGCTTCATCAACTTTCTTGGGCTCTATCTGGGATAAGAAACAAGAGTGAAGACAAACATTTGCTTCATGGGTTTGTCCTCTTGTTCTTACCCCTGTGACAACATCTCCAATGATGTTTGTGGTGGGGTGAGACTTGTGGATCCTTAGCTGAGGGATCACAGCAAGTTGTTGAGAAAGATCTAAATTTGAGAAATTTAAATCTGGTCTTGAAGATTCACCCTCCACATTATCACACTTATCAAGATTAACTTGATCCAATGAGTGTGAGACATCATTGATGTTGTCATCTATGGTATGGTTATTAGCATCAAGAAATTCCTGATCACTATCACCATCACCATTGTTGTCTTCTACAAGTGAGGTATCTTTATCTGGTTGAGAGGCCTCTGAGCTGGAATTTGAAGGCATGCCAGATGTATCAGCTGAATTTGTCATTGTTGTGCTGATAGAAACCTCATTTGCTGAAGTAGTTCCAACTGGAGCTGAAGATGTATGAGTTGAAGGTCTTCCTAGCTCAAATCTTGGATCAGGATCACCTGTATTTAGATTTTCTGCAGATCCTGAAACATGCTCACAAGATTTGTTAAAACAGTTGGTAACTAAATCAAGATCAAACAGCCAATCCGGACCAGAACCAGCCACACAGGGAGTGTGCTCATTGAAAGTCACATTGGCTGACTCCTCAACAATTCTAGTTCTGAGATTGTATACTCTATAAGCTTTAGCTTGAGAAGAGTATCCAATGAAATGTCCATCATCTGATTTCTCAGCAAACTTGGCAATTTGATCTTTGGTATTCAAGATGGTGCAGGGACATCCAAATGACCTGAGAAAACCAATGAAAGGTTTCCTCTTGTGCCAAAGTTCATAAGGAGTCTTACCATGTGTCTTAACTACTAAAACTCTGTTTTGCACATAGCAAGCAGTATTGACTGCCTCTGCCCAGAAGGTGATAGGCAGTTTAGAGTCAGACAACATAGTTCTTGCAGCTTCAATAAGTGTCCTGTTTCTCCTCTCAGCAACTCCATTTTGCTGAGGAGTCCTGGGAGCACTATATTGTCTTGTAATACCTTTTTCATCACAAAATGCATCAAGGATTTGGTTCTTGAATTCAGTTCCTTGATCACATCTTATGGTTTTGACCTTGTGATCACATTGATTCTCAACTTTTAAGATGAAATTCTTCAGAATCTCAGGGGTTTCATCCTTAGTTCTAAGGAAGAAGACCCAAGTGAATCTTGTAAAATCATCTGTGATCACCAGACAGTAAGAGGTCCTTCCTAAACTCATTACACTGGTGGGGCCAAAGAGATCCATATGTAACAAGTGTAGGGGAGTAGTGATGGAGTTCTTTTCCTTAGGCTTGTGAGATACTTTGTGTTGCTTCCCTTTCAGGCATGCCACACAATGATCATCACTAGTAAACTCTTTCTTTGGCATTCCAGTTACCAGATCATGTTTAATTAATTTATTCATGTTCTTAAAGTTTACATGGCACATTCTTTTATGCCATAGGAAAGACTCATCACTATTTGCTTTAGATAGAAAGCATGAAACTTCTCCTGAGGGAGATGTTTCTTGCAAATCCATCTTGTACATGTTCCCTTTCCTGGGGGCTCTGAGCAGGATATGCTCATGAGGAATGACCACACCAGGTTTGAGAACAATGCACTCATGCTCAGTAAAGAGCATGTTATGACTCTGATCACAAAATTGGGATACACTCAGAAGATTGTACCCAAGCTCCTTAACAAAGTTTACCTTCTCAATGCTGAGCTTACCATTTGTGACCTTGCCCCTTCCAGAAATGTAACCACCTTCATCTCCTCCAAAAGCAACTGGTCCTCCATCAATTCTCTCAAAATTATGGAGTAGAGACCTATTGCCTGTCATGTGCCTGGAACAGCCACTGTCAATTATCCAGACATTCCTGTTGGTCTTGAGCTGTTCCTGCACAGAGAAGATGATTAGTTACATTTGGAAACCCAAGCCTTACTTGTCTTGGGCTCATTAATCAGTAATAGAAGGTAATGCAACAGTAATAGATCCTATGGTTGTACTATGGGGATCTTCAGCTGTTGTTGATGGAGAAACCTCAGTCATTTGGTCTTTCTTAGACTTCCACACCACCTTTGGAGTCTTGGACTTGACCTTCAAAACCTTAGAAGCTTTTAGAACTTCATAAGTTTTGATGACTGATCCTTCGGAAGAGTCTACAGTCACTGCAGCAGACTTTAGTGCTTCGGAAGAATTCCTTTCTTCCGAGACCAACTTTGCTTCCGAAGGTAATTTTCCACTTACCTCCTTCTTTGATTTGGAGCTTCCGAAGGAAACAGACTTTCCTTCCGAAGCTTGAGACTTCTTGAGACTCTTTGAAGTCTTTGTTTTAGTCATGTGGACAGTACTTTTAGGATTGTATGGGCAATCCTTAGCAATGTGAGAAGTACTTTCACACATAACACATAACATTTCCTTCTTCAAAGAAGTCTCCATTTGAGAGCAAGACTGACTTTGGTCACATCCCTTCTCCATCTTCATCTTGGTAGATGCTGAGACAGTTCCTTTGGGCTGTGAACTGTTCTTGGAGTTTGATGGTCCAGGCTGTGCAGCAGTGGTACACAGCAGCTCAGTCTTCTTCTTGACACTGAGATGATTTGAACAAGAACCATGACTCTTAGCTGAGGAGTCTTGGTTGATGTCTTCAGTCCTTACTACTTTGAACCTGCAGAGATAAAACTTGTTTCTGCTTAGCATCAAAAGTAGCCTTGATTTCTTGAGCCTTCTTTGCCTTTCTTTTGCTCTTTCTGATCAAGTTCTTTCTTTTGGACTTGGTCATCACAGTTGATTTCTTCTCCTCAGAAGGATAGTGGCCCTTGGAAGAATCCTCTTCTTCACTCTTCTCAGAGGAATTCTTCACTATCACTTCTTCATCATCCTCACTTACAGGATCTATGAGAGGAAGCTCATCTTCACAAGTTCCACACCTAGGAGATCTTACAGACAAGATTGTGTGTGGAGGAGCTATCTCATTTGATCCTAGTCCCTGTCTATTTTGATAACAAACTTTGTTGTGCAGGGATGAGGATATCATGTTCTTGAAGGTCTCTTCTTCAAGAACACTCTTCTCTGCCTTGGCTTTGCTGATCACAAGCTCAGCCTGGCACTCAGTTAACTTAGTGATGAGATCTTGGATCTGAGTTCTGAAATCTGTATGTTCATGTTTTAGTACTGAAATGGTTTTCTCCAAGTCTTCTATCTTTAACTTGTAATCATTTTCAGACTTTCTAAAATCAGATTTTAATATGTTTAATGACTCAAGATCAGATCTCATCTCTAGGTTATAGGACCTGTATCTATTTACTTTAGCAATGCATTCAGGGGAGCAAAGATGTTCCAATACCTTGGCTTCATCATGGTCAGCCATCAGTGCTTGGTTTGGAGAAGCATCCTCCACCTGAAAACTCCAGTCAAAGCCTCCTTCTTCAACAGCAACAGCAGCATGTTGCTTTGTCTTCTCAGCCTGAGGAGCTTTGTCAGTAAAATTTGGTCTGGGTTGTGTTTGGCCCCCATTTGCTTTAGGTGCCTTACACTCCCTGGCAAAGTGACCCATAAGGTTACAGTTGTAACACTTAACTTTGCTTTTATCCAGCCCAAACTTACTGCTGGTAGCATTGCTTGGAAATCTTCTTCCTGTCCTCTTGTAGAACTTCTTGGCTCTGTGAGTGAGGAGAGCCATCTGCTGAACTATCTCCATGTATTCCAGGTCATCTGGATGGATACAGTCCAGGTCTTCAAGAGTGAAGAGATAATTCCCACAGCTTTCATCTGCAGACACAAAGGCTTGAGAAGAACTTGTCTCTTGGAATGGGCTTCCTTGAGTAAAGTTCTCCCTTGGTGTCTCCGGGAAGGTGATGAAAGGACCCTTTTGTGAGTTGTCAGGGTAGCATAAGAGATGATGCTGAGGTTCTATGCTGTCCCTTTCAACCACATGAAGGGCTGAACCCATTTGATTGTTGGAGTTGCCAGATGAACCTTGCATGTTCATCTCCATCTGGTATCCACTGAGAATCCCATACAACTCTGTAAGAGTAAGAGTCTTAAGATTCTCAGTCCTCTTGATCACCACACAATAGTGTGTCCATTGCCTAGGAAGTGAGGACATGAACTTCCTTACAATGTCCCTGTTCTCAAGAGGAACTCCTCCATCCACTAGGGTATCCACAATCTCAACATACCTGAAGTATTGTTGGGTCATGGTCTCACCTGCTTTGAAGGTGAAATTTTCAAACTGCTGCTTCAGAAGATCTTTCTTGTTCTCCTTGGCTTCAGAGGAGCCTTCATACATCAGCTTCAGTGCATCCCACAGCTGTTTGGCTGTCTTGCACTTCTTGAAGCCTCTGTATACAGAGTTTGGGAGAGCAGTCTGAAGAGCAGTCATGGCCTTCCTGTCAATCTCTACTCTTTTTCTATCTTCATCTGAGTAGTTGGCCACATCTTTAGGAATCATACCAGCACCAGTAGCAGAGGGGGTGCTGGGTATGAAAGGTCCATTCTCAACAGATTCCCACATTCTTGAATCAAGAGACCTGATGAAGCCTTCCATCCTCATGCACCAGGTGTCAAAATCATCAAGAGTGATCAGTGGGGATTTGTTCATGGTTCCAGTCTCCATATCAGTCTTAGAGATGGCAGCCATTTGAAGAGTTTAGCTTTTGTGTGTGTGAGGGATCTTAAGATGGTTAGATCTTATATCAAGAGCCTGGAAAGCTCTGATACCAATTGCAGGACCGTTTAAGGGCTTAAACACAATTACAACACAACAACACAATGAGGAGAATAACTAAGCTCTAATCAAACAGTGAACTGGGTAACCAAAGTGTGATACTAAGAACACAAGTAAAGTAAAGAGACAGAACAAGAGAGTTGGGTTTCAAGGAGGCAGTATATTGCTTTCTCAAGTTCTTTTACAAGTGTTACAAAGCATAAAGAAAAGATACAAGAACTTGAAATACTTATACTACAACCTACAGCCGGCTATACTTTGAAAGCCAGCTGGATACAATTGACTAGACACTAACAAAATCAATTGTAGGATCAAAAGGCATATCTGCCTTTTGACCTTGTGACTATGACATGCCATAGCTTACATCCTTTTACAATACAAAAAGGATAAAGTACATAAAGTAGAAAGTTGAATACTCAAGACCTCAATGTACAGTTACCAAAAGCAAGGCCCTTTTCACCAACTCATGTAAGTTGGTGACTTTACAGAGATGCAGCGGAAAAGGTGCTTTATGGAACAGTACATCAGATAAAGCATGTGTACTAAAAGTCTTCGGAAGAAATCTGTCTTCATAGGATGAGGCTTCGGAAGACTTTGTCTCTGAAGCTTCGGAAGACTTCATGTTTGGCTTCGGAAGATATTGGTCTTGGCTTCGGAAGATTTTACACTTAGAGTATTTTCTAATGCTTTGTGTAAAACTTCCGAAGCATTCTTTACTTCAGTACTTAGTGCATGTTGCTGAGACACTTAGGCTGTTTTGGGTTGCATCAGACTTCAGGAATCCTTACATACCGAGTCTTCAACTTCATCAGTGTTAGGGAAACATCAAACTTCAGAATATTTGGCATCAAGACCACAATCTAGAAACAAACTAAGGGAGCAAATTAATACACATAGAGTTAAATCTGTTGTTGAATTAGAAAATTTTTTTGGAAGATCTTGAA
Source organism: Flaveria ramosissima (assembly GCA_025215565.1). Classification (NCBI taxonomy): domain Eukaryota; kingdom Viridiplantae; phylum Streptophyta; class Magnoliopsida; order Asterales; family Asteraceae; genus Flaveria; species Flaveria ramosissima. Next base: position 37,036,948 of record CM046037.1, on the reverse strand, counting down.
GAGGATTCTAAGATTTAGAATGTTTTAGGATGGTGGAAAGTTAATAGCCCAAGATTCCCGATTCTATCCTTAATGGCTAGAGAGAGACTTATTTCCCATTCTCGTCTCAACGGTGGCTTCTGAATCAGCTTTTAGCACAAGTGGGGAGGGTTTTAGATCTGTTTAGAAGTTCATTGACTCCTAGAGTTTTTGAGAGTTTAATTTGTTCTCAAGACTGGCTTCGAGGTAGTTCAACTTCAAGCATAAAAATTATTAGTGAAGAAGACTGGAAAACGATTCAAGAAATAAATAAAGTATTTTGATTGTTAATTATTTTTATAATGTTTATTCATGTTACATCTAACTATTTTAATGTTTATTTTATTTGATCGTATATTTTTAATATAAGACTGGAAGTGGACGAGCAAACATGATGGTTGCAATCTGAAGCATGTTAAGAACTTTATTGGTTGATATGATTTGACGTTTTTTTTTCTTTTTCAAAACGATTGGTTGATATGAATTTGGTTATATGGTTACATGATCAAATTTTAATATTTGGTTTATGATTTTGCTACTCTAATTAATAATATTTGGGTTATTTTGGCTATATGTTTTTGCTATTCTATGCATAATTAAATTATTAAGTTGTTATGAAAATTAATTTATTAGGATTTATTGCTAATTAGTGTGATGATTACTTACATTGGATTTAACTAGGAGTTTTAATTTTTACCTTAAAAATTTATGTTGTTGTTTCGAAATTTTTTGTTTGAGATAATTAAACGTTACCTGAAAGTTTAATTTGATTAACAACCCAATTAATAGCCTAATTAGAAACCCTGATTACCGAATAAAACAACCCCAGTAAACTCGATTACCGATAAACCAGAGTTTTATTTGGATCGGTATTCGGGTAGGTTTCCAACATCAAAAAACCTAATGAACCCGACTTAACGAACCCAAAACCCCATTAAAAAACCCGATCAACACCCCTATTCGTAACTATGTTTTATAAGGATTATTAGCCACAATATAAGTTGACACTTGACAGCTTAAATTATGGTCATGTGAAATATATTTTCATAATTTATTAGTATATCATACAATTTATTACATTTTATATAAAGAAATTTAGATTTCATTATAATCGTTTGATATTGTTCATTAAGGAAGTTTTATATAAGGAAAAAAGTATAAGAGTAAACTGTAGAGAAGTAAAAATGTCACTTTTTTTAATTAATACACGTTTGATGTTTTTTTAATAAATCTATTGCATGGTCTTTTTAATTCTATTTAACGTAGCACACGTGTAATTTTCTATCAGAGTATCTAACCATCTGCCCTAATATTTATTATACTTAAATGTTACATCAGATAACTTTTCTTATTTCATTTTAGTTTTTTAATTTGTTTAAACGGTAAACCTATCATAATACTATTACTGCTACTAAAATACTTCATATTAAATTATTGTCTGGATTTAAATCCAGTACCTGCCCTTTAAGAGGCAAAAACTCTATCAAATAGGCTAAGACTCTATCAAATAGGCTAGACTCACATTAACATTTCAGTTTTTTAATTAGTTAATTAGGGTAGGGTTATAATAAAAAAACATTTAATTTAAAAAATCTAAGAAATTATTATGGGATTGACGTATGTCCTTCTATTGTTTTGAATATGGTGACATTTTGGTCATTGTGTTAAATATATCAACTAATTGTCTCATATACGTTTATTGTATTATATATTTTACATAATTTGTTATATGTATTAATCATCATATTTTATGTTTTAGATCATTTTGTATTATCATTATCATATTTTTATATATTATATAAACTTGTTATTTATCGTTGTTTTTTACAATTACAAGTGCACAATAATATACTTTCACCAATGTATTTATCAAAACTCATAGTGTTGAGAATAACACAATTTGTTATTTTTATTATTATTTTTTTATAAATTATATAAACTAGTCATTGTGTTTTACAAATAAAAGAACACAATAACTTTATTTCACAAATTTATATTTCAAAACTTACAGTGTCCAAGATTATACAATAACGACCAAAAACCATAATGAGACATTGTGTCATTTTGTTATTGTTTTTAATGTATTATATTAATTAGTTGTTAATGAATTTATGTATTACATATTAGAGATACACAACAATGTCATTTTATCATTATAGTTATTTAAAATTCATCATTTTAGAAAAAAACAATAATATTTAGAAAGATATAATAACAAACAAAAATACACAATGAACTGCATTAAAAGTCAAAATAATGAGATATGAGCTTAAAAACGTAAAATATTTATTAAAATTTTATATAAAAATAGTTTATTCGTTCTAAAGATAAAAAAATACTTAATTTTATGGTGTAATTTTTATAAAAAAAATAATATTGTATATAAAGGTTATGAACGTTTAAAAAAATGGGAGAACTTGTAAAAGTTCAACAAAAATGTCTATTACTAAGATACCCATCTAACAAAATTTTTCGTACAAGTTAATCTAAACCATTATTAAAGAGAAGAATGGTTAAGATGACTTCTTATACTTTTTAGTTTTAAAGCCAGTTGTATTTAAACATTTCCCTGTAAATTTTTAATATGGTTTTTTATTAAAAAAAAGAAAAGAAATACAATAAGTTAGTGAAAAAACAAAAAAAGAACTATGAAGAGTTGTTTGAGGGAAAAAAAATTAAAAAATTATATAATAGATTAATAGGTTGATTGAGTAAGAAAGAAAGAAACAAAATCATAGTAGATAAATTAAAAATTAAGAAAATAAAGTACACTTATAAAAAAACACTCATCTTGGTAAACACTTGTAAAAAACACTTGCTATTGAAATTATTTGCACATGATTCGGCTTAACTTAGCTTTGTTAATGGTAGTCCAATAACTAAGGGGCTGTTTGATTTGTTTCTGACCCGATCAAAATGTCTGACACAATGACCCGGTCAAAATGTCTGACACAATGACCCGGTCAAAATGTCTGACACACTGACCCGGTCAGACTGGCCGGTCAGCGTGTTTGATTATCACATTTTCGCGTCTGACCCGGTCTGACATCATTGACCCATGCCTATTTTCCCTCTTACCGGGTGAGTTTTGAAACAAGCTTTTACCCGGTCATCATCTTCTGACCGAGTAATAGAAATCAAACAGCCCCTAAATGTTTGTATGCAAGTTTCAAAAGTAATCAATAGTTATAAACTAGTAACTAGTAATGACGACCAGTGAATTTCATGTAAAACATAAGAAACACGTGTGATTTTATTAGAATTATAAGTTTATTCCTTAAAGTTTGAATTTATAATTTAAGGATATACTCTTAACATTCTATATTTCTTTCTCTTGTAGTCAGGTATGTTGGTTAACATTAAGTGTGTTAAAATTTTCAAAAATGATTGTTATACCGGAGGGACCATCCATACAATTTATTTTTTTAAAACTACGCACACATATATATATATATATATGATAAACATTAGATTTTTAATTTTTTTTAAGTTTTTCGTGTTAGTTTTATTTTTGTATTTCACTTTTATTACGTTTATTTTTTACTAAAACACATATTAAATACAAAACTAAAAAGATTTTTCAAACGTGTTTTAACTATTCAGCTTTTATAAACCTTTTTTTTTCATAAAATCCATCCCCTTTTATTTAAGAGTTTTTCTTTAAACCATCTGGTTTTTGGAAGTCTTTTTTTTTTAAAAAAAAATTGTTCTGATTTTAAATGTTTTTCTAAATGGTCTTAAAATTAGTTGGTTTTCTTTAAAGTATTTTTTTTTAAAACCATTCGTTTTTCAAAACGCCTTTCTTGAAACCGTTTCACTTTTACATCTTTTTATAAGGCCATTCCTTTTTTAACGCATTTTTAAAAACTTCTCATTTTTTAAAATTATTTTTTGAAAATTGCTCTATTTCTTAAAGCAACTTTTCCATAACCACTCAGTTTCATAAACGTGTTTTTTTAAAACCAGTTATTAATTTAAATGTCGTTTATAAGAGAAAACACACAATTTTAAGAAATATGTCTAAAAGAAGCGCATGGTTTTAAAATCTAATCTTTAAACCTATTTTTATTTTAAAGCAATGGATTCTGAAAAACTAAGAAGTCTTAAAAAGACATTTAAAAACCAACCGGCTTAAAAAAACGTTTAACAATGAGCGTTCTGAAAAAACAAGTTTAGAAAAACCGAACCTTTTAAGAAAAAAGCGTTTAGTAAAGCGAATGGTTTTAAGAAAAATGTTAAAGAATGGTTTATAAAATATGTTTGAAAAATTAACTGTTTTATGACGATCAACAAAAAGAAAGTATAAAAAAACAAACTGTCTTAAAACCGTTAGAAAATAATGGAATGAGTTATGAAAACATTCAAAAGAATCGAACGGGTCTAAAAACAATTTTAAAAGGTAAAAATGATTTTTAAAAACCGTACAGTTTTAGAAAGACGCTTAAAAACCAAATAACTTTTAAAAAGAAAAAAAACACTTTTTTATTTTTGTATTTAAAACGTGCTTTATTGAAATAATAATAATATTTATACAAAAGAATAATGAAATTATATAAACAAATCTGAAATAAAAAAACTTTGCAAAATAAAAGAGTGTCTTTAATATATTGTTATATATAATTTAATGAGTAAATTGGTCTCTAAGGTTAATATAATCATTTTTACAAACTTAACACTCTTAATTAACTATTAACTAACATACTTACACTTCTATTTATTAAGATTCTATTTAGTTACACAAATAATTTTACCATAGTAGGCGTCTAGGTGTGTGAGTGACCTATGGGCCCCGGGTCATCAGCGCTGTGCTGCTGTCTATGTTCGCAGGTGTGAGTGACTTTTTGCGAATGAGTTTACCCGGGTAACCAAACTTATAATATCTTGTTGGTCGTTAAAAGAAACTCTTTCGCTATACATTTGTCTTTTCAGGGCCTCCAGTTTTTAATCACATTTAAAGTCTAATAATTTAAATCTATATTCTATCATCCTAAAAATTGTAAAAAAACTGAACGTTTAACGAACCGTTCGTAAATCGTACGGGGGGGGGGGGGATTCATTCGTTTAATAAATATCGAAAACTTGAAATCAAAGCCTAGATAATCTAGGAGTCACGTGATCACTTTCAGATCGAAATTATTTTGTGGTTCACCCGAATATCTTGATCGGATACAACTCAAATGTTGATCAATATTAAAGTTTGTATTTTTGTGTGTGTTTTTGAACCAGAAGAAGAAATTTAATAGATTAACCAAAATGATAAATCAATTTGATTTCAAGGGGATGGAAGAAACTGTCGTTTGACAGTTTTTATTTTCATTCAAATGACTAAAAATGCGCCTTTTCTACTCGAATTTCACAAGTTAAATTCGGGAAAGTTTAATTTAAATTGCAATTTTTAACGAAACCATTTTTCCCAAAATAAAAAATTTTCAAAGCTGACTTTGGACCCCACTTGGGGCTGCCACCCCTTGGACCTAGCTACTAGGGGCGCTGCCCCCTTGGAAACACTATTGCTTAGGGGCTTCGCCCCTAAGGAGATTTTCAATCAACCATCACAACAAACTCAAACAAGTTTACACTTCACACCTCCTGACTTGGTCATTAGTCAATCCAATTACACTAAAATATCTAAAGATTTTATCAACTTACAAACTTTATCCTTATTACTAGGCATAACAAAGTTTTTGGGTTGTTTTATGTAAATCTCCCCATCCATTTAACCATTTAAAACTGTAGTTTCACATCCATTTGGTGAATCACAAGATTGTGTATAGCTAAAAATGCTAATAACAATCTAATAGTAGAAATCTTAGTAACAGGAGCATAAGTATCATAGAAATTAATTCTTTCTTTCTGTCTAAAGCCTTGGATAACTAATCTAGCTTTAAACCTCTATGCTACCATCCACCTTCATTTTCTTTTTAAAGATCTATTTACACCCTAACGGTTTTGTAAGGTATACACTTAAAGGCTGATGAAACCAAAACAACCAAAGAGCTCTTAGCATACATGCATGAAGTATAAAGGAAAGTTACTTCGGATGTTTTACACAACTTAGGAAAAATATGCTAAGTGTAAAATCTTTCGAAGCCAAATGACCAAATCTTTCGAAGCGAAAGATGAAGTCTTCCGAAGCTTCAGAGACAAAGTCTTCCAAAGCCAAAGACTGATTTCTTTCAAAGACAGAGAAGACATGCTTTCTCTAATCACCTTTTGAGAAACTGCCACCTCTAAAGACTCACCAATTTAGATAAGTTGGTGAAAAGGTCCACACTTTTGTCAACTGTAGATTAAGGTCATTGGTCTGTAACTTTTTACTTTTGTTTCTTTTATCCTTTTTGTAGTATATTAGGATGTGAGTTATAGCATGTCATAGTCACAAGTCAAGAGACAATCTGCATTTTAACTATTCATTGATCTTGTTGTCTAGATTAGTGTTTCTAGCTGGCTTTTAAAATATAGGTGGCCGTAGGATGTAGTATAAACTATCTTAAGTACTTGTCTTTGTAACATATGCTTTGTAACACTTGTAATAGAACTTGAGAGCAATATACATCATTCTTTTAAACCACATACTATCTTCTTCTTTTCATATTTATTTGTGTTCTTAGTATCATCAACATAAACTCGGTTTCCTATTTGATCTGTTAAGTGTTCTAAGTCTATCCTCACTGTGAAACTGGTGCATTGACCCCCTTCAACGGTTTGGCAATTGGTATTGGATAATTTTAGGCTCTTGATTGTAAGATCTCACCATCTTAAATCCCTTCAGTTTCACAAAAAATACTTAACAACTCAAATGACAGCTCTTATCAAGGCTGATATGGAAACCGATATTATGACAAAATCTACACAGATCACTCCTGATGACTTTGATACTTGGTTCCAAAGAATGGAAGGCTTCATAAAGTCTCAAGAAAATAAGATGTAGGGATCTGTTGTCTCAGGACCTCATGTACCATGCACCATTTTAGCTGCTGTTGGTGGTGGCATGATACTAAAGGAAGTGGCTGACTACTCAAAAGAAGACTATAAGAAGATTGATGTAGATTAGAAGGCCACGACCGCCCTCCAAACTTCTCTTCCAAACTCTATCTAAAGAGGCTTCAAGAAGTGCAAGACTGCTAAGCGACTACGGGATGCACTAAAACTTATGTATGAGGGGTCTAATGAAGCAAAAGAAAACAATAAAGACCTCTTAAAGCAACAGTTTGAGAACTTCACCTTCAAGACAAGTGAAACCATGACTTAACAATACTTCAGGTAAGTTGAGATGGTGGATACTCTAATGGATGTTGGAGTAACACTTGAGAACAAGGACATTGTGAGGAAGTTCATGTCCTTTGTTCCTAGACAATGGATACACTATTGTATGGTCATTAAGAGGACTAAAAACCTCAAGACCCTTACTCTCTTTGAGTTGTATGGTATCCTCAGTGGATACCACATGGAGATGAACATGCAAAATCCATCTGGTAACTCCAACAATCTGCGGAGTTCAATCCTTCATGTGGTTGAAAGGGATTACAGAAAACCACAACATCATCTCATCTGCTACACTGAAAACTCATAAAAGGGTCATTTCATCACCTTCCCGGAGACACCAAGGGAGAGCTACATCCAAGGAAGCCCAGTCCTAGAGACAAGCTCTTCTCAAGCCTTTGTGTCCGCTGATGAAAGAAGTGGCAACTTTCTCTTCACTCTTGAAGACTTGGACTGTATCCGGAGTACATGGAGATAGTCCAGCAGACGGCTATTCTCACTCATAGAGCTAAGAAGTTCTACAACAGGACAGGCAGGAAGTTTCCTAGCAATGCAACAAGTGGAAAGTTTGGGCTAGATGAAAGCAAGGTGAAGTGTTACAACTTTAACCAAATGGGACACTTTGCTAGGGAGTGCAAGGCACCAAGGACAAATGGTAGCCTAACACAATCTAGATCAAACTGATGGAGCTCCACAGATTGAGAAGCCCAAGCAGCAAGCAATAGTTGCTGTTGAAGAATGAGGCTTTGACTAAGAGTTTTTAGGTTGAAAATGCATATTCAAACCAGCACCGATGACTGATCATGAAGAAGCCAAGGTATTGGAATATCTTTGTAATCCTGAATGTATTGCTAAAGTTAATAGATACAGGTCCTATAACTTGGAGATAAGATCTGATCTTGAGTCCTTAAACATGTTAAAAGTTGATTTTAAAAGAGCTGTAAATGATTATAAACTTACGATAGAATATCTAGAAAAAACCATTTCAACTCTTAAGCATGAACACACCAACTACTGGACTCAAAAAAAAGATTTTATTACTAAGTTAATTGAATGTCAGGCTAAGCTTGTGATCAGCAAAGGCAGGGTAGAAAAATATGTTCATAAAGAAGAGACCTTCAAGAACATTATATCCTTATCCTTGCATGCAAAGATGTGTTATCAAAATAAGCAGGGACTAGGATCTATTGAGATAGATCCTCCACACACTTTACTATCTGTAAGATCTTCAAGATGTGAAACTTTTCAAGATGAGCTTTCCTTCATGAACCCCATTAAAGAAGAGGATGAAAATAAAGAGGAAATAGTGAAGGATGGATCCGAGGTGAGTGAAGAAGATCATGCTAAGAAGGGTCATAATTCTCCCGAGGAGAGGAAAGAACCAGGGATAACTAAGTTCAAAAGATGTCAAGAGAAGATCAAAGAAGGCTCAAGAGATCAATGTCACTTTTAACTCCAAGAAGAAACAAGTCTTTATCTCTGCAGAATTTGAAGTGGTGAAGGTTGAAGACTTAACTATGGACTCTAGTACCAGGAGTTCTAGTTCATGTCCAACTGATCCCTATGAAGAAAAGAAGGCTGATTAGCTGTGCACCACTACTGCACAGCCTGAACCATCCAGTTCCAAGAGCAAGCCTCACCCTAAGAAGCATGCTGCATCATCTATGATGATGAAGATGGAAGTGAAAGTGATCAAGCTCAACTTTCTACTCAAAATAAAACTCTTAGAAGGAAGCCAATTGATTGTATCATGTGTGGTAGTAATTCTCATCTTGCCAAAGATTGCTTCTACAATCCCAAAAGTACTATCCACATGACCAAAGAGAAAATTTCCGAGACGAAGTAGAAGAAGATAGCTTCGAAAGGAAAATCTTTTCCTTTTTAAAGCTCCAAAGTGAAGAATAAGACAAGTGAAAACTTGCCTTCTGAAGAAAATTTGGTCTCAGAAGAAATGATTGTTCTGGAAGTACTGAAGCCTGATGCAGTGATAACAAGATCTTCGGAACGTCTAGTCTCCAAAACTTCCAAAGTCATCAAAACTTCCCAAGTGTTGAAGGTCAAGTCTTATCTTCCAAAGATGGTGTCGAAAATAAAGAAAGACCAGGTGACTGAAAGTTCTTCATTAACAATAGCAAATGATCCTCAAAGCCTTTATATAGGATCAATCATTATTGCATTGTCTTCAGTTCACTTTGTGTTGTCGCTGGATTGGTTGACATCCGAGCGTGTTCTTGACGGAAGGAAAAAAAACCAAGAGACAAACAAGACAACGAACAATAATAGAATGGTTTCATTGATAAAACCTAATGATTACAAGCTCGTTAAACAGAAGAATCACGACTCTTGGCAAGGGGAGATCGAGCATGATCTCCCCTCTCATCCGGCAGCACCTAGGCCCCAGGCACACTCTCAAAACCTTCACCTCTCTACACAATGAAACTGGTATTTACAGGCCTCAGCCCATATCAAATGCGACTGGGCCCATTCGTACGATTGGACCATGCGTATGGTTCAATCGTACGACTAGACAATACTTATGGTTCAGTCTTACGAATGGCCTAATAACATCTCTCAATCGCATGACGGGTCCATTTGCAAGGCTCAGTCATACGACTGAGTCTCATTCACATATGCTCCTGCGAATGACTCAGTTTCATGTGTTTACAACATATCAGGTGTATTACATTAAGCCTAGACTATTCGTCAAGCGACGGACATGCTATATATGACAATATATGCTCCAACAAATTTCCCCTTGGACGTTGCTTGCGAATAGTAGATAACACCTCTTACAATCTTCAGTTAATCTTTGCTCTGGTTTCCAATAGAATTAAACGAAAAACCATATTAGCCAACGTTGCTGATCCGTCAGGTTGCTACAGTATCCCTGAAAATGAATTTAGGCACAATAGCTTTCGTTTACTTTGCAAAACACCATCATAGCAGCAAGATTCCCTATTTGACTGATTTTTCCAGATAATGACATGAACAACTTTCATTACTTCAATCTTCACACAGGCTAACCTGATTAACATTAACACCTACAAAAATTCCCCCTCAAATTCAACATATCCCAATATGTAAACATTGTGCTCTCCTGGCGTCTTCATACGGTGTATTAGGCAAAAAGTAGAAGGTTCAATCTCAAACAAATCAGCATGCACGCAGATTCATCATCAGAAACCAGCTCACATCGTCACTTTCTGATTGCGTCTTCAATTTCTCTATACATGGATTCCCCCTAAGAATCAGAATCCTCTCTGTGCAAATAAATATAACTTGATTGGCCCATAAATAGTCAGATGCTCCTGACTACCCCATAAAATCAGCACTGACTGCTGACATCTTCTCTTCTCTCTTTTGTGTTCTAACTACATTCATCTATTTTGGAAGTCCAATGAATAATGGCGTATCCATCAAACTTATTTGAAAAAAGAACCTCAGGGTGAATGTGTTTTGCTCATCCTCAAAGCTGTGCAAGAGGCAGATCCAAATTTTTTTTTGGTCTGGAACACCGTTCATTCGTATGACATGGAGGACAAATATCACATTCGGGTGAATGGATGATACGAATGATATATTCGTGCGACTGGTCATAAGACTGGTCCAGTAGCATGACTGGACATAAGACTGGTCCAGTCGTACGACTGGACATAAGACTGGTCCAGTCGTACGACTGGACATAAGACTGGTCCAGTCGTACGACTGGACATAAGACTGGTCCAGTCGCACGACTGGACATAAGACTGGTCCAGTCGCACGACTGGACATAAGACTGGTCCAGTCGCACGACTGGACATAAGACTGGTCCAGTCGTACGACTGGACATAAGACTGGTCCAGTCGCATGACTGAACATAAGACTGGACATAAGACTGGTCCAGTCGTACGACTGGATATAAGACTGGTCCAGTCGCATGGTCCAGTCATACGAATGGTCCATTAGCATGGTCCAGTCGTACGGATGGTCCATTAGCATGGTCCAGTCGTACGAATGGTCCATTAGCATGGTCCAGTCGTATGAGCGGATCTGCATGCAGATTTTCAGATCTGTAGCCGCCATGACTGCCAAAAACCTAATCTGATGAATTTTACATGAACCGAAACAAAATAGACATCATAAGATTCGCAAGGGTGATAAGAACGTGATTCCGAGTTCGATTTTAACCAAGAAACAACACACGTAACAAGATCTGAGCAAAACACGAAGAACACGAAGTGGTTTAACGTCAAAGAACATGAAATAGATCCAGAAATCAAGAGCTCGGGTTGCTAGAATGATTGTTAGATCATTCTAGTAGTAACCGGCTCTGATACCAATTGTGTAGTTGCTGGATCGGTTGACATCCGAGCGTGTTCTTGATGGAAGGAAAAAAAACCAAGAGACAAACAAGAGAACGAACAATAATAGAATGGTTTCATTGATAAAACCTAATGATTACAAGCTTGTTAAAGAGAAGAATCACGACTCTTGGCAAGGGAAGATCGAGCATGATCTCCCCTCTCATCCGGCAGCACCTAGGCCCCGGGCACACTCTCAAAACCTTTACCTCTCTAAACAATAAAACTGGTATTTATAGGCCTCAGCCTATATCAAATGCGACTGGGCCCATTCGTACGATTGGACCATGCGCATGGTTTAATCGTACGACTGGACCATACTTATGGTTCAGTCTTACGAATGGCCCAATAGCATCTCTCAATCGCATGATTGGTCCATTTCCATGGCTCAGTCGTACGACTAACTCTCATTCGCATATGCTCCTGCGAATGACTCAGTTTCATGTGTTTACAACATATCAGGTGTATTACATTAAGCCTAGAATATTCGTCAAGCGACGGACATGCTATATATGACAATATATGCTCCAACACACTTTAACAAGCCCAAAATCAATAAGGCTTGGATTTCCAAATGTAACTAACCATCTCTGTGTACGAACAACTAAAGACCAAAAGGAATGTATGGATCATTGATAATGGCTGTTGTAGGCACAAGACAAGTAATGGCTCTTTGCTTCAAAACTATGAGAAAATTGATAGATGGCCAGTTGCTTTTGGTGGAGATTCAGATGGCTATATTACTGGAAGGGGCAAGGTCACAAATGGTAAGCTTAGCATTGAGAAGATAAACTTTGCCAAGGAGCTTAGGTACAATCTACTAAGTGTATCCTAATTTTGTGATCAAAGACACAACATGTGCTTTACTGATCATGAGTGCATTGTTCTGAAGCCCGAGGTGGTCATTCCTCAAGAGCATATATTGCTCAGAGCACCTAGGAAAGGGAACATGTACAGATGGATTTGTAGGAAACATCCCCTTCAAGAAAAGTTTTTTCACTTTCTATATAAAGCAAACTGTGTTAAGTATTTTTTCTAGCATAAAACAATGTGCCATGTAAACTTTAAAAACATGAATAAATTAATTAAGAATGATTTGGTAACTAGAATGCCAAAGAAAGAGTTTACAAGTTATGACCATTGTGTTGCATGTCTGAAAGGGAAGCAACACAAAGTGTCTCACAAGCCACAGGAAATGAATTTCATCACTACACCCCTACACTTATTACATATGGATCTCTTTGGCCCCACTAGCGTAATGATTTTAAGAAGGACCTCATATTGTTTGGTGATCACAAATGATTTCACAAGATTCACTTGGGTCTTCTTACTTAGAACTAAGGATGACACTCCTAAGACTCACATGATCTCAAAGAACTTTATTTTGAAAATTTAGAATCAATATGATCACAAGGTCAAAACTATAAGATGGGATCAAGGAACTGGCTGCAAGAACCAAATCTTTGATACATTTTGCGATGAAAAAGGTATTACAAGACAATGTAGTGCTCCTAGGACTATGTTATCTGACTCTATCTAACTCAACAAAATGGTGTTGTTAAAAGAAAACAAGAAACTTATTGAAGTTGAAAGAACTATGTTATTTGACTCTAAACTGCCCATCACCTTCTGGGCAGAGGCAGTCAACACTGCCTACTATGGGTAGAGTAGAGTTTTAGTAGTTAAGACTCATGACAAGACTCCTTATGAGCTATGGCACAAAAGGATACCTTTCATTGGTTTTCTCAGATCATTTGGATGTCTTTGCACCATCTTGAATACCAAAGATCAAGTAGCCAAATTTGCTGAGAAATCAGATGATGGACACTTTATTGGATACTATTCCCAAGCTAAGGCTTATAGAGTATACAATCTCAGAACCAGAGTAGTTTAGGAGTCAGCCAATATGACCTACAATGAGCACACTTCTAGTGTGAAAGGTTTTGGTCCTAATTGGCTGTTTGATCTTGATTTAGTTACCAATTGTTTTAACATATCTTATGAATATTTTTTCAGGATCTACAGGTAACTTAACCTGCAGATGGAGTTCCTGTGGATAGAAGACCAAGCAACTTAACCCTACAGGTAACTTAACCCTGCAGATGGAGTTCCTATCAGCATAATCATGACATTCAGCTGATATTTCTAAGGTGCCTACAAATTCCAGCTCAGAGGCACAAAACTCAAATGAAAGAACTTCCAATTTAGGAGGAAATAGAGGTGGTGATGGTGATCAAGAATTTCTTGATGCTGATAACCACTCCATAGAAGACAACATCAATGATGTCACACACTCATTGGATCAAGCAAATCTTGATAAGTGTGTTGATGTGGTGGGTGACACTCTATTGCTAGATCTAAATTTCATAAATTTGGACTTGTTCAATTAACTTGCTGTGATTCCTCAACTAAGAATCCACAAGTCATACCCCACCACAAACATTATTGGAGATGTTGACATATGGGTGAGAACAAGAGGACAAACCCATGATAAGAATGTTTGTCTATACTCTTGTTTCTTGTCCCAGATAGAGCCCAAGAAAGTTGATGAAGCTTTGAATGATGGTAGTTGGGCTGAAATAAAACAGGAGGAGATGCTTCATTTCTAAAGGCAAAAGGTTTGGAACTTATTTCCACTTCCTCAAGGGAAGAACACCATAGGTACCAAATGGTTATTTAGGAACAAGAAGGATGATAGAGGACTTGTCATCAAGAATAAGGCTAAACTAGTTGTTCAAGGATACACACAAGAAAAGGGGATTGACTACATCAATGTTTTTGCTCCAGTTGAAAGACTTGAAGTTGTTAGGATATCCTTGCTTTTGCTGCATCCAAGGATATTAAGGTCTACCAAATTGATGTCAATTGTGCTTTCTTATATGGGGTGATTGATGAGGAGGTTTATGTCAAACAACCACCTAGCTTTGCAGGCTCAGATCATCCTGATTATGTCTGCAAGCTTGATAAAGCTCTTTATGGGTTGAACCAAGCTCCAAGGAAGTGGTATGAGACATTATCTTAGTATCTCTGTCAGCATGGCTACAAGAGGGCACTATAGATGGAACACTTTTCATCAAAGGAATAGGAAATGACTTGATACTAGTTCATGTTTATATAGATGACATTATTTTTAGGTCACCTAATCCAAAGCTCTGCAAAGACTTTGAGAAGCTAATGATGAATAGATTTGAAATGAGTGCCATGGGGGAACTTAATTTCTTTCTAGGAATTCAAGTGAAGCAGGTTGATAATGGCATCTTTAAAAGTCAGTTAAAGTATGTACGAGACATACTCACAAGATTCAACATGACTGAATGTAAGGTTGCAAAGACACCCATTGCAAGAAACCACTCCCTTGGACCTGATCTCGAGGGGAATGTGTAGATGAACATCTCTACAGGGCTATGATTGGGTCTCTCATGTACCTCACAGCCAGCAGGCCTGATATCATGTTTGTCACATGCATTTGTGTAAGATATCAAGCCAACCCTAAGATGTCACACCTAGTTGCTGTCAAGAGGATTCTTAGATATCTCAAAGGAGCTCAAAACTAGGCCTTTGGTATCCAAAGAATTCTGACTTCAATCTTTATGCTTATTTAGATAATGACTATGTGGCTGTAAAATGACTACAAAGTCTACATCTGGGGGATGTCAATTCCTTTGTGGAAGGATAGTCTCATGGCAATGCAAGAAATAATCCTGCGTGTCTGCATCAACTGCTGAAGCTGAATACATTGCTGCTGCTAGCTGCTGTGCTCAAGTGCTTTGGATTCAAAATCAGATGCTCGACTATGGACTCAACTTCAAAAAGACTCCCATCCACGTAGACAACAATAGTTTTATCTCTATCGCAGAGTATCCTATGCAGCACTCAAGGACAAACCACATCGACATCAGGTATCATTTGATTAAAGATAATTTTGAAAAATGATTGATAAAACTAGCCAATGTTACCACAAATGAATAATACGCTGATCTATTAACCAAAGCTTTTGATGAACACAGATTTAAGTATCTTGTATACCTTATAAGGATGATTAACTTTGAGTAGATTTGCTTAAACTAAACTCAAGATTATTTTTTTCGAAAACATGTGTGTCATTTGTTGTCTATATCATCACCTACATAAGTCGAGTTTACTTTTGAAGAAAACTTTTCAAATGATATTTCTTAAAATTGTGAAAATTTTAGACATATTTTCTCTCGGAAGACATTAAGTTGTCTTCAGGAAAACATTATGTCTTCAAAACTAATAAGTACTTATAAGATATTTACCTTTGGAATAAATTATGATATATCTTCCTAAGCTTAAATATGCTTCTAAGTACTTATATGTTTTTGTGGGAAAATTTTCTTTTGAAAGCAATTAAGCCTCAGAAGATTTATTCTCTTGTGAATAAAACTTCTCAGTTATAATCTCTTCCGAAACCAAATATATCTCTGACGTAAAAATACTCTAAGTATATTTCTTCCGAAGAATAATTTCCCTAAAGCTAAGAAATATCTTCCGAAGTCAAATTGGCTTCGGAAGCTTTTATAAAACTTCCAAAGACAAATTACCTTCGGAAGATTTTCGACTTCCAAGAAAACTACCTTTTTGGGCGCTTTTTTAGAGGTGCGACCGACATCCGGATTTTAAAGTTAATACTTTTATATTAACTTTGTCTCAAATCTAATATATATATATACACCTTTAACAGTTCCCCCTCTTTCACTTTCCTCTTCATCTGCAAATCCTTCTAATTTAAATTCACCCACAAACCGCCTTTGTTCTTACCTTTCTTCATCACAAAGCTACTCACAAATGGCCAACTCTGATCCACGAAACCAACCAGATTTCTCCATGCATTTACACAGGAAACACAACCAGGTTGCTCTGTTATCATCTAAGAAAGATCCCAGTGTCTCAGACGTTTGCCGGTTCTTGACTATATCAAACTACTTCACCCCCTCACCATAGATCCTCCACTATATGAAGATCAACTTTTGGAGTTTTGGAGGACCTGCCAAGAGGCCATTATGGATGAGGAGAAGGCACTGTCTGCGACAGTGTAGGGGAGGATAATTTTCATTCCTCCAGCCACCATTAGCACCCATCTCAGGCTGAATGATAAAGAAGGCAACTTGTCCTTCTAAAAATCTAGTATGAACCAGTCCTTCAGGCAGATGGGCTACGAGGGTGATTACTCACTAAGAACATTTGGAAAGGGAAGGTCTCCTCCCAGTAGAAGTACCTCCTACATGTTGTCATCCACTGTTTATCAAACAAGCATGGAGGCTGAGATCAAATTCTAGAGGACCTTTCCTATATAGTCCATGGCATGGTTCAAGGTGTCAAGTTGAGGTACTCTCAATTTGTATATACAAATTTGATTGCAAACTTAGACTCCTTAGAATATTACATGTTCCCTAGATATGTTTATGTAACGCCCGGAATAAAGTCGAAACGAGCCAATTAATAATAATGGGCTTAGCCAGGATTATTTGAAGAAAATAAGCGAGGAATGTGGTATGGACGTAGTAGACCTCGCGGGTTATGTGTTCGGCAAGTTTAAGGTCCCGGGAACGCCCAGTTTATATAAGCGGATCAGCTTGAGCCACTCTCATTTGCAACTCAACACCCAACTTCTAGAGAGAGAGTGTAGAGAGAGAAAGTAGAGAGAAAATGGTGATTCAAGGCTCGATTGATCAAGAGATTGAAGATTGATGTTCGTGGGCATCCAAACAACAAGAAAAGACCAAGAATCTAGGTAAGAAACATCGTTTAATCGTTCCTTTTGATGTAAACCCAGATTCTAGGGCTTGGGGTTTTTGAAAGTGGCAAAGAATCGCTCAAAACTCTAGTTTTTGTGTAAGAAAACATGTAAGAAGCTTAGATATAGCTTATTGGGTGATAAACCAAGGATTTGGGTGTAAAAGATTGAAGTTTTGGGTCAAAAATGGGTTGGTTCGTAATTTCAGCCCGTTCTGCGAAACTAGGTGTTCATCCAACGAAATTAGGTAGTCGTCTAGCGAAACTATGGATCTTCCTGCGAAACTATAGTTTCGCAGGTAGTTTCGCAGACATGGTTTTCCAATAAAAGTTAGGCGAAACTGGAAGCGAAACTGGCAGCAAAGATGCCAGTGAAACTACCAGCGAAACTGCCGGTGAAACTAGCAGCGAAACTGCTGGCAAAACTAGCAGCAGAACTGCTGATCTTGCAGCGTAATTAGGCAGAAATTAAACCCTTTGAGTGTTAACTTATCTGCAGGCTGCGTAGCGTAACCCTTGCTTAGAAATCTTGATTGAAAAGCTACTCATTGGTCCAGGTGAGTTCAAGATCCCTTATTTTAAAGGTATTAAACTTGTCTGGGGCTGGAAATACATACTAAATATATGTTTCTAAATGATCAAGATTTTAAGAGGTTTTAACAAGAAGATCGATTTTTCTATAAGGAAATGTGTTATATAAAAGTGCTAAGATAAAAAATTTTCGCGCTGACTTGGCAGTCCGGCCCCAGCTAGGGGTGTTGCGCCTTGGACCCCGCTAGGGGCTGCCTCCCCTAGGACCCTGCTGTCAGGGGCTGCCGCCCCCAAACCCCTGCTGTCCCGCGGAGGGTCGGTTATGTTGTGAAGAATTGTACTGGTTGTATATGTGTATGGGAGTGAATGATGTGTGATGATTATATGATGTTGCATGATGATGTGTGATGATGATATGTATGTTCATGTTATGCCTTCTTTATAATCCTTATTACGTATTATTCCGTGGCTTTACGTGGGATGGTTATGAAATGAATGTAAAGTATTAAGTAATGAAAGCGGAAGCTAATGGTAATGAAAGAGGAACGTAAAGGATGAATGAATGCATGCATTAATGAAAGGATGAATGTAAAGTCTTGCAAGCAAATGAAAGGAGGTGCACAACTCTAAAATGTTGTTAGCTCAACTATGTGTGGTTTAGCTAACCCGTAAAGATACACATAGGGGTCAGTCTTTATGACTGACCAAACGTATAGGATCCTTATCGCTTGCCCCGGTACTGGTGCCAGGCTATGTGCGTAATGAATGGGGGTATATTTATAGACTTCGGCCCAATACCCGCTTCGTGTCTACGTTTGGGGTGTAGCTTATGACATTGGTCCGGATGAGAAGTAAAGGTTAATGAATGAACGAATGAACGAATGACATCGAGTAACACGCGATGAAGTATGATAATGAAAGATAATATTAAGATTATCGATGTGTACGTATGATGCATGATCGCGAACGAAAGTAATGAACGGTTGTAAAAGGATATAAAGGATTTTATTTATAAAACTAGAACTCGCTCAGCAACGCTGATTTTTTATGTATATTCTAGTTAGCAGGTAATAATTGCTGAGGATGGCATGGGCGCAGCTACTCGGCAAGTTTTTGGAAGGGCATCCATTTTATGTAACGATGATGTTTTTGTGATGTAATGCAAACAAATGATAATTTTGTAATGGTTGACAATGTTGTATTATTTTGCAGAAGCAATTATTTATATATGAAATGGTTTTAAGTATTTTCGCTGCGAGTATTTAGCAAATTTAAAGGTATGTTTTATGTTTATGTGCGATGATTGTCCAACTGTGAGCGTCCCGGGAATGGGGCCTTACAAGTTGGTATCAGAGCCAAAGTTTAAGTGAAATGGGTAAATATTTTCAAAAGAAACCTAAACTTAAACTGAGAATGGGACAAAAGGGAGGGATGCCAGTCCGAGTAGCAACGTACCATCAGGTATTTTCTTTAATGTTAACCGGTATTATGTGCGCATGTTATTTGATCTGTTTGCCCTTAGTAGATTCAGATACTGATGTAGTCAGGATAGGAAATGCTTGGGGTATGAAGAGTAAAGTAAGTGGCTAATCACAACTTGCCACTATAATTAGGGACTTACTATACTTGACATAAACTAAGCTATTACCTTGAATGACTGTGATGGCGTTTGAATCTTATAGTGTGTTAGAGGATGGCTGGAGGTAGATCTTCTAAGGCTTCTAGAGGTGGAGGTCGTGATGGATGTGGTGCTGGACCACGGGTCACGAGGAGAAGGCCTAGAGCTGAAGAGGTGGCTCATGAAGAGCCCGAGACCCCTCATCCGGAGGATGGGGATGAGAGTGCTAAGTTGAGAGCCTCTGTGAAGGAGGCTGTTGTAGAGGAGGTTCATCAGGACATGCAGACGATCTTACCATCTGTTGCGACCGAAGTGATAAAGGCTGTAAGGGAAGGAGAAAGGAAGGAAAGGAACCGGTCCTCGGGAGAAAGAGAGCAACTGGAGACTGAGACGGTCGTCTCTACTAATGTGGAGGAAGAAGAAGAGCCTGTGCCTGAGACAACACGAGGCTGTAACTATGGGGCATTTCAAAGATACAAGCCCCCGACTTTTGATGGCAATGGCACTACTGCTGCTGCTCATCGGTGGGTGAGAGAGATGGAAGTTGTTCTTGATATCAGCGAGTGTTGGGAGGATCAAAAGGTGAAGTTTGCCACCCACTCATTCGTGGACTCGGCCTTCTGTTGGTGGGACAACATTGTCCAGGCCGAGGGTAGTAGGGCGATCAGGAGGATGAGGTGGAACGAGTTGAAGAAGTTGGTGATCGAGGAGTTATGTCATCACAGGGAACTTGACAAGGTGGAAAGGGAGTTCCTGTAGCTGGAGGCGGGAACCATGACGCATCAGCAATACACCACCAAATTCAACGAGATGGCACGGCTAGTGCCGGATCAGGTGACGCCTGTGTCACGGAAGATCAAGAGATACATCCAGGGCTTGCCGGCGGATATCCGCATGCACATGATCGCCGCCCGACCAGATACATTCAGGTCGTGGTTGATCTGGCAGGAAGGTTGTATGACGAGCGAGAAGTGGTGGTGGCTGAGGTGGGGAAGAAAGGTGGCGGTGACAAGAACTGGAATGGGAAACGGTTTGGACGTGGTGGGGCTGCTCTACACAATAAGGTTGCGAGGATGGATGACCGGCGTATGGTTAAACCCGGCGCAGGGTTGAAGAAGTGTGGTAAGTGCGGGAAGGAGCACATAGGAGAGTGTAGATGGGGATCCTATGTCTGTTTCAGGTGTGGGAGGACAGGACATGTGGTGAAGAACTGCAGGGTGAGGAGGTGTTATAACTGTGGCGATGAGGGCTACATGAGCCGGGACTACAAGAAGCCGAGGGCTGAGAGTTCCAGAGCGAAAAAGATGGCCGGGACGGAAGGGCAGAAGGCGAGCGCCCGAGCCCTCACGATGACTCGGGAGGAGGCTAGGACGGATCCTGATGTTGTGTCAGATACGTTTCTAGTAAACCAAACTCTTGCCTCCGTGTTATTTGATTCTGGTGCTAGTAGGAGTTTTATTTCTGCTTCCTTTTGTGCTAAGTTGCCCATTAGGAGTAGAATTATTGATGAGCTTTTCGATGTAGAAACTGCCATAGGTAAGTCTACCAGGATTCCTAATATGATAGAAGGCTGTGACATAGAACTAGAAGGTCATAAGTTTCCTGTTAGACTGTTCGTGATGACCTTAGGCGGGTTCGATGTAGTCCTGGGAATGGATTGGTTGGCGGACTACGAGGCGAACATTGTTTGTCCAAGAAGATGATCCAATTGACAGCGCCTGACGAGAGTTAAGTGACGATCTATGGTGACCGAGTCACTACGATTCCGAAGGTGATTTCGATGGCGGTGGTGGGAAAGTGCATGAGACGTGGATGTAGTGCCTACTTGGCCTACGTGAAGGATGTGGATACGTCAACACCACAATTGTCTAATGTACCGGTTGTGTGTGACTTCCTAGACGTGTTTCCAGATGATTTACCAGGTGTGCCACCGGACCACGAAATCGAATTTCAGATTGACTTGTTGCCCGGTGCCCAACCGGTAGCTAAGGCACCGTATCGGTTGGCTCCGACCGAGATGAAGGAACAGATGGAGCAATTGCAGGAGTTTCTTGATAAGGGGTTCATTAGACCGAGTATCTCTCCTTCGGGTGCTCCGGTCTTATTTATGAAGAAGAAGGACGGTAGTATGAGGATGTGCATTGACTACCGTGAGTTGAACAAGTTGACGGTGAAGAATCGGTATCCATTGCCAAGGATTGATGACTTGTTTGATCAACTCCAAGGTGCCAGTTCCTTCTCAAGGATAGATCTCCGATCTGGATACCATCAGTTGAAGGTGAAGGAGCAAGATATTCCTAAAACAGTTTTTCGCACGCGTTATGGACACTACGAGTTTCTCGTTATGTCTTTTGGTTTAACTAACGCCCCAGCTGCTTTTATGGACTTGATGAATTGAGTGTGCCGGCCGATATTGGATAAATCAGTGATTGTGTTTATTGATGATATCCTGATTTACTCGAGGAGCGAAGCGGAGCATGCCGGTCATATTCGGGAAGTGTTGGAGACGCTTAGAAGGGAGAAATTATATGCTAAATTCTCCAAGTGCGCGTTCTGGTTGCGTGAAGTTCAGTTCTTGGGTCACGTGGTGAATCCCGAGGGGATCATGGTAGACCCGGCAAAGGTGGAGGCGGTGATGCAATGGAAGTCTCCAAAGACACCATCCGAAATTCGTAATTTCTTGGGGTTGGCGGGCTATTATAGAAGATTCATCCAAGACTTCTCTAAGATAGCTTCCCCATTGACTAAGTTAACCTGTAAGGATGTGAAATTTGTATGGGGTCAAGATCAAGAGAAGGCTTTTGAAGAGCTAAAGGCAAGGCTGACTCAAGCTCCTGTCTTATCATTACCCGAAGGAAGCAAGGACTTGGTGGTCTATTCAGATGCTTCTTACTCGGGGTTGGGTTGCGTGTTGATGCAGAGAGGATGGGTTATAGCCTACGCATCCCGACAACTGAAGATTCATGAAGTTAATTACCCTACTCATGACTTGGAGTTAGCGGCTGTGGTCTTTGCATTGAAGATTTGGAGGCACTACCTATACGGGATGAAGTGCACCATCTTCACCGACCACAAGAGCTTGAATTACTTCTTCGAGCAGAAAGATTTGAACATGAGGCAGAGGTGATGGTTGGAGCTCATAAAGGATTACGATTGCGAGATCCATTACCATCTAGGCAAGGCCAACGTAGTGGCAAATGCCCTTAGTTGAAAGGAGAGGCCTGAACCAATTCGGGTAAAGGCTTACCAATTGATTATGACCTCCGATGTGATGATGCAGGTCAAGGAGTTTCAAGACGAGGCGTTGAAAGAAGACCGTCTTAACTCTAAGAGGATGAGAGGTCTAGTTGCGGAGTTGGGTGAAAACACTCTCGGTGTTAGAACTCGGTTCGGACGGATGTGGATATCTCGCTATGGGGATCTACGTGGGAAGATCATGGACGAAGCTCATAAGACTCGATACTCCATTAATCCTGGTGCCATGAAGATGTATCAAGACATGAAGAAAGATTATTAGTGGCCGGGTATGAAGCATGATGTAGTGGAGTATGTGAGTAAGTGCCTTACTTGCTTACAAGTGAAGGCGGAGCATCAAAAGCCATACGAGAAGATCCAACCTTTGGATATACCCGAGTGGAAGTGGGAGCATATCACCATGGACTTTATCATGAAGTTACCGCATACCGTGAAAGGGTATGATGCCATATGGGTGATAGTTGATCGTTTGACGAAGAGTGCTCACTTCCTACCGATCTGTGAGACGTATTCCTCTGAGAGACTCGCAGATCTATTCATCAAGGAGATTGTAAGTCGCCATGGTGTACCAGTGTCTATCGTGTCGGATCGTGACACCCGGTTTACATCCAAGGTTTGGAAGAGATTTCAAGATGCTATGGGGATGAGGTTACATATCAGCACGACTTATCATCCCCAGACAGATGGTCAGTCAGAAAGGACCATGCAGACGCTAGAAGATATGCTTCGGGCATGCATCATTGATTTTGGAGGAAGTTGGGATGACCACTTATCGTTAGCTGAATTCTCATACAATAAAAGTTACCATGCCAGCATTAGTATGCCCCCTTATGATGCTATACGGTAGGAGATGTAGAACACCCGCTTGTTGGGGTGATATTGGCCATAAAGAGTTAGGGAGCGTCGAGGTGGTCGAGGCTACGACTGAGAAGCTGGGAAGGATCAAAGCCTTTATGAAGGCAGCTAAGGATAGACAAAAGTCGTATGCAGACAAATGACGTAGATCGATTGAGTTCCAGGTGGGTGATAGGGTTATGTTGAAAGTCTCACCTTGGAAAGGTATCATTCGGTTCAGCAAGCGGGGCAAGTTGTGCCCGAGATACATAGGGCCTTTTCGAATCATTGCTCGAGTAGGAGAGGTGGCCTTTAGGTTGGAGTTGCCCAGTGAGTTAAGTGGAATTCATCCGACATTCCATGTATCTCACTTGAGAAAGTGCTTAGCCGACGAAGATATTATCGTTCCACTGGAAGACATTGAAGTGGATGAAAGGCCAATTATGTAGAGCAACCAGTGGCGATCATTGATCGCAAAGAGAAGAGGCTAAGGAATAAGGTGGTTCCCTTGGTGCGTGTACAATGGAAGCATAGGAAGGGATCAAAGTCCACTTAGGAGGTTGAGGAGGAGATGAGGCAGCATTACCCTCAACTATTCAGCGACTAACAGGTTTCGAGGACGAAACCTAAATAAGTGGGGTGGACTTGTAACGCCCGGAATAAAGTCGAAACGAGCCAATTAATAATAATGGGCTTAGCCGGGATTATTTGAAGAAAATAAGCGAGGAATGTGGTATGGACCGAGTAGACTTTGCGGGTTATGTGTTCGGCGAGTTTAAGGTCTCGGGAACGCCCAGTTTATATAAGCGGATCAGCTTGAGGTACTCTCATTTGCAACTCAACACCCAACTTCTAGAGAGAGAGTGTAGAGAGAGAAAGTGGTGATTAAAGGCTCAGTTGATCAAGAGATTGAATATCGGTGTTCGTGGGCATCCAAACAACAAGAAAAGACCAAGAATCCAGGTAAGAAACATCGTTTAATCGTTTCTTTTGATGTAAACCCGGATTCTAGGGCTTGGGGTTTTTAAAAATGGCAAAGAATCGCCCAAAACTCACGTTTTTGTGTAAGAAAACATGTAAGAAGCTTAGATATAGCTTATTGGGTGATAAACCAAGGATTTGGGTGTAAAAGATTAAAGTTTTGGGTCAAAAACGGGTTGGTTCGTAATTTCAGCCCGTTCTGCGAAACTGGGTGTTCATCTAGCGAAATTAGGTAGTCATCCTGCGAAACTATGGATCTTCCTGCGAAACTATAGTTTCGTAGCGAAGATGCCAGCGAACTGCCAGCGAAACTGCTGGTAAAACTAGCAGCGAAACTGCTGGCAAAACTAGCAGCGAAACTGCTGATTTTGCAGCGAAATTAGCAGCGAAATTAGGCAGAAATTAACCCCTTTGAGTGTTAACTTATCTGCAGGCTGCGTAGCGTAACCCTTGCTTAGAAATCTTGATTGAGAAGCTACTCATTGGTCCAGGTGAGTTCAAGATCCCCTATTTTAAAGGTTTTAAACTTGTGTGGGGCTGGAAATGCATACTAAATATACGTTTCTAAATGACCAAGATTTTAAGAGGTTTTAACAAGAAGATCGATTTTTCTATAAGGAAATGTGCTATATAAAAACCAAGTTCTTTTAACGCCCCAGCCAGGGGTGTTGCCCCTTGGACGGCTGCCGCCCCTGAACTCCCGCTGTCCCGCGGAGGGTCGGTTATGTTCTGTGAAGAATTGTACTGGTTGTGTATGTGTATAGGAGTGAATGATGTGTGATGATTATATGATGTTGCATGATGATGTGTGATGATGATATGTATGTTCATGTTATGCCTTCTTTATGTTTCTTATTACGTATTATTCCGTGGCTTTACGTGGGATGGTTATGAAATGAATGTAAAGTATTAAGTAATGAAAGCAGAAGCTAATGATAATGAAAGAGGAACGTAAAGGATGAATGAATGCATGCTTTAATGAAATGATGAATGTAAAGTCTTGCAAGCAAATGAAAGGAGGTGCACAACTCTAAAATATTGTAAGCTCAACTGTTTGTAGTTTAGCTAACCCGTAAGGATACACATAGGGGTCTAGTCTTTGTGACTGACCAAACGTATGGGATCCTTGTCGCTTGCCCCGGTTGTGGTGCCAGGCTATGTGCGTAATGAATGGGGGTCTATTTATAGACTTCGACCCGGTACCCGCTTTGTCCCTACATTTGGGGTGTAGCTTATGACATTGGTCCGGATGAGAAGTAAAGGTTAATGAATGAACGAATGATAACGAGTAACACACGATGAAGTATGATAATGAAAGATAATATTAAGATTATCTATGTGTACGTATGATGCATGATCGCGAAAGAAAGTAATGAACGGTTGTAAAAGGATATAAAGTATTTTATTTATAAAACTAGGACTCACTCAGCAACGCTAAATTTTTATGTGTATTCCAATTGGCAGGTAATAATTGCTGAGGATGGCACGAGCGCAGCTACTCAACAAGTTTTTGGAATGGCATCCATTTTATGTAAAGATGATGTTTTTGTGATGTAATGCAAACAAATGATAATTTTGTAATGGTAGATAATGTTGTATTATTTTGCAAAATTTTATATATGAAATGGTTTTTAGTATTTCCGTTGCGATGTATTTAGCAAATTTAAAGGTATGTTTTATGTTTATGTGCGATTATTTTCTAACTGTGAGCGTCCAAGGAATGGGGACTTACAGTTTAACACATTCTTAACTGTGAACTGGGTTCATAATTAAGAGGAACATGTAATATTCTTAAAATGGGACAGAGGAAGCCCGACATCTTCAAGACAACAAGAAAGCC
The DNA here is from genome assembly GCA_025215565.1 of Flaveria ramosissima. Taxonomy (NCBI): domain Eukaryota; kingdom Viridiplantae; phylum Streptophyta; class Magnoliopsida; order Asterales; family Asteraceae; genus Flaveria; species Flaveria ramosissima. The sequence goes on along the minus strand of CM046037.1, from coordinate 37,010,514 downwards.
TATTGTGGGCTTCTCAGGGGTAGAAAAAGCCCTAGTCCCAAAAATGTTAGAGCTCATTGCTCAAGGTGACAACCTAGCAGCACCAGCTAGTGTTAAACCCACACCTTCTACATCTGAACCACCCAGACAACCACAAACTATCCTCACCTACTCAAGAAGATCCAAAAGAACCCCTGCATAAGCTAATCAGGTTGTACAGGCCCCAATATACTCACCCACGCCAGAGGAAGTGGACACTAGAGCTCTCACTTCCCTTGAGGAGCAAACCACTCCTATCACTTCATTGATCAGTGCTGAGGTTCCTCATGCTCAGCCTGATGAGCTCACAACCCCAACAGCCTTAAGCCTTCACTTAGAATCTTAAAACTCTAGTGAACAACCTTAAGGGAAAGCTACCATTCCTAGCCTCTTGATGTTAACCAACCAATTCCAAACCTTGAATTCTATGATGATGAAGACATGGGATTTAATGAGTACCCGAGTCTCTCTTCTCCACCCCTACTCAAGGAGAGATGAGTGCTCTTGACTCACACATGTCTAGCCCACATCATCCACCCACAACTGAGGTGGATCACCCTGAACCTGTTTGGGAGGTCCATATGGAAAAGGCTCTCACTTCTGCAAGTAATTAAATCTTTAAGACCTCAACTATGGAAACCCAACCCAGTGACACTTCAATTGAAGCTATCATGGTGTAGGGGAAATCCAGCAGCCAAGAACTTAGTGATGGTGATGAGGAAGAAGACTTTGGTCCTATTCTCTCACCCCCCGTGATTCTTCTGATGAAGATGAGGGGAGTCTGAAACTAAAGGTGCATAAACTGAGTAAAACCTACACCTATTTAGTCTCAAAAGTTAGTCACCTGGAATTTCAGGTGACTACCTTACAAAAAAGGGTCAATGATTAGCAACTTGAGATCATCAATCTCAAGGGCAAGTTAGCTAAGAGACCACTCAGGAGGACTTAACAAAGGCCATAAGAACCTGTGGATGTGGTGGACCTAACATCTAGCTCACCTATGCAAGAGGGTGATGCTATCAAAAAGGGGGAGAAAGTCCTACCACCCTCACTTACAATTGTCCATACTCAGTAACCTCCTCAAGTCCATATTGATATAGACTCACTCATACAAAGTCTGTTTGAGGAGAGTATCCTAAGGGCTATGCCTACCCTACCCCATGATGCTGAAAATGAAATACTAGGGAGGAGGTATGATGCTGATAGGAGAGCCTTGATACTCCTTAGACTTCAAGGGCAACAAGAAGTCTTTAGTTTTCAGACCCTGAAGTACTATAAGCGTTTCCTCTAGTTCACATGTCACTTGACAACCCAAGTTAAAATAGGCAAGCTGACAGAATAGGTCAAAATATCCAAGATAGGATTGTTGAAGAGTTTAGATTAAGAAGAAGACAAAGGCTAATAGGAAATGTTATTGGTCAACTAAATGTTGAAATGGACCCTAAGATTAGCTTTGAAGGGGAAACCTTGACTGAAAGCTCAGTGATAAAATCTATAAACCTTGAGACAAGAACTACTTCAACATCCTCTACCCTTAATGAGGTACCAGCTAGTGAAGGTGCTTCAAAACCCCTCTATGGCTAGAGCTCAAGTGTTGAACCAAGCAATGAAGGCCAAAGCTCTCTCCACCTTGAGTCACCAAAGCCTGTGAGTGACAAAGGGAAAATGAAGCTGACTCCTTAGGTCCACCACATTCATAGGTTCTTATGTCCCTGGTTGAGTTCTCCTAAGGGGTCTCTCAGAGTCTCAGCTAACTTACCCTTGAGATCGATGATCTCAATTTGCTAGTCATTGACCCATCTTTGTAAGGTAGCCACCTGAGATTCCATGTAACTTACCTTAGAAACTAAATAGGTGCATGTTTTAGTCAATTTGTGTACCTTTAGTTGCAGACTCCCCTCATCTTCATCTGTAGAATCATGGGGGATTGAGAGAATAGGAACAAAGTCTTCTTCCTTAACACCAGCATTTTGTTCTTGGCTACTGAATTTCCCCTGCATCATAACAGCTTCAGTTGAAGTGTCAATGGACTGGGTTGTCATGGTTGTGGTCTTAATAATGTATTCACTTGTAGAAGTGAGATCCTCTTCCATATGGGCTTTCTGAACAGGTGCATGGAGGTCCATCTCAGTTGGGGGTGGATGATGTGGGCTACATGTGGGTGATTCGAGAGCACTCATCTCCCTTTGAGCAGGGGTGGAGAAGAGACTCATGGTACTCACTGAATCTTATATTCTGATCATCATAGAATTCAAGGTTTGGGATTGGTTGGTTGAGGTCTAGAGGTTGGGGATGGCAGCTTTCCTCGAAGGTTGTTCACTAGAGTTTTGAGACTCTGAGTGAATGCTTAAGGCTGGTGTTGTGAGCTCATCAGGCTAAGCATGAGCTCATCAGGCTAACCATGAGGAACCTCCGCACTGTTTAAAGAAGTAATGGGAGTGATTTGCTCCTTAGGAGAAGTGAGAGCTCTAGTGTCCACTTACTCCTGTGTAGGTGAGTATATGAGGGCCTGCATAACCTGAGTAGTTTGTGCAGGGGTTTGTTTGGATCATCTTGAGCAAGTGAGGGTTATTTGAGGCTGTGTGGGTGGCACATATGTAGAAGTGTTGGACCAAAAGAACCAATGAGCCGGATCAGAAAAACCTTTAAGTCCCACAGACGTCACAACAACTACTGAAGTCCACAACAGCTGAAGACAACACCTGAAGACAAAGTCTGAACACAAGTGCTGAAGACAAAGTCTGAAGACACAAGTGCTAAAGACAAAGTCTGAACACAAGTGCTGAAGACAAAGTCTGAAGACAAGTGCTGAAGACAAAGTCTGAAGACAAGTACTGAAGACAAAGTCTGAAGACACAAGTGCTGAAGACCAAGTATCAGACGTTGTCATAACAGCTGAAGAGGACTTCTTCAGTAGTTGTGACGGTTTACTTTCAGTAGTTTTATGTTTTATCTTTTCAGTAGTTTTGTAAAACGACTGAAGAGTTTGTTCTTCAGTCGTTGTAGTTTCAGTAGTTTCTTATCAGTAGTTTTATGTTTTATACTTAGCACTCTGACATGTTCTCAGTAGTTGTGAACATTTCAGTAGTTTGTTAAGTGTTAGTTATTTTTGTAATAGATCTGCCAGTTGTCACTATCCCGTGATAGCAGCAGTGATTGCACTCTATATAAGGAGTGTCAACCTTATTGTAATATGTGAATGATTGAGCAGAAATATTTGGTATAATTGAAACATTCCTTGTCACAGAAATATATTCTCTCGTATTGTTTACAAATATCATATTCTTGCTACAAATTGTCTAATTCTTGATCTTATTCCGCTGCATTACACTCTAATCCATCGAACTTGTGATCACTGATCTTGACAAGAAGGTGTGGGATCAACATTGGCTTGTGCTGCCAAGTTGTCACCTTGAGCAATGAGCTCTAACATTTTTAGGACCAAGGCTGTTTCTACCCTTGAGAAGCCCACAATAGGCTTTCTCATTGTCTTGAAGTTGCCGGCTTTATCTATCCCGTTTTAAGAGTATTACCTGTTCCCCTTAACTGTGAGCCCAATTCACAGTTAAGAATGTGTTTAACATATCTAGGGAACATATAATACTCTAAGGAGTCCAAGTTTGTAAGCATATTTGTATAAAAAATGGAGAATACCTGAACTTGACCCCTTAAACCATTCCAAGGAATATGTAGGAAAGTTCCTCAAGAATTTGATCCTAGCCTCCATGCTTGTTAGATAGAGAGTGTATGACTACATTGAGGAGGTACTTTCATTAGGAGGAGACTGCAGGACCGTTTAAGGGCTTAAACACAATTACAACACAACAACACAATGAGGAGATTAACTAAGCTCTAATCAAACAGTGAACTGGGTAACCAAAGGTGATACAAAGAACACAAGTAAAGCAAGAGACAGAACAAGAGAGTAAGGGTTTCAAGGAGGCAGTATATTGCTTTCTCAAGTTCTTTTACAAGTGTTACAAAGCATAAAGAAAAGATACAAGAACTTGAAATACTTATACTACAACCTACAGCCGGCTATACTTTGAAAGCTAGCTGGATACAATTGACTAGACACTAACAAAATCAATTGTAGGATCAAAAGGCATATCTGCCTTTTGACCTTGTGACTATGACATGCCATAGCTCACATCCTTATACAATACAAAAAGGATAAAGTACATAAAGTGGAAAGTTGAAGACTCAAGACCTCAATGTACAGTTACCAAAAGCAAGGCCCTTTTCACCAACTCATGTAAGTTGGTGACTTTACAGAGATGCAGCGGAAAAGGTGCTTTATGGAACAGTACATCAGATAAAGCATGTATACTAAAAGTCTTCGAAGAAATCTGTCTTCATAGGTTGAAGCTTCGGAAGACTTTGTCTCTGAAGCTTCGGAAGACTTCATGTTTGGCTTCGGAAGATATTGGTCTTGGCTTCGGAAGATTTCACACTTAGAGTATTTTCTAATGCTTTGTGTAAAACTTCCGAAGCATTCTTCACTTCAGTACTTAGTGCATGTTGCTGAGACACTTAGGCTGTTTTGGGTTGCATCAGACTTCAGGAATCCTTACAAACTCCCCCTAGGCTGATGCTACCAAAACACTTGGAAGATCTTCAAATGTTGGTAGTCTTTAGTACAATCAGGACCATTCCTTTCTTCATGAGATGGTCAGGATCATCAAGACTTTCATAGTATCTTCTCATCTCAAAGAGATCATGCAGAGGTAAGTTGATTATGTCTTGCCATGAGTAGACATTCTCAACACCTTGATCTCTGATAACAGTCCATCTCTCTGGATTGGTAGAGTAAGTCCAGGATAAGATGGGTGTCTCACTAGTTAGAGGAGCCACTTGAATAGGAGTTGATTGGGCTGCCTCATCATGCACTTCTCAGGTTGATCTGATTCAGCCTGAGGTGCAGAGGTAGATGACTTTGGCTTCTTCTTCTTAGTCTTTGGTTTAGAAGCCATCCTCTTCTTCCTCTTGGATGTCTTTAACTGAGAAGACTGGTCTGCAGCACCATGTTGATCATCAGTGTCTTTCTCAGTTGGGTGTTCCTCCCTCACAGGTTCAGAAGGAGAGGGAGTTTGACCCTGCCTAGGATCAGAAAATGAAGCTTGCTGAGGCTCAGCTGGAGGTGCTGGTTGAGGTGTCTCTGGTTGTTCAAACTTGACCTCCACTTCAGGTGGGACTTGACTTGGAAGAGAGTGCAAGTCAATGAGTTCTCCACTTTTAATCTTCTGCTTGATCACCCTAATATGCTCATCCATGGTGGATAGAGACATGGGGCCAAGTCTCCTTCCGGAGAATCCATACAGCTTCAAGAAGCTCACCATTCTTTGTCTGTCAGCAGACTTCTTTGCATTCTTTTGAATGATGGCCCTTGACTTTGCAGCTTCTTCCCTTAGTTTCCTTTTAGTTGTCTTTTTTCTTGACTAACTCAAGCTCAAGTTGCTTTAGATACTCGAACTCAATGAAGTCATAGGACAAAGGGGGAAGTGCATCTGCCTGATAGAAGCCTGTGGCACTCAGGTAGTTGATCATCTTGATCCTATCTTCCTCTTTATCTACCTGAGGTTCTTGTGGAGCCACATCTTCCTGTGCAGGACTTTCTTGAACTGGTGAGAGAGTAGGAGCATGCTTGTAAAGTCTTTTCTGTCTCTTCTCCTCTTTGAGTTGGAGAAGTATCATTGCATCTCTTTCTCCTTCAACTCTCTTGACACTTCCCTGTCAGCCAGTTCATTTAGTTCTTCTAAGGGGAGGGAGATGATCTCATCAATGTCATAGTTCCTGGTCTGTAAGTAGGTAATCCTGACTGCCCTTAACTCATCATCTTGAGTATTTGGTCTGGGAGCAGCCCTGATTGCAGCTTGCATGAAGCTAGATGACCCAGTGGAACTTTCTCCCCTTAGTCTCCTTTTCCTCTCTCTCTCTTCCTCCTCAATTTCCTCAGGAGTCATTATCCTTTTCCCTTTGTCACCAACAGACCTTTGTGACTCAGGGTGGATTGAGGCTTGGCCTTCATTGCTTGGAGTAGCTTCCATGCTCTGGCCAGAGAGAGGCTGAGAAACACCTTCACCAGCAGGTGTCTCAGATGGAGTTTGGACCTCAGCAGCAGTTGTTGATGATGAGACAGGGGTCTCAGGTTCTGTCACTGGGCCTTCAGTCAAGGTTTCCCCTATGAAACTAATCTTAGGGTCCACCTCAACATCCAGTTGACCGATGACATTGCCTGATTCCCTAAGTCTCCTTCTTAGAGTAAACTCTGCAAGGATCCTGTCTTGGATTCTTTGAGCCAGCCTGTCAGCTTGTCTTGAATTGCTTGGATTGACAAGTGGCAAGTTGACTAAATCCAGTCTTTCATAAAAGCTCAGGCTTTGGAATTGAAAAACTTCTTGTTGGCCTTGAACTCTTTGAAGTATAAGGGCTCTCCTGTCATCATCATACCTCCACCTTATGATGTGATTGCCAGTTCCTAGTGGTGGAGATGAGACAGCCCTTGGTATGCCTTCCTCAAAGAGACTCCTGATGAGAGAGTCTATAGAGTCCACATTAATGTGAACTTGAGGAAGTTGCTGAGAATGCACAACAGCAAGTGAGGATGGTGAGTCCTCTATGTCCATTCTCTCTGAAGAACTCCCAGGTTCTGTGGTTGTAACAACTTTCTCCCCCTTTTTGGTAGCATCACCCACTTGCATAGGTGAGCTGGAGGATAAGTCAATCACTTCCACAGGTTCTTGTGTTCCTGGTTGAGCTCTCCTTAAAGGTCTCCCAGCTAGTTTTTCCTGCAGATATGAAATCTGGAGTTGCTGATCATTGACCCTGTTTTGCAGGGTAGTCACCTGAGATTCCAAGTGACTAACCTTAGAGACTAAATAGGTGCATGTTTTTGACAGTTTTTGCACCTTTAGTCTCAAATTCCCCTCATCTTCATCAGAAGATTCATTGGGGGATGAGATGATTGGACCAAAGTCCTCTCTCTCACCACCAGCTTGAGTTTCTTGGCTGCTGGTTTTCCTCTGCTCACTGGCAGCCTCAGTTGAGATGCCAATGGGCTGAGTTGCCATGGTTGAGGTCTTAATGATGTAATCACTTTCAAAAGTGAGAGCCTCTTCCATATGGACATCCTGAACAGGTTCAGAAGTGTCCACCTCAGTAATAGGTGACTGATGGGGGATAGACTGAGGAGAGTCAGAGGTACTCATCTCTCTTTGAGTAGGGGAGGAGAAGAGAGACTCATGGTACTCACTGAATCCTAAGTCTTCATCAGTGTAAAAGGATAGGTTGGGAATTGGTTGGTTGAGATCCAAAGGCTGGGGATGGTAGCTGTCCCCTGAAGGTTGTCCACTTGAGTGTTGAGACTCAGAGTGAAGGCTTAAGGTTGTTGGGCTATTGAGCTCATCAGGGTGAGCTTGAGGAACCTCAGCCCTGATAGGTGAAGTAATGGGAGTGGTTTGCTCCTCAGGAGAAGTGGGAGCTCTAGTGTCCACTTCTTCCTGTAAGGTTGAGTATTTGGGGGCCTGCACAGACTCAATAGCCTGAGCAGGGGTTCGTTTGGATTTTCTTTGGTAGGTGAGGGTAATTTCTGGTCTTTTTAATGGTAAGGACAAAAGAGGTGTGGGTTCAACACTAGCTTGTGTTGCTAGGTTGTCACCTTGAGCAATGAGCTCTAACATTTTTGGGACTAGGGCTGTTTCTACCCCAGAGAAGCCTACAGTTGGCTTCTTCATTATTTTAAAGATGCCGGGCTTCATCTGTCCCAATTTAAGAATATTACCTGTTTCCCTCAACTGTGAGCCCAGTTCACAGTTGAGAATGTGTTGAACATATCTAGGAAACATGTAATACTCTAAGGAGTCTAAGTTTGCAAGTAAATTAGTATAGACAAATTGTGAATACCTGAACTTGACCCCCTGAACCATTCCATGAACTATAAAGGAGAGATCCTCAGGAATCTGGTCCCATCCACCATGCTTGTTTGACAAGCTGTGGATAACCACATGGAGCAGGAATTTCCATTGGGATGAGACCTTCCCTTTCCTAAAGGTCTTTACAGAGAAATCTCCCTCATAGCCCATCTGCTCAAAAGAATGATTAACAGCTTCTTTTGGGAAGGACACCTCACCTTCTTCATCATCCAGCTGTAGATGTTGGTTAATGATGGCCGGAGTGATGAAGATTGTCCTCCCTTGCACTGTGGCAGACAGTGCCTTCTCCCCATCCATAATGACCTCTTGGCAGGTCTTCCAGAATTCAAGCAAGTGATCCTCATATAGAGTAGGATCAATGGTCAGGGAGGTGAAATAATTTGACAGAGTCAAGAATTGGCAAATCTCTGAGAAACTTGCATCTTTCTCAGAGCTTAACAGAGCAACTTGATTATGTTGCCTGTGTAGTTGCATGGAGAAATCAGGGTTGTTTCTGCGGTTAAGGTTGGCCATTTCAGAAGCTTAAGGGTGAAGAAAGGTAGAAAGCAAAGGCGGTTTAGAGAATTAGGTTAGAGAAACAGTAGAATTGAGGAAGATAGTGGGAAAGAGGGGGAACCGTTGGGTATTTATATGAAAAGGGATTTGAACCAAAGTTAATGAAAGAGGATAAACTTTGAAATCCGAAAGTCGGTCCCACCTCTGAAAAGGTAGTTTACTTTTGCTCAAAAAGTAGTTTTCTTGGAATTCGAAAAGCTTCCGAAGTTTATTTGTCTTCGGAAGTTTTGATGAAAAAGCTTCCGAAGCTAAAATGGCTTCGGAAGATTTTCCTGAGAGTCTTGATAATTTATGCTTCGGAAGAGAAATAAACCTTGAATGCTTTGTATAGAAATAAACAAAGCTTCCGAAGGTTAATTTTGCTTCGGAAGGAAAAGGTTCTTAAAAATAAATAAGTGTCTGAGATAAGAATTTTAAGCTTCGGAAGATGAATTTGACTTCTTCCGAAGGTAAAATCTCTTAGACAGTTATGTATTTTGAAGACATGTTTTTCTTCCGAAGATAAAATTTTATCTTCCGAAGTATCAAAAATTTTCAAGAATCTAAGGAAAGTCTTCAAAAAGAATTTTACATCCAAAGAAAACATGAGCTTATGAAAGTGATGAACTAGACAACTTAGGACACACATATTTTAAGAAGAAATAATTAGAATTAGTTTTAATAAAAAGTCTACTCAAAGTTAATCATCCCAATAGCTGATATCAGATACTTAAATCTCTGTTCATCAAAAGCTTTTGTGAACAGATCAGCATATTGTTCATCTGTATGAACTTTGACTAGTTTAATTAATCCTTTTTCATAGTTATCTCTTATTAAATGATACCTGATGTTGATGTGTTTGGTCCTTGAGTGCTGCACAGGGTTCTCAGTGATAGAGATAGCACTATTGTTGTCTATGTGGATAGGAGTCTCTTTGAAGTTAAATCCATAGTCCAGCATCTGATTTTGAATCCAAAGCACTTGAGCACAGCAGCTTGCAGCAGCAATGTATTCAGCCTCAGCAGTTGATGCAGACACACAGGATTGTTTCTTGCATTGCCATGAGACCACCCTTCCACCAAGGAATTGACATCCCCCAGATGTAGACTTTGCAGTCATATTGCAACCACCATAATCACTATCTGTATAGGCATACAGATTGAAATTTGGATTCTTTGGATACCATAGACCAAGTGTTGAAGCACCTTTGAGGTATCTTAAAATCCTTTTCACAGTGATTAAGTGAGACATCTTAGGGTTGGCTTGATATCTTGCACAAATACATGTAGCAAACATGATATCAGGCCTGCTAGCTGTAAGATACATAAGAGACCCAATCATAGCCCTGTATAAGTGCTCATCTACACACTCCCCCTCAAGATCTGGACCAAGGGAGTGGTTTCTGGCTATGGGTGTCTTAGCAATCTTACAATCAGTCATATTGAACCTCTTGAGTATGTCTTGAACATACTTTGACTGACTTATGAAGATGCCATCTTCAACCTGCTTCACTTGAATTCCCAGAAAGAAGTTGAGTTCTCCCATTGAACTCATCTCAAATCTGTCTTTCATCAGCTTCTCAAAGTCTTTGCAGAGCTTTGGATTAGTTGAACCAAAGATGATGTCATCAACATATACTTGAACCAGCAATAAGTCATTTCCCTGTCCTTTGATGAAGAGAGTTCCATCTATAGTACCTCTTCTGTATCCATGCTTACAGAGATACTCAGATAGTGTCTCATACCACTTCCTGGGTGCCTGATGCAGCCCATAAAGAGCTTTGTCAAGCTTGCAGACATAATCAGGATGATCAGGGTCTACAAAACCAGGTGGCTGTTTGACATAAACCTCCTCATCAATCACTCCATATAAGAAAGCACACTTTACATCAAGTTGGTAGACCTTGAAGTTCTTGGATGCAGCAAATGCCAGGAATATCCTAACAGCTTCTAGTCTTGCTACAGGAGCAAAGACATCAGTGTAGTCAATCCCTTCTTCTTGTGTGTATCCTTGAACAACTAGTCTTGCCTTGTTCTTGATGATGATTCCTCTATCATCCTTCTTGTTTCTAAAAACCCATTTGGTTCCAATGGTAGTCTTCCCATGAGGAAGAGGACAAAGGTTCCAAACTTTCTGCCTTTTGAATTGAAGCAGCTCTTGTTGCATAGCTTCAACCCAACTTCCATCCTTTAGAGCTTCATCAACTTTCTTGGGCTCTATCTGAGATAAGAAACAAGAGTGAAGACAAACATTTGCTTCATGGGTTTGTCCTCTTGTTCTTACCCCTGTGACAACATCTCCAATGATGTTTGTGGTGGGGTGAGACTTGTGGATCCTTAGCTGAGGGATCACAGCAAGTTGTTGAGAAAGATCTAAATTTGAGAAATTTAAATCTGGTCTGGAAGATTCACCCTCCACATTATCACACTTATCAAGATTAACTTGATCCAATGAGTGTGAGACATCATTGATGTTGTCATCTATGGTATGGTTATTAGCATCAAGAAATTCCTGATCACTATCACCATCACCATTGTTGTCTTCTACAAGTGAGGTGTCTTTATCTGGTTGAGAGGCCTCTGAGCTGGAATTTGAAGGCATGCCAGATGTATCAGCTGAATTTGTCATTGTTGTGCTGATAGAAACCTCATTTGCTGAAGTAGTTCCAACTGGAGCTGAAGATGTATGAGTTGAAGGTCTTCCTAGCTCAAATCTTGGATCAGGATCACCTGTATTTAGATTTTCTGCAGATCCTGAAACATGCTCACAAGATTTGTTAAAACAGTTGGTAACTAAATCAAGATCAAACAGCCAATCCGGACCAGAACCAGCCACACAAGGAGTGTGCTCATTGAAAGTCACATTGGCTGACTCCTCAACAATTCTAGTTCTGAGATTGTATACTCTATAAGCTTTAGCTTGAGAAGAGTATCCAATGAAATGTCCATCATCTGATTTCTCAGCAAACTTGGCAATTTGATCTTTGGTATTCAAGATGGTGCAGGGACATCCAAATGACCTGAGAAAACCAATGAAAGGTTTCTCTTGTGCCAAAGTTCATAAGGAGTCTTACCATGTGTCTTAACTACTAAAACTCTGTTTTGCACATAGCAAGCAGTATTGACTGCCTCTGCCCAGAAGGTGATAGGCAGTTTAGAGTCAGACAACATAGTTCTTGCAGCTTCAATAAGTGTCCTGTTTCTCCTCTCAGCAACTCCGTTTTGCTGAGGAGTCCTGGGAGCACTATATTGTCTTGTAATACCTTTTCATCACAAAATGCATCAAGGATTTGGTTCTTGAATTCAGTTCCCTGATCACATCTTATGGTTTTGACCTTGTGATCACATTGATTCTCAACTTTTAAGATGAAATTCTTCAGAATCTCAGGGGTTTCATCCTTAGTTCTAAGGAAGAAGACCCAAGTGAATCTTGTAAAATCATCTGTGATCACCAGACAGTAAGAGGTCCTTCCTAAACTCATTACACTGGTGGGGCCAAAGAGATCCATATGTAACAAGTGTAGGGGAGTAGTGATGGAGTTCTTTTCCTTAGGCTTGTGAGATACCTTGTGTTGCTTCCCTTTCAGGCATGCAACACAATGATCATCACTAGTAAACTCTTTCTTTGGCATTCCAGTTACCAGATCATGTTTAATTAATTTATTCATGTTCTTAAAGTTTACATGGCACATTCTTTTATGCCATAGGAAAGACTCATCACTATTTGCTTTAGATAGAAAGCATGAAACTTCTCCTGAGGGAGATGTTTCTTGCAAATCCATCTTGTACATGTTCCCTTTCCTGGGGGCTCTGAGCAGGATATGCTCATGAGGAATGACCACACCAGGCTTGAGAACAATGCACTCATGCTCAGTAAAGAGCATGTTATGACTCTGATCACAAAATTGGGATACACTCAGAAGATTGTACCCAAGCTCCTTAACAAAGTTTACCTTCTCAATGCTGAGCTTACCATTTGTGACCTTGCCCCTTCCAGAAATGTAACCACCTTCATCTCCTCCAAAAGCAACTGGTCCTCCATCAATTCTCTCAAAATTATGGAGTAGAGACCTATTGCCTGTCATGTGCCTGGAACAGCCACTGTCAATTATCCAGACATTCCTGTTTGTCTTGAGCTGTTCCTGCACAAAGAAAATGATTAGTTACATTTGGAAACCCAAGCCTTACTTGTCTTGGGCTCATTAATAGTAATAGAAGGTAATGCAACAGTAATAGATCCTATGGTTGTACTATGGGGATCTTCAGCTGTTGTTGATGGAGAAACCTCAGTCATTTGGTCTTTCTTAGACTTCCACACCACCTTTGGAGTCTTGGACTTGACCTTCAAAACCTTAGAAGCTTTTGGAACTTCACAAGTTTTGATGACTGATCCTTCGGAAGAATCTACAGTCACTGCAGCAGACTTCAGTGCTTCGGAAGAACTCCTTTCTTCCGAGACCAACTTTGCTTCCGAAGGTAATTTTCCATTTACCTTCTTCTTTGATTTGGAGCTTCCGAAGGAAACAGACTTTCCTTCCGAAGCTTGAGACTTCTTGAGACTCTTTGAAGTCTTTGTTTTAGTCATGTGGACAGTACTTTTAGGATTGTATGGGCAATCCTTAGCAATGTGAGAAGTACTTTCACACATAACACACAACATTTTCTTCTTCAAAGAAGTCTCCCTTTGAGAGCAAGACTGGCTTTGGTCACATCCCTTCTCCACCTTCATCTTGGTAGATGCTGAGACAGTTCCTTTGGGCTGTGAACTGTTCTTGGAGTTTGATGGTCCAGGCTGTGCAGCAGTGGTACACAGCAGCTCAGTCTTCTTCTTGGCACTGAGATGATTTGAACAAGAACCATGACTCTTAGCTGAGGAGTCTTGGTTGATGTCTTCAGTCCTTACTACTTTGAAACCTGCAGAGATAAAAACTTGTTTCTGCTTAGCATCAAAAGTAGCCTTGATTTCTTGAGCCTTCTTTGCCTTCCTTTTGCTCTTTCTGATCAAGTTCTTTCTTTTGGACTTGGTCATCACAGTTGATTTCTTCTCCTCAGAAGGATAGTGGCCCTTGGAAGAATCCTCTTCTTCACTCTTCTCAGAGGAATTCTTCACTATCACTTCTTCATCATCCTCACTTACAGGATCTATGAGAGGAAGCTCATCTTCACAAGTTCCACACCTAGGAGATCTTACAGACAAGATTGTGTGTGGAGGAGCTATCTCATTTGATCCCAGTCCCTGTCTATTTTGATAACAAACCTTGTTGTGTCAGGGATGAGGATATCATGTTCTTGAAGGTCTCTTCTTCAAGAACACTCTTCTCTGCCTTGGCTTTGCTGATCACAAGCTCAGCCTGGCACTCAGTTAACTTAGTGATGAGATCTTGGATCTGAGTTCTGAAATCTGTATGTTCATGTTTTAGTACTGAAATGGTTTTCTCCAAGTCCTCTATCTTTAACTTGTAATCATTTTCAGACTTTCTAAAATCAGATTTTAATATGTTTAATGACTCAAGATCAGATCTCATCTCTAGGTTGTAGGACCTGTATCTATTTACTTTAGCAATGCATTCAGGGGAGCAAAGATGTTCCAATACCTTGGCTTCATCATGGTCAGCCATCAGTGCTTGGTTTGGAGAAGCATCCTCCACCTGAAAACTCCAGTCAAAGCCTCCTTCTTCAACAGCAACAGCAGCATGTTGCTTTGTCTTCTCAGCCTGAGGAGCTTTGTCAGTAAAGTTTGGTCTGGGTTGTGTTTGGCCCCCATTTTCTTTAGGTGCCTTACACTCCCTGGCAAAGTGACCCATAAGGTTACAGTTGTAACACTTAACTTTGCTTTTATCCAGCCCAAACTTACTACTGGTAGCATTGCTTGGAAATCTTCTTCCTGTCCTCTTGTAGAACTTCTTGGCTCTGTGAGTGAGGAGAGCCATCTGCTGAACTATCTCCATGTATTCCAGGTCATCTGGATGGATACAGTCCAGGTCTTCAAGAGTGAAGAGATAATTCCCACAGCTTTCATTGCAGACACAAAGGCTTGAGAAGAACTTGTCTCTTGGAATGGGCTTCCTTGAGTAAAGTTCTCCCTTGGTGTCTCCGGGAAGGTGATGAAAGGACCCTTTTGTGAGTTGTCAGGGTAGCATATGAGATGATGCTGGGGTTCTATGCTGTCCCTTTCAACCACATGAAGGGCTGAACCCATTTGATTGTTGGAGTTGCCAGATGAACCTTGCATGTTCATCTCCATCTGGTATCCACTGAGAATCCCATACAACTCTGTAAGAGTAAGAGTCTTAAGGTTCTCAGTCCTCTTGATCACCACACAATAGTGTGTCCATTGCCTAGGAAGTGAGGACATGAACTTCCTTACAATGTCCCTGTTCTCAAGAGGAACTCCTCCATCCACTAGGGTATCCACAATCTCAACATACCTGAAGTATTGTTGGGTCATGGTCTCACCTGCTTTGAAGGTGAAATTTTCAAACTGCTGCTTCAGAAGATCTTTCTTGTTCTCCTTGGCTTCAGAGGAGCCTTCATACATCAGCTTCAGTGCATCCCACAGCTGTTTGGCTGTCTTGCACTTCTTAAAACCTCTGTATACAGAGTTTGGGAGAGCAGTCTGAAGAGCAGTCATGGCCTTCCTGTCAATCTCTACTCTTTTTCTATCTTCATCTGAGTAGTTGGCCACATCTTTAGGAATCATACCAGCACCAGTAGCAGAGGGGGTGCTGGGTATGAAAGGTCCATTCTCAACAGATTCCCACATTCTTGAATCAAGAGACCTGATGAAGCCTTCCATCCTCATGCACCAGGTGTCAAAATCATCAAGAGTGATCAGTGGGGATTTGTTCATGGTTCCAGTCTCCATATCAGTCTTTGAGATGGAAGCCATTTGAAGAGTTTAGCTTTTGTGTGTGTGAGGGATCTTAAGATGGTTAGATCTTATATCAAGAGCCTGGAAAGCTCTGATACCAATTGCAGGACCGTTTAAGGGCTTAAACATAATTACAACACAACAACACAATGAGGAGATTAACTAAGCTCTAATCAAACAGTGAACTGGGTAACCAAAGGTGATACAAAGAACACAAGTAAAGCAAGAGACAGAACAAGAGAGTAAGGGTTTCAAGGAGGCAGTATATTGCTTTCTCAAGTTCTTTTACAAGTGTTACAAAGCATAAAGAAAAGATACAAGAACTTGAAATACTTATACTACAACCTACAGCCGGCTATACTTTGAAAGCCAGCTGGATACAATTGACTAGACACTAACAAAATCAATTGTAGGATCAAAAGGCATATCTGCCTTTTGACCTTGTGACTATGACATGCCATAGCTCACATCCTTATACAATACAAAAAGGATAAAGTACATAAAGTGGAAAGTTGAAGACTCAAGACCTCAATGTACAGTTACCAAAAGCAAGGCCCTTTTCACCAACTCATGTAAGTTGGTGACTTTACAGAGATGCAGCGGAAAAGGTGCTTTATGGAACAGTACATCAGATAAAGCATGTATACTAAAAGTCTTCGGAAGAAATCTGTCTTCATAGGTTGAAGCTTCGGAAGACTTTGTCTCTGAAGCTTCGGAAGACTTCATGTTTGGCTTCGGAAGATATTGGTCTTGGCTTCGGAAGATTTCACACTTAGAGTATTTTCTAATGCTTTGTGTAAAACTTCCGAAGCATTCTTCACTTCAGTACTTAGTGCATGTTGCTGAGACACTTAGGCTGTTTTGGGTTGCATCAGACTTCAGGAATCCTTACAGAGACCTTTCCTTTCTTGAAGGGTTCTTACAGAGTAATCCCCCTCATAGCCCATCTGCCTGAATGAATTGTTCATAGCAAATTTTGGAAAGGACAACTCTCCTTCTTCATCATCTAGCCTCAGATGTGTGTTGATTGTGGTTGGAGTGATAAAAGTTGTCCTCCCCTGCACTGTCGCAGTCAGTGCCTTCCCACCGTCCAAGATGACCTCTTGGCAGGTCCTCCAGAACTCTAATAGCTGGTTTTCATACATTGGAGGGTCTATAGTGCGGGTGGTAAGTTAGTTAGATAGAGCCAAGAAACGGGAGACATCTGAGAAACCTGGATCTTTCTCAGATGTTAAATGAGCAACTTGATTATGTTGCATGTGTAACTACATGGAGAAATTATGTTGGTTTTGTGGACCATGATTGGCCATTTTAGAGTAGCTCTGAGATAAAGAAAGGTAAGAACAAAGGCGGTTTGTGGGTGAATTTAGGTTATGAACTTTTGCAGATGATGAAAAAAGGGAAAGATGGGGAACCGTTAAAGGTATATTTATATGCACTCGATTTGAGACAAAGTTAATGTAAAATGATAAACTTTGAAATCCAGATGTCGGTCCCACCTCTAAAAAAGTGCCCTAAAAGGTAGTTTTCTTGGAAGTCTAAAATCTTCAAAGGTAATTTGTCTTCGGAAGTTTTGATAAAAGCTTCCAAAGCCAATTTGACTTCGGAAGATATTCCTTAGCTTGATGAAAATTTTCTTCGGAAGAAAAATACTTAGAGTATTTTTACTTCAGAGATGTATTTGGTTTCGGAAGAGGTTAAATTTCAGAAGTTTGATTCATAAGAGAATAAAGCTTTCGAGGCTTAATTGCTTTCGGAAGAAAATTGTCCTTAAAAACATACAAGTACTTAGAAGGATATTTAAGCTTCATAAGATATATCAAAATTTCTTCCGAAGGTAAATGTCTTGGAAGTAGTTACTTGTTTTGAAGACATAATGTTCTTTCGAAGACAACTTAATGTCTTCCAAGAGAAAAAATATCTTAAAATTTTTTAGAACACTAAGGAATAACATTTTTAAAGTTTTCTTTCAAAGGAAACTAGGGTTATGTTGGTGATGATATAGACAACTTAGGACACACATATTTAAAAATAATTTTAAATTTATCTTAAGGAAAATCTACTCAAGGTTAATCATCCCAATAGCTTATATAAGAAACTTAAATCTTTGCTCATCAAAATCTTTTATGAATAGATCAACATATTGTCATTTGTTTTAACTTTGACTAGTTTTATCAATCCTTTTTTCAAAATTATCTCTAACAAATGATGCCTGATGTTGATTTGTTTTGTCCTTGAGTGCTTCATAGTATTCTCTATAATAGAGATAACATGTTGTTGTCTATATGGGTGTGAGTCTCTTTGAAGTTGAACCCATAGTCCAGCATCTAATTATGAATCCAAAGCAATTGAGCACATCAGCTTGCAGCAACAATGTATTTAGCTTCAGCAGTTGATGTAGACACACAAGATTACTTCTTGCATTTCTAGGAGACTATCCTTCCACCAAGGAATTAATATCCCCCAGATGTAGACTTTGCAGTCATATTGCAGCCACCATAGTCACAATATGTATAGGCATATAGATTGAAGTTAGAATTATTTGGATACCAAAGGTCTAGTTTTGGAGCACCTTTGAGATATCTGAGAATTCTCTTGACAGCAACCAGGTGTGACATCTTTGGGTTGGCTTTATATCTTGCACAAATACATGTAGCAAATATCAGGCATGCTAGATGTGAGGTATATGAGGGACCCAATCATAGCCCTGTAAAGATGTTCATCAACACACTCCACCTCAAGATAAGGTCTTAGGGAGTGATTTCTAGCTATGGGTGTCTTTGCAACCTTACATTTAGTTAAGTTGATTATGGTGAGTATGTCTTGTACATACTTTGACTGATTTATGAAGATGCCATTGTCAACCTTCTTCACTTAAATTCTTGGAAAGAAATTGAGTTCCCCCATGGCACTCATATTAAATATATTCTTCATCTGCTTCTCAATATTTTTGTAGAGCCTTGGATTAGTTGACCAGAAGATAATGTTATCTACATAAACTTGAATCAACATCAAATTTCCCTTTTCTTTTAATGAAAAGTGTTCCATCAATAGTACCCATTTTGTAGCCATGCTGATAGAGATACTGAGATAGTGTCTCATACCACTTTCTTGAAGCTTTGTGCAGCCCATAAAGAGCTTTATGAAGCTTGCAGACATAATCAGGATAATCTGGGTCTACAAAGCCAGGTGGTTGTTTGACATACACTTCCCTATCAATCACCCCATATAACAAAGCATACTTGACATCAAGTTGGTAGATGTAACACCCGGTTACTTTTTAGTCAAAGAAAAGAATAATAAAGTGAGGGAAAAGAAAGAAAAGAAATAAAGCCCAAGTTGAGGGACCAATTTTGCCAAAAAGGAAAAAAGTACGGAATGGTGGGTGTAAAGGGGGCATGGCAGCCCACTCTTCCCCCCCCCCATACTCATTTCAATAGGCCAGAGAGAAAGAAAAAGGGAGAAAATGGCAAAGTTACGGGTTTTTGAAGAATCAAGGTGAAAAAGTCGAAGTCAAGCGGGCTTGTAGGAAGCTCTAACCAAGGAGGTTGTCAAGGTGAGTTATAGGACCTCTCTTTTACAAGTTTTTGACCGATTTTAGGGCTGGAATGCATACATAAACTGATTTTGGGTGTGTTGGGTGTTGAACTCGTTTGTGTGTGTTTGGGTCTGTGTGCGAACGGGTGGGACTCGTGTTTGGGCTTGTGATGCTTGATTGATGTTATGGTCGTGTTTCTAAGGCTTAAGATGGTTGGTTTAAGCTTAGAACAGGTTAGAAAAGGGTCGGAGGCCGAAATCCGCAGTTCAGGTTCAAGGAGGCTGCATTCTGCACCCAGCTAGGGCTCATGCGACTGGAGGCCATGAGGCCGAATGGCATGCAACTGGAGGCCATACGACCGAAAGGCATGCGACTGAAGTCCATGCGCCTGAATGCCATGTGAATGAGGGTCATACGCATGGAAGTCATGCGACTGAAGTTCGTGCGCCTAAAAGGCATGCGATTGAAGGTTATGCGACTGAAGGCCATATGGCCGAATGGTCATGCGACTAAAGGTCACACGACTGAAAGTCATGCGACTGAAGGCTATGCGACTGACGGTCCATACGCCTCATAGTGCCATGCGTCTGGAGACTCTCTATCCGCCTAAGTGTTTATTCGCCCCATAGTGTCCATACGCCTAAGTGTTCTTATGCGCCTGGAAGGCCATGCGACTGAATAGTGCCCATACGCCCAAATAGGGCTCATGCGCTCGAAAGAACTTAGTTTATTTTCTGATTCTCGGGAGAAAGAGTAAATGTAGGCTTTGACATGCGAGGTTCCCGGGGGTATGTAAGCTGACTTTTTTGAGGTCATAGTTGATGTGATGTGATGTATGATTGATGCCTATGCATGATGATGTGTGATTGATGATGTTTGATGATTATGTACGATTGTATGATTGTATGTTATATTCCTTATTACGTATGAGGATGTGACTTTAATGAACGTAAAGTATTATCTTAACAAAGTAAAGATTTAAGATAATGAAAGTGGAACATAATGAACGAATGAAAAGCCTTGCAAGCAAATGAAAGGAGGTTCACAACTCATTGATAGTTGTTAGCTCAACTGTGTGTGTCTACAGCGTGCGATTTTGGCTAACTCATAAGGGTTCATACACATAGTAAGAGTTGTTAGGACCTGGTATTTGAACGAAATACCGAGTGATTAGCGTGTAAACCAGATCAAATAGTGCGGAATCCTATTTGATTGGCGATCCAATCAGTGAGAACACACGAAGAATCAATCAAGAATTGAAACTAACGTTAGAAATCGATTGGAAATCGATCTAATGTGTTCTGTGAACTTGGAGAACGAATTGGGAGGCTTCTGGACGGCTAGGGTACGTCTGGAGTCGAAATAGATTGAATGCTTACGTTTTTACACGAATTGGGTTGTATTTATAGGTTAGTATTGTTCATTCGGGCGACTGGACCATAAGTATGGTTCAGTCGTGCGATTGAACCATGCGGTTGATTCATCCGCACGACTGAGTGTTCAGTCGTGCGACTGAGCCAATCTTATGTCTTAGTCATACGACTGATCCAGTCTCCTGGTTTAGTCGTGCGACTGAGTCAATCGAATGGAGTTATTCATGCGTGTGGTCCATTCGCATGGGCCATTCGCATGAGAACTTCATTAAGTTAAGTTTGAATGTATTAATTAATATAACATTATGTGTAACCATTCAAACAATCACCAACCTAATTACCAATTCAATATCGACTCATTAATGAAATATTAGACATTACAAATCACAAACAATCAATATCATTTCATTAATCATTTCAAATTACATCAGAATCAGATAAACAAGATCTATTACATTTCATATCATGATCTAGGGACATACATGTATCAACAAACTCCCCCTTGGACCTAGATCTCTCTATTCTCTTGTTTTCTGCATAACCTCCTTGTATTTCTTGTACTTCTCCTCTTTTGTGACCCCCGCGTGAATCTCAAACGCGAAGCAGAGTCGTATAACATTCTGAAACTGGAGGGCTTGTACAATATCTTGCGTATCATAGAACAGTGGCCACTTGTATAGCGTATAGACATCATTAGCCGTCATGTTTGTAAGCCACATCGGGTCGAATACCCTGATCGTATCCATTTCGCCCTCTTTGCTTAGGACTATGACCGCTTCAGCTGTTCTCCAATCGTAGTACCACCACTTAAAGTGTGGAGTGAAGTCCTGTGGCATTTCCCTGAGTGGGATTCTTGACATTGTGCGCGGAGGACTCCACTTCAACACTATCTTGGGCTTGCCAGTAATGGCATCAACCTCAGACCTTCTGATATACCTAGTAGGCTGTTGGGGTCTGAAGTTAACCCACCTGGTGTGGTACTCCTTCTTTAGGGCAGCCTCGAACCAGCCTGACATCTTCCTCGGGTCAGCATACAAAAGCTTTAGCTTAGCCAGCTGGTTGAGCTCAAAACCTGGTAGAGTCTTCAGATCATGTGGGAATCTGAAGTACTCTATGCCCTTTTCCCTCTTAACTGCATATATGTTAAGATCCTCAAAATACGCCCATGCTATGATCCTGCCAGACACCTTGTGATGTTTCTTGACTCTGTAGAGTTTGGTGTAGGCATCCTGTTTCGGTGCAGCGCGTTGGGCTCTAACTTCTTCAAAACACGCAGCCCACTCAGCCTTTCGAATGTTGACATCATCATTTGAGGCTTGGGCCGTTCCTTCTGCTTTCTCTGTTTCTTGCTCCATCTTGTCTAATACCTCAAAAGTATCGCTGACGAGGGATTCACCCAGATTGGGGACCACATTTCCCTCATTGTCAGCATACTGAGGGTAGTGCTCGGCAGTGACATCTTCAATCTCGACTTCATCAACATCGTTGAGCTCTTCGTCACTGGTCGAGTCTCATGTCGGAGCATCTTTTACTATCTCATCTGGATTGAGCTTGAAGATCTCTGCGAGTTGCTCGTTTGATAGGTCGTGAATTATTTCCCCTTCTTCAGGGGTATAACTCACTGACCTCCTTACGATCCCTTGCAGATCAAGAATCATTGTTAGCTAAGTCTTGACCTGCTGAAGGGGAGCAACATCAAACTCATCCCTTTGGTAATTTGGATCTGTTTGATTTACACATTCAACATATCAACCATTAGTAATTAATCAAACAGAAATGCATTAACTTAATATAAACATTAAATACATAGTTTTCAATACATGATTCAAATACAAAAGTAAATAAATAAATAAACATCTAATCTTTACTTTTGTCTTGTATCATCGTCTCGTCACTTGGAGGAGCAGAGGAAGAAGCTGGTTGGTCTTGTCTGTTCTTGGACCTCCTCTCTTGACCTGAAGCAGAGGCCGATGCAGCTGCATCCCCTCCTTCATCATCATCATCCTTCTCCTCTGTCCTTTCTTCTTCTGTCCCCTCATCCTCCTCTGTCTCATCCTCATCATCCTCATCATCATCTTCATCATCATCATCACCATCATCTCCGTCTCCCTCTTTGATCTTGAGGGGCTCCTCCTAAATCCTTTCAGCTTTAGCATGATAGTCTTCTTCGCCTCCTCCAACTCCTCTATCTTCTTAGTGGATGTGACACTTTGCTCCTGGAGTTGGGCTATCTCATGGCTCGGAGAAGCCATCTGTTGGGCCTGCTCCTCAATAACTCGAGCCTGCTCTGCAATCTGGTGAGATTATGCAGCAGTCAGGTCAGCAAGCTGGCGGATCTGAGCCGCCTTCTCCTCATCTGCAGCCAATAGGCGCATCACCATCTGGTTAAGCGCAGACATCTGTTCCTCTACCCCGATTGGAGGTAGAGGTGATCCAAAAGTATGAGAGGGATGGGCTGAGGGTCCAGATTGGTGGGTAGTGGTGGTGGTGGTGGCTGTAGTGAAGATGGGTCTGTGAAATGGTGGAGGTGATGTGGGAGTGAAAGGTATGGTGGTAGATGGAATATGTACAGTGGTGGGAGGTGTGGTGGTGGCGGTGGTAGCTGTGGTGGCTGTGGTGGATGTGGTGGCTGTGATGTTGGATGGTATGGCTGTGGAAGTGGTAGTGGTGGTGGTAGCAGTAGTGGCTGTGGTGGTAACAAAGGTCAAACGTCGCTTCTTCTTCTTCTGACCATGGGGCTGAGCCATCCTTTTCCTCCTCGTCCCCGTTGAGGTGGATGCTCCCCCTACAACCCTGCTAGCTGAACCCGGTGCATAACTCGGATCGGTATCAATCTCTCCTGAGTCTCTTGGGCGTTCACCAACCGCCCTTAGCCCATGTTTTGTAGGAACACCTCTGGCGTTCCCAACAGCCCTTAGCCCGTTAGGGGATCTTCATCCGATCCTCTTCCTCCACATCAGGAACAAAGTCCTGATGGAATCCAACTGCCTCGGCTACGTCTCCAGCTGGGGAGGACACTGGAGGTATAACATCAGAAACTGTGCCTCTCGGTGGAGTAGGCATATCGTCCCCAGCGTCCCCACTATCATCATCGTCAGAATCATGCTCGGGTAGCAGTAGCCTCTCATCATCAGAATCACTATCCTCATGACGCCATTTGCGTCTCCCCGGCGCCATATATCTCTCGTTGGCCAAGTGGCCAATCAACCTCTTCACCTGGGGCTTCACCTGCTTGCCCCTATACACTCTCATCCGACCTAAAGTCGTGTCATCCATGATCTCCAAAGCAACTGCATCATGACTCTCCTTGGGAAGATGTGGCAGCTTCTCGTTGAAGATCAGTGTAGGAACCTGGGGTACATACAAAATCCTTCCTTCCCCTTTGCCTCCAGGTTCTCCACCAATTAAGAGAAAATCATACTCGAAAAGCTGAAAGGGTGGTTCAGCACCAGTGCCACGTAGGCATTCTGAATCTGGTCTGATAGGTCGTCAAACCCACCCCTCCGCGAAGCAATGCACTTAAGGATCACATGCGCCAAGTACTTGTACTGGGGGCACAGGTTGCTCTTGTTGAGCACACCCGAGTTTATGTCCCCAGCGTACTTGATCCTCAAAAGCATCCTCGAACAGTCAATGGATGTAATCTGGTGGGTGATCAGCATCGTCCCCAAACTCAAGAACTCTCTGGATGTCTGCAGCAGTAACCTCGATATCATGACCCAGAATAGAGCTCCGAATACTGTAGGGCTCACGGAACGATCCACGGAGGCATTCTCCCAGAATGCCTGGTGTAATGATCTGTAGGGCGTGCAAGGTGTAGATATAGCCTTATGTATCCTGGAACGTCTAAGGAAAGCTATAATCTCTGTGAACTCAGCCCCGTTCTAAGTAGTAGGATCCAAGTGAGCACAGATGTTGTGCTTTGGATTAATGGACCATCTATCCGCCATTTGCCTGAAACACAAGACACCGAACCATTAGTACATAATACATCAAAATTCAGTTCTAAGTGTAATGTTTAAATTCATTCTGATTCATTCGTGCGAATGAATCATGCGACTGAAGTCAGTCGGTTGTCCTTTCATGCGACTGAGCTCATTCGGTTGAATGTGACATGCGACTGAGTTCAATCTGCTGACTGAGTCTGCGATTGGTTCAGTCGGCCGACTGAGCTCATTCGCATGGTTCATTCGTCCGATTGACCCAATCGCAAGATTCAATCGTGCGATTGGAGTTCATCCGGACGACCAGTCGCCTGTCCCACAGTTCAGTCGCCTGTTGTTCTAGTCTTGATCAAAACACATGATTTAACATGGATTACCGGTTCAAGAGACTCGCCATCTAATTACTAATACCTATTAAACTTAATTTTAACATTTAGCATAGTTTAGGTAGGTTATTAGGTCATTTATAGTCCAGTTCTTGTTTTCATTCGAATAACACCAAATTAGGGTTTCATTCCTTCTGATTTCGGTTAGATAGAACTTCAAACTACCTGTATAATCAACAACGAACGTCAGTGAATCAATATCAAGATGAAAACAAGGTCTACTGAAATTTTGGCAGAGTAACGGTACAGAGTGCGATTTGGGAGCGATTGGGTGTGATGAGACAAATGCGATCGACTGTGCCCTTTAAATACTGAATCTGAGTTCAATCGGCCGACTGGCCTCATTCGCTCAGTTCATTCGGGCGACTGAGGTTCAATCGTGCGATTGGCCCAGTCAGTCGCATGCAGTTGACCGACTGAGGTTCAGTCGGTCGACTGACTCAATCGTACCCTTTCATTCGCATCTTCAGTTGACCGAATGAGTCTCAGTCGGTCGACTGACTCATTCACCCCCTTCCATTCGGTCGAATGGATCATTCTGATAAGCCATTCGGGTGAATGGCTCAATCTCATGTCCATCGTGCGAATGGGAGCCATTCGCATGGTTGGTCCATACTCATGGTCCAATCGTGCGAAGGGGTCACACTTAGTGAATTTTCTACCATTTTGAACATTTTACATTTAAAACCCTTTTAACTTTTGAGATTAACATTATGAGCATTTGATCATCTCAGACATGATCATTTTAACTTGAAAACCTTTTTGATCACCTCAGACGTGATCCTTTAAACAATTTAGTCACCTCAGACGTGACTCTTTTAAACACTTTGTCACCTCAGAAGTGACTGTTTTAAATTTTTAAAGCACATGTGGTCATCTCAGACATGACCCTTTTAGTGAGTTGATTCCTTACTGATTTTCATGAAGTAGTCCGACAAACAAACAAAACTAAAAGACTAAGTAAATTAGAAAAACTAAACTAAATTACAAAAACTAAACTTGTTTTTGGCTTTTTGCGAGAGGTAAATCCTAAGATGGAAATCTACGGGATTTGATTCCGGAATAGGCAGCTTCAATTTAGATTGACCACACCTGGATCAATTCAATTTTGGAATCATACAGGCAAGTCAAATCATTTGGAACTTGTTATCAAAATCTTTTGATGCTCAATTCTTGGTTTTCATCCAGAGTCGTTAGCAACTTAAGGAAATCATACTGGAACTCTTAGATTACCACATTGATTTGAACTTTCAAGAATTGCAGCCACAATGATTGTCAATATGTTTGTCCACTTAAATCCATACACAGACTTTTGACACAGACTGGTGACAGTTTTAGGTTTAATTATTTCAACTAACATTTGTGGATCCCACACTTATATGGTAATCAACATTCCTCTGGAGCTTTTGACCGGTCTACAGGTATTATTACAAGAAGAGACTGTCTTAGAGCTTTCAAAGAGAAGCCAGTCCTCAGGTCAGTGCCATCGCACAGCAGAGAGGCGGCAAACAACAATGAATTCTAGAATATCTAGGTTATGCTTATCCTCAGGTCAGTGCCATCGCACAGCAGAGAGGCACACAACCTATCTCCTTGTTAGAGCAGCTTATTTTTATTTTGCACAAAATGCACCAACAACATTAGTCATTAGCTTTATAGCATTGTTTTCTTTTTTTTTGCTTTGCTCTATTTATGGTCATCCGCACACATTTGTGGCGTTTACATGCTCATTACCCCTTATTGGAATATTGTTGATTGTGTTAACCAGTGATAAGATGGAAGCCCACAGTCAGTTGAACAACTTAGTTTGATCTTGAGATCACCAGTCAGGTCTAATCATCTATTGTTTTGAATCTACCGACATATCATTTGTGGTCTAGCAACCTCTAGGTCTACTCTCGTTGTGTTACCTTAGGAGTTACCAGTTTTTCTATCATCTTCCCTATTATATTGCTTAGACTACACAGACTTATACTTTGAATTTTTGCATCTTTTCTAAATCAAATTTAAAGTCCCTCTTGATTTGTTCCTGTGTACTATCATTTTCCAAGGGTTTGAATCAGTATCACAGATACGATCTACCTTATATCAGCTATCCACTCCTTCTCCCTCGTTTTTTTTTTTTATGTTACTTGCTGACTTATTCTCCCCCTAAAATACTAAAATCATAACTGGTTTAATTATTTTAGGATTTTAATAAACAGCAAAATAACATGAGTTTAATTTAAACATACTAAAATAAACAAATAAAATAAAATAAAAAGGAAAAATTAAGTATACTACATCGGACTACACATGTTCATCATCAGGAATAACTTCACTTTTCTTTTTAACGCCGTTGACCTCTAGCAAATATTGAAAACGTGGTTTATCAAAGGCTTTAGTATAGAGGTCAGCGCGTTGGAAATCAGTATTAATTTTTACCACATCAATTAAGTTCTTTTCAAACAATCTCTTATGAAATGGTATTTAAATCGATATGTTTGGTCTTAGGATGTTGAACCGGATTTTTAGTTACTGCAATTGCAGCAGAGTTATCAACAAAAATAGGAGTAGAAGAGAACTTTAAACCATAATCCCGCATTTGCTGTTGAATCCAGATGATTTGTGAATAGCAACTTGCAGCAGCAACATATTCGGCTTCACAGGTTGACAATGCAACCGATGTCTGCTTCTTACACTGCCAGGGTAACTAATCTTCTCCCAAAGAATTGACACACTGCTGATGTAGACTTGTAGTTCATCTTGCAGCCCCCGTAATCCGAGTCACTATAAGCCGTGAGCTCAAAGTCATCATCATGAGGATACCACAACCCAAGTGTGGGTGTACCCTTCAGATAACGAAATATCCTCTTAACCCGGATCAGATGGTTGACCTTAGGCTTGGCCTGATATCTAGAACATAAACATGTAGCATACATGATATCAGGTCTTGAAGCTGTGAGATACATGAGGGATCCAATCATTCCTCGGTACATTATAGCGTCCACAAGATCTCCATTTTCATCAGGTGCTATATCGTGATTCGTAGCAAGTGGAGTCCCAGCAGCAGAAGCATTCTCCATGTCAAAGCGACTGAGAATGTCTCCTACATACTTGGTCTGATGTAAAAAGATCCCATTTGGTGTTTGATCCACCTGTACCCGAGAAAGAACTTCATCTCCCCCATAGCACTCATCTCAAACTCTTTCTTCATAACTTGTAGGAACCTGGGGTACATACAAAATCCTTCCTTCCCCTTTGCCTCCAGGTTCTCCACCAATTAAGAGAAAATCATACTCGAAAAGCTGAAAGGGTGGTTCAGCACCAGTGCCACGTAGGCATTCTGAATCTGGTCTGATAGGTCGTCAAACCCACCCCTCCGCGAAGCAATGCACTTAAGGATCACATGCGCCAAGTACTTGTACTGGGGGCACAGGTTGCTCTTGTTGAGCACACCCGAGTTTATGTCCCCAGCGTACTTGATCCTCAAAAAGCATCCTCGAACAGTCAATGGATGTAATCTGGTGGGGTGATCAGCATCGTCCCCAAACTCAAGAACTCTCTGGATGTCTGCAGCAGTAACCTCGATATCATGACCCAGAATAGAGCTCCGAATACTGTAGGGCTCACGGGAACGATCCACGGAGGCATTCTCCCAGAATGCCTGGTGTAATGATCTGTAGGGCGTGCAAGGTGTAGATATAGCCTTATGTATCCTGGAACGTCTAAGGAAAGCTATAATCTCTGTGAACTCAGCCCCGTTCTAAGTAGTAGGATCCAAGTGAGCACAGATGTTGTGCTTTGGATTAATGGACCATCTATCCGCCATTTCCCTGAAACACAAGACACCGAACCATTAGTACATAATACATCAAAATTCAGTTCTAAGTGTAATGTTTAAATTCATTCTGATTCATTCGTGCGAATGAATCATGCGACTGAAGTCAGTCGGTTGTCCTTTCATGCGACTGAGCTCATTCGGTTGAATGTGACATGCGACTGAGTTCAATCTGCTGACTGAGTCTGCGATTGGTTCAGTCGGCCGACTGAGCTCATACGCATGGTTCATTCGTCCGATTGACCCAATCGCAAGATTCAATCGTGCGATTGGAGTTCATCCGGACGACCAGTCGCCTGTCCCACAGTTCAGTCGCCTGTTGTTCGAGTCTTGATCAAAACACATGATTTAACATGGATTACCGGTTCAAGAGACTCGCCATCTAATTACTAATAACCTATTAAACTTAATTTTAACATTTAGCATAGTTTAGGTAGGTTATTAGGTCATTTATAGTCCAGTTCTTGTTTTCATTCGAATAACACCAAATTAGGGTTTCATCCTTCTGATTTCGGTTAGATAGAACTTCAAACTACCTGTATAATCAACAACGAACGTCAGTGAATCAATATCAAGATGAAAACAAGGTCTACTGAAATTTTGGCAGAGTAACGGTACAGAGTGCGATTTGGGAGCGATTGGGTGTGATGAGACAAATGCGATCGACTGTGCCCTTTAAATACTGAATCTGAGTTCAATCGGCCGACTGGCCTCATTCGCTCAGTTCATTCGGGCGACTGAGGTTCAATCGTGCGATTGGCCCAGTCAGTCGCATGCAGTTGACCGACTGAGGTTCAGTCGGTCGACTGACTCAATCGTACCCTTTCATTCGCATCTTCAGTTGACCGAATGAGTCTCAGTCGGTCGACTGACTCATTCACCCCCTTCCATTCGGTCGAATGGATCATTCTGATAAGCCATTCGGGTGAATGGCTCAATCTCATGTCCAATCGTGCGAATGGGAGCCATTCGCATGGTTGGTCCATACTCATGGTCCAATCGTGCGAATGGGTCACACTTAGTGAATTTTCTACCATTTTGAACATTTACATTTTAAACCCTTTTAACTTTTGAGATTAACATTATGAGCATTTGATCATCTCAGACATGATCATTTTAACTTGAAAACCTTTTTGATCACCTCAGACGTGATCCTTTTAAACAATTTAGTCACCTCAGACGTGACTCTTTTAAACACTTTGTCACCTCAGAAGTGACTGTTTTAAATTTTTAAAGCACATGTGGTCATCTCAGACATGACCCTTTTAGTGAGTTGATTCCTTACTGATTTTCATGAAGTAGTCCGACAAACAAACAAAACTAAAAGACTAAGTAAATTAGAAAAACTAAACTAAATACAAAAACTAAACTTGTTTTGGCTTTTGGCGAGAGGTAAATCCTAAGATGGAAATCTACGGGATTTGTTCCGGAATAGGAAGCTTCAATTTAGATTGACCACATCTGGATCAATTCAATTTTGGAATCATACAGGCAAGTCAAATCATTTGGAATTATATCAAAATCTTTTGATGCTCAATTCTTGGTTTTCATCCAGAGTCGTTAGCAACTTTAGGAAATCATACTGGAACTCTTAGATTACCACATTGATTTGAACTTTCAAGAATTGCAGCCACAATGATTGTCAATATGTTTGTCCACTTAAATCCATACACAGACTTTTGACACAGACTGGTGACAGTTTTAGGTTTAATTATTTCAACTAACATTTGTGGATCCCACACTTATATGGTAATCAACATTCCTCAGGAGCTTTTGAGCGGTCTACAGGGTATTATTACAAGAAGAGACTATTCTTAGAGCTTTCAAAGAGAAGCCAGTCCTCAGGTCAGTGCCATCGCACAGCAGAGAGGCGGCAAACAACAATGAATTCTAGAATATCTAGGTTATGCTTATCCTCAGGTCAGTGCCATCGCACAGCAGAGAGGCACACAACCTATCTCCTTGTTAGAGCAGCTTTTTTATTTTGCACAAAATGCACCAACAACATAAGTCATTAGCTTTATAGCATTTGTCTTTCATTTTTTTGCTTTGCTCTATTTATGGTCATCCGCACACATTTGTGGCGTTTACATGCTCATTACCCCTTATTGGAATATTGTTGATTGTGTTAACAGTGATAAGATGGAAGCCCACAGTCAGTTGAACAACTTAGTTTGATCTTGAGATCACCAGTCAGGTCTAATCATCTATTGTGTTGAATCTACCGACATATCATTTGTGGTCTAGCAACCTCTAGGTCTACTCTCGTTGTGTTACCTTAGGAGTTACCAGTTTTTCTATCATCTTCCCTTTTATATTGCTTAGACTACACAGACTTATACTTTGAATTTTTGCATCTTTTCTAAATTAAATTTTAAAGTCCCTCTTGATTTGTTCCTGTGTACTATCATTTTCCAAAGGGTTTGAATCGGTATCACAGATACGATCTACCTTATATCAGCTATCCACTCCTTCTCCCTCGTTTTTTTTTAATGTTACTTGCTGACTTATTCTCCCCCTAAAATACTAAAATCATAACTGGTTTAATTATTTTAGGATTTTAATAAACAGCAAAATAACATGAGTTTAATTTAAACATACTAAATAAACAAATAAAATAAAATAAAAGGAAAAATTAACTAAACTACATCGGACTACACATGATCATCATCAGGAATAACTTCACTTTTCTTTTTAACCCCGTTGACCTCTAGCAAATATTGAAAACGTGGTTTATCAAAGGCTTTAGTATAGAGGTCAGCGCGTTGAAACCAGTATTAATTTTTACCACATCAATTAAGTTCTTTTCAAAACAATCTCTTATGAAATGGTATTTAATACCGATATGTTTGGTCTTAGGATGTTGAACCGGATTTTTAGTTACTGCAATTGCAGCAGAGTTATCAACAAAAATAGGAGTAGAAGAGAACTTTAAACCGTAATCCCGCATTTGCTGTTGAATCCAGATGATTTGTGAACAGCAACTTGCAGCAGCAACATATTCGGCTTCACAGGTTGACAATGCAACCGATGTCTGCTTCTTACACTGCCAGGTAACTAATCTTCTCCCAAAGAATTGACACCCTGCTGATGTAGACTTGTAGTTCATCTTGCAGCCCCCGTAATCCGAGTCACTATACGCCGTGAGCTCAAAGTCATCATCATGAGGATACCACAACCCAAGTGTGGGTGTACCCTTCAGATAACGAAATATCCTCTTGACCCCGATCAGATGGTTGACCTTAGGCTTAGCCTGATATCTAGAACATAAACATGTAGCATACATGATATCAGGTCTTGAGGCTGTGATACATGAGGGATCCAATCATTCCTCGGTACATTGTGGCGTCCACAGATCTCCATTTTCATCAGGTGCTATATCGTGATTCGTAGCAAGTGGAGTCCCAGCAGCAGCAGAAGCATTCTCCATGTCAAAGCGACTGAGAATGTCTCCTACATACTTGGTCTGATGTAAAAGATCCCATTTGGTGTCTGATCCACCTGTAACCCGAGAAAGAACTTCATCTCCCCCATAGCACTCATCT
This sequence comes from Flaveria ramosissima, assembly GCA_025215565.1. Taxonomy (NCBI): domain Eukaryota; kingdom Viridiplantae; phylum Streptophyta; class Magnoliopsida; order Asterales; family Asteraceae; genus Flaveria; species Flaveria ramosissima. Next base: position 36,978,555 of record CM046037.1, on the reverse strand, counting down.
CAAACTCTTTCTTCATAACTGCTTCAAACTCTTTGCATAACTCTTCGTTCTTTGAACCGAAGATTATGTCATCGACATAGATCTGTACGAGCAGTAGGTCGCCATCTTTTTCTTTAATGAACAGCGTGCAGTCAATGACTCCCCTGCGAAAGCCGTGTTTCACAAGATGAGTCGAGAGTTTCTCATACCAGGCTCTTGGAGCTTGATGAAGCCCGTATAAAGCCTTGTCGAGTTTGTAAACTCTATCCCGATGATAAGGATCTTCAAATCCCTCGGGTTGACTGACATAGACTGTTTCTCTGATTTCCCCATGAAGGAATGCACTCTTCACATCTAATTGGTAGACTTTAATCTTCATGTACGATGCATAGGCAAGGAAGATACGAATGGCTTCCATCCTTGCCACGGGTGCAAACACTTCATTGTAGTCAATTCCCTCGACTTGGCGAAATCCCTGAACCACCAATCGAGCTTTGTTCCTGATAATGACCCCTTGGTCATCCTTCTTGCATTTCAAGACCCATTTGGTGCCAATGACTTTAGCACCTTTAGGTCTATCAACCAGAGTCCACACACCTAACTTCTTGAACTGAAGAAGTTCTTCTTGCATGGCACTCACCCACGCCTCATCATTTAGTGCATCACTGACGTATTTTGGCTCAAACTGCGAGACAAAACACCGATAAGCACCATCATGAATATAACCTTCTCCATAACCGAGGCGTAATCAGCTGAGTATAGCTGATTTCGGGTTTGTACTCCTGATCTGACATCCCCAATGACATTGTCTAGGGGATGATAGACGTTTAGTCGTGATCCTGGAGTAGTAGGAACAGCTACCTCAGAGCCAAGATTATGAACATTTGGTTCTGCATCTGAGGTAGTTGGAGTTTGAGGTTCCGAAGTCGAAGGTGCATCACTGGTAGATGCTTGTGGACTTTCAGGAACTGGAACCTGTTCCTCCTGACTGTTCTGGTCATCTTCTTCAGCTTCATCTTCAGAGGAGGAGTCACTGTCGTCGACTACTCCCCCTGACTGAGTAGATGATTCTCCCTGTGAGCTAGATGGTGTATTCAAGATATCATACATCATTCTAGTAGCTAACTCGTCATCCGAAGGAGAGAGAGGGATGTTGAAGGACTTGAAGAATCCATCATAGTCGAAAAAGTAGGCGGGTCCTTTGCCAGTAGGTGGTGTGGTATATCTCTGAACGTCAACATTACACCACACTTCTACTAGACCCGTTGAGTTGTTGTAAACTCTCTTGTTCGGTATGTTGTATCCTAGAAAGATTCCTTCATCCGCCTTCTCGCTGAATTTACCTTCTTGTGTCTTCTTCAGAAGTGTGCACGGCGCGCCAAATGGTACGAGATACTCCAAATTCGGTTTGCGTCTTTGTAGTAGCTCGTAACATGTCTTTCCGTGGCGCTTGACTATCAGAACTCGATTCAGTGTATAACATGCATTCGCCACTGCCTCATTCCAGAATTGGATAGGCAGTTTCGAGTCTGCCAGCATAGTCCGTGCTGTCTCTATCAAGCTTCTGTTCTTTCTCTCAGCAACGCCATTCATCTGAGGCGTGTAGGCAGAAGTGAATTGATGCACAATTCCCTTTTCCTTGCAGTAAGCCTCCATCCACTGGTTCTTGAATTTCGTCCCGTTGTCTGAGCGTACTTGTCTAACCTTCAGCTTGTAGAGAGATTCCAGTGTGGTTACTAACTCCTTGAATGACTCAAATGTTTCTGATTTGGATTTCAGAAACATTACCCAAGTGAACCTTGAGTAGTCATCAGTGACCACAAAACAGTACAAGTCGCCTGCAATGCTCTTTGTACTGACTGGACCAAACAGATCCATGTGAAGAAGTTCAAGAGGAAGTTCTATTGAATGAACTTTCTTTTCCTTATGAGACTTCTTCGTCTGTTTGCCTTTCTTGCAAGCTACACAAAAATCAGGAAGCTGGAAGTTCTTGACATTAACTCCTCTCACAAGATCCTTCTGAATCAAGTGATTCATCTTCCTTTGACTAATGTGTCCCATTCTCCTATGCCAGGAGATGGAATCCTTCTCAGTAGCTTTAGATAGAAAGCACTGAACCTCATGATCCGTTGTAGCAGCTGTTGACAGATCCAAAACATAAAGGTCTTTATATCTTGAAGCAGTCATCAGAACTTGGTCCTCTGGGATCACGTAGTCTTTCTTAGCACGTAACACTTCTTGTTGTCGAAGATGACTTTAAATCCCTTATCACAGATTTGGGAAACAGAAAGTAAGTTATTTTGAAGTTGTTGAACGTAGTTCACCTTATCAAACTTAACTTTCTGATTCCCCACTTCTCCCTGAGCTGTGATATAGCCTCCCTTGTTTCCAGCAAAAGAAACATGCCCTCCTTTTATTTGCTTGACGTTTGATAAAAGAGCCCTGTTTCCTGTCATGTGCCTGGATGCTCCGCTGTCTACAATCCACGTGTTAGTTTCAGCACTGTAGCGAACACCCTGCACATACAATGTAAAGGATTAGTTTAGGTTAGGAACCCAAGCCTTTACTGGCTTGGGTTTCCCAGAGGCATCACACATCATAAATTCCACCCATTGACCCTTAGAGGTGAGGGTAGCTCAGGTTCCTTCTTGTCATCATTATCAGACACAGAGGATGACTTCTCTTTCCATAAGCCAGATTTGTGCAAGGCTGTTTGTGATAAACAGTCGACTGGCTTAAGGTTGAACTTTAGGTTCACTAGTTCTTCTAGGTGGAGTTAAAGAACTCCTCTTAGAAGACCTAGCTTTGAATCCTGAAGTTCAATCTTCTTCCTAGGTGTCTGATAGTAAGGACAATAGGAAGCAATGTGTCCACATTCTCCACAGTTGTAGCACGACCTGCTATCAACTTTATGATTAAACTTTCTTTGTGGAGAAGTGTGTGACACTCTAGTAACATCACTCATTTAGGTTTTGACTCTGGTTCTTTTGATTTTTCTCTGTTTAACAAAGTTAACTGTTTTAACATGTTTAACATCTTTTTCCTTTGGTTAACTGGTTTTTGACTTGAACATGTGAAAGATTAACATTAGAAGTCTTTTTAGGTTCTGATTTGACTCTGTTTGACCCTGACTTTAAGTTAACCTTTTCAAATTCCTTTTCCAGATTAACACAAGGCATTTACCCTTTGCCTTTGAAGTGGCCTCCTTTTGTTTGTTTCCAGATTCAATAGATGAACATGAGGAATCTGGATCACTAACAAGAGGAGTAGACACCACATGATCCTTGATGGGGTTATTATTTACTGGTCTAGTCTTAGTGTTCATCAAGGTCTCAGGTGGTGGTGGAACCACTTTGTAACCCAAACCTCCCCGTTGTTTCTTTCTCTCACTAAGTGTTGGACTATGTGTGAAGAACTGTCCAACTGTGCAGTTTCTGTTTTAATGAGTTTACTTCTACTTCTAGAACTGCCTTTTGCTTCTTAGTGTCTTCTAGGGAGTTTAGATAGTACCTAATGTCATTAGCTTGGTTAAATGCAACTACTTCGGTTTCCCTAAGCTGTTTAGTCAAAAGGTCTATCTTTTCTTTGTAACTATGCTCATTTTGTTTTAATACTCTATTAGCCTCAGTGCACAGTTGCAAATCTTTTACTAAGTTATCATTATGATCTAATAACCTAGCAAATTTTTCATCTATGCTATTTCTAAAAGTATCACAATCAGAACAAGCATGATTATCAAACATTTGGTCAGTGGTACTTACCTGAGTTGGTTCAGAAGAGTTAGCCATCAACGCAGCATCAGATGTCTCTGGTTCTGGTGATTCTGTCTTTTCTGTCTTTGACGTGGTAGTCTCCTCTTTAGGCTTGTAGCTGACCTCAGTTGCAGTTGTCTTTTCAATATTTGACATCGCTATCTCAACTGCTAGATCTCCTTCACTCGCGGAATCATCGTCAATGTCTTCTACACTTGCAATGTTTGATTCCCCTGGAGAGACAAACCTAAAGCTCCAATCCTTCCTTCATCATCATGAGCAGTCAAGGCTTTTGGATCCTTGCTTGATGAAGTAGAACTGGTAGCTTGCTTGTCTTGGCGAGTGAAGGACGAGAATGGGTTCCCGTTACCCGTCTTCTTTGGCTTGACACATTCTCTCTTGAAGTGCCCCTTCTCTCCACAGTTGAAGCAGGTCACTTGCTCTTGTCAAAGCCAAATGTGGTATCCTTAGTAGCTACCAAGTTCTGTCCGGTCTTTTAACAAACTTCTTCGCCCTCCGGACAGCACTAGCTAAGGCCCACATTATGTCCATCCTCTCAAGCTCCATTTCGTCCACCTGCTCGTAGTCCTCGTCTGCCAGATGGCAGTTTCCAATCTTCCCAGCAACAAGTCCATCATAAGAATGAACCACTGCAGCCAAAAGATCCATATGCTCTCGAGCTACTTCCACAGTCACATTACCGAGGTTCTCGGTCTTCAGTCTAGTAGCATTTGCTTCAGATCCAATATAGTGGGTACAAGAAGACCCCGACGTGTCTGATCCTGAAGGAGAAGCATGTGAAGGACCCGATGAGCTAGACACAAATGCAGTCTGGAGAGGTGCTCCAGATGTCTTAGCTTGAGGCGTGGCATTGTACAAAGCTGGATTTTGAGTGTACGAAGACTTCTGAGCTCTGTACTTCATCCTAAGTGCTTCTTCTCGCAACTTTAGAATGAAGTCATTAATATCCAGCTTTGCCAGCATTCCATTCTGTCTCAGGTTAGACACGAATGAAGCCCACTTTTCAGGCAATCCGTCTGCAAAGTTAGTAACTTTCTCTTCCATGGTAGTAGCCACCCCATGTGTATGCAGTTCACTCATCAGATGGTAGAATCTATCTATAACGTCGTCTAAACTCTCGTTTCCATCGATGAGAAGTTATCGAATTCCTTCTTTAACTCCTTAGCCTTGATTGCCTTCAACGAAGCATTCCCGTCGTACCTCTTTTCCAGCTCATCCCATAGTTTCTTGGACTGCTTATTCTCTGAGTACTGGTGGAAGATGTCTTTGGGGATAGACTGTGTAATCAATGCATAAACTCTCTTTTGTACATTGTATTTAACTTTCTGTGCGTCAGTCATCCCTCCTAACGTTAGCTTAACTCCATCAGCTCCCACCGGAGTACTATACCCAATCTCGATAGCTTCCCACAGATTCGGATCCACTCCATTGAGGTAGATCTCAAAACGTTGTTTCCAGTGGGGAAACTCATCTAACGTTAAGAGCTTTGGTGGTTTATTATGATTACCCACCTCACTCTCAAGCAACAGCAGGTTCTGGATCCTAGAGTCCTTTCCAGCAGTAAAGGCTGACATTTGATCTTCCATGGCGAATAACTTTAAGTCTAATAAAACAAACTGTCAACTGGTGCGACTGAAGGATGCGATTGGTCTATCCGTGCGTATGAACTATGCGACTGGTTCAATCGTGCGGCTGAACTAAGCGATTGGTTCAGTCGTGCGAATGAAGCTGGTGCGTATGAACAATGCGAACGAATGGTTCAATCGTACGAATGAATATGCGACTAGGTCCAATCGTGCGTATGGGCAATGCGAATGGAGTCCAGTCGTGCGAATGGCTCACTCGTCGACTGAAGACTGAAGCTGTTGTTTTGCGAAAATTTCTAGGTTAAACGTGTTTTAGCCGTTAAAATTCGAAATTTCGCAAGGTCTAATCGCCTAAGTCCGTAGAAACCAAACTTTGATGAGCAGGGAACGTCCAAGATCACTTTTGACACCAAAGATTGCGTTTTTAGTGCAAAAACACAAACTTTTATCAATCTTGATTGAATCACACGTAATCAAGAGCCAAAGCTCTGATACCACTTGTTAGGACCTGGTATTTGAACGAAATACCGAGTGATTAGCGTGTAAACCAGATCATAGTGCGATCCTATTTGATTGGCGATCCAATCAGTGAGAACACACGAAGAATCAATCAAGAATTGAAACTAACTTTAGAAATCGATTGGGAATAGATCTAATGTGTTCTGTGAACTTGGAGAACGAATTGGGAGGCTTCTGGACGGCTAGGGTACGTCTGGAGTCAAAATAGATTGAATGCTTACGTTTTTACACGAATTGGGTTGTATTTATAGGTTAGTATTGTTCATTCGGGCGACTGGACCATAAGTATGGTTTCAGTCGTGCGATTGAACCATGCGGTTGATTCATCCGCACGACTGAGTGTTCAGTCGTGCGACTGAGCCAAACTTATGTCTTAGTCGTACGACTGATCCAGTCTCCTTGTTTAGTCGTGCGACTGAGTCAATCGTATGGAGTTATTCATGCGTGTGGTCCATTCGCATGGGCCATTCGCATGAGAACTTCATTAAGTTAAGTTTGAATGTATTAATTAATATAACATTATGTGTAACCATTCAAACAATCACCAACCTAATTACCAATTCAATATCGACTCATTAATGAAATATTAGACATTACAAATCACAAACAATCAATATCATTTCATTAATCATTTCAAATTACATCAGAATCAAATAAACAAGATCTATTACATTTCATATCATGATCTAGGGACATACATGTATCAACAAGAGTTCAGTCTTGGTGACTGCTCCAATACGTGTGATTTCCTAATTATTGTGTGTTATACAGCGTGCGATTTTGGCTAACCCATAAGAGTTCACACACACAGGAGGGAGTCAGTCCTAGTGACTACTCCATACGTGCGATATGGGGTCCTTGTCACTTAACCCTAGATGAATTGCTTGGTGCTCTAGAGGGGGGTTAGGTACAGGACCTAGATATAAGTGAAAGATAATAAATGTACGAAAAGTGCGATAAGTACGAAATGTGCGAAATGTGCGAAATGTACGAAACGAACGATGACGAAGATAATAATTATTACCTTGATGTATGTATGATGTGTGATCACGTGCGATAGTAAAGAAAATGTTCTAATGGATGAAAGGTAATACAATGTTTTTATAAAACTAGAACTCATTCAGCAACGCTGACTTTTTATGCATTTTCCAATTGGCACGTAAATTGAGGATCGCACGAGGCGGCTACTTGGCTTATTTTGGGATGGCATTCTTTTGCATAACGTTTTTGCATTGTAATACAAATGAGCAATATTTTGTAATGAACGATGTATTATTTTGCAAAAGTGATTATCTAAAAGGAAATGAAACGTTTGATTAAAGTGTTTCCGCTGCATGGTTTTAGTAAAGTTAATGTAATTATATGTTTTATATGTGATGATTGACCAGCTGTGAGCATCCCGGGAACGGGGCCTTACAGTAGACCTTGAAATCCTTGGATGTAGAAAAAGCAAGAAATGTCTTAATAGTTTCAAGTCTTGCTATCGAAGAAAAAACATCTGCGTAGTCAATCCCCTTTTCATGTAAGTATCCTTGAACAACTAGTCTTGCCTTGTTCTTAATAACTTGTCCTCTATCATCTTTCTTGTTCCTAAAAACTCAATTGGTACCTATAGTGGTCTTTCCTTGAGGAAGAGGACATAGGTTCCAAACCCTTTGTCTTTTGACTTGAAGCAGCTCCTCCTGCATTGCTTCAACCAAACTTCCATCCTTGAAAGCCTCATTAACTTTCTTAGGCTCAATTTAAGAAAAGAAACAAAAGTATAGACAATGTTTTTTGTCATGGGTTTGTCCTCTTGATCTCACTCCTATCTCAATATCTCCAATGACTTTTGTGGTGGGATGTGACTTGTGGATTCTTAGTTAAGGAATCACAACAAGTTAATTTGACAAATCTAAATTGGTGAAATTCAGATATGTCAATAGAGTGTCACTCACCACATCAGCACACTTATCAAGAGAAGTTTGATCCAATGAGTGTGTCACATCATTGATGTTGTCTTCTATTGAGTGGTTATCAACATCAAAAAATTCTTGATCACTATCACTACCTCCATTTCCTCCTACATTTGAAACTTCTTACTTGGTCTTCTCAACTCAAATCTTGGGTCAGGATCTCTTATTGATAAGTTACCTGCAGATCCTAAAACATCTTCAAAGGATTTGTTAAAACAGTTGCTAACTAAATAAAGATCAAACAACCAATCAGGACTAGAACCTTTCACACTAGGAGTGTGCTCATTGAAAGTCGCATTGGCTAACTCCTCAACTATTCTAGTTTTGAGATTGTATACTCTATAAGCCTTGGCTTGGAAAGAGTATCCAATGAAGTATCCATCATCTGATTTATAAACAAATTTGGCTACCTGATCTTTAGTGTTTAAGATAGTGTAAGGACATCCAAATGATCTGAGGAAACCAATGAAAGGTCTCTTTTTGTGCAACAACTCATAAGGAGTCTAACCATGAGTCTTGACTACTAAAACTCTATTCTGAACATAGCAGGCAGTGTTAACTATCTTTGTCCAGAAGGTGATGGGCAGTTTAGAGTCTGATAACATGGTTCTTGTAGCTTTAATAAGAGTCATGTTTCTCTTCTCAGCAACACCATTTTGCTAAGGAGTCTTGGGAACACTATATTGTCTTGTAATATATTTTTCATCATAAAATGTATCAAGGATTTGGTTCTTGAATTCAGTTCCTTGATCACATCTTATGGTTTTGACATTGTGATCATATTTATTTTCAAATATTAGAATGAAGTTCTTCAAGATCTCAGGAGTCTCATCCTTAGTTCTAAGGAAAAAGACCCAAGCAAATCTTGTGAAATAATCTGTGATCACCAAACAATAAGAGGTCCTACCTAGACTCATTACACTAGTGGGGCCCAAGAGATGCATATGTAATAAGTGTAGGGGTGTAGTGATTGAGTTCCTTTTCTTTGGCTTGTGAGACACTTTGTGTTGCTTTCTTTTCAGACATGCAACACAATGGCCATCACTTGTAAACTCTTTCTTTGGTATTCCAGTTACCAAATCATTTTTAATTAATTTATTCACGTTTTTAAAGTTTACATGGCACCATTCTTTTATGCCAGAGGAAAGACTCATCACTACTTGCTTTAGATAGAAAGTAAGAAACTTTTCTTGTAAGAGATGTTTCCTGCAAGTCCATCTTGTGCATGTTCTCTTTCCTGGGGGTTCTGCAGGATATGCTCTTGAGAAATAACCACCCCAGGCTTGAGAATAATGCACTCATGCTCAGTAAAGAGCATGTTATGTCTTTGATCATAAAATTGAGATACACTCAATAGATTGTACCCAAGCTCTTTGATAAAGTTTACTTTCTCAATGCTAATCTTACCATTTATGACCTTGCCCCTTCCAGTGATGTAACCACCTGAATCTCCTCCAAAAGCAACTGGCCCACCATCAATTTTCTCAAAGTTTTGAAGCAAAGAGCCATTTCCCGTCATGTTCCTGGAACAACCACTATCAATGATCCATACATTTCCTTTGGTATTTAGTTGTTCCTGCACAAAAAGAAATGGTTAGTTATATATGGAAACACAAGCCTTGTAGGTCTTGGGCTTGTCAAAGTGAACTAAAGACAATGCAATAGTAATTGATCCTATTTGCAAGCTCTAAGGATCATTTGCTGTTGTTGATGAAGAACTGTCAGTCACATGGTCTTCTTTTATCTTCCACACCATCTGTGGAAGACTAAACTTGACCTTCAATACTTTGGAAGTTTTGATGAATTCAAAAGTTTTGGAGACTGGACCTTTGGAATATCTTGCATCTACTATAGCAAACTTTAGTACTTCGGAAGCACTCCAATTTTTCTTTCGAAGGCAAGTTTTCACTTGTCTTCTTCTTCACATTGGAGCTTCCAGAAGGAAGAGATTTTCCTTCCGAAGTTGTCTTCTTCTTCTCAGAGGTTTTCTTCTTAATCACGTAGATAGTGCTTTTGGGATTGTAGATGCAACCCTTAGCAAAATAAAAAGTACTACCAAACATGATGTATTCAGTTGGCTTCCTTCTAAGAGTCTTCTTTTGAGTAGAATGATGAGCTTGATCACTTTGCACTTCCATCTTCATCTTCACAAATAATGCAACAGGCTTCTTAGGGTGAGGCTTGCTTTTGGAACTGGATGGTTCAGGATGTGCAGCAATGGTGCACATTTGATCAGCCTTATTCTCTTGCCAAGGATGAGTTGGACATGAACAAGGACTCCTGGTACTAGATTCTATGGTTGAGTCTTTAGTCTTCACCACTTCAAATCCAGCAGAGATAAAGACTTGTTTTTGCTTAGAGTTAAAGTTGGCCTTGATCTCCTTTGGCTTTCTTTGACTATCTCTTGGCTGCCTTGATCAAGTTCTTTCTTTTAGATTTGGTCATCCCTGGTTCCTTCCTCTTCTCAGGAGAATAGTAACCCTTATTAGGATGATCCTCTTCACTCATCTCAGATCCATCCTTCACTATCTCCTCTTCATCTTCATCCTCTTCTTGAATGGGGTCAATGAAAGGAAGCTCATTTGACAAGTTTCACACCTTGGAGATCTTACAGATATTAGAGTGTGTGGAAGAGCTATCTTAGTTAATCCAAGTCCGTACTTATTCTGTTAACAAATCTTTGAATTCAAGGATGAGGATATAATGTTCTTGAAGGTCTCTTCTTCATAAACACATTTTTCTAACCTAGCTTTGCTGATCATAAGCTCAACCTAGCATTCTGTTAGCTTGGTAATGAGATCTTTGATTAGAGTCGTGTAATTTATGTGTTCATGCTTAAGAATCAAAAAAATTTTTCTCTAGATCTTCTATTTAAAGTAATAATTTTCAGCTCTTTTTAAATCAGCTTTAAAAATATTTAAGGACTCAAGATCAGATCTCATTTCAAGTTATAGAAATTGTATCTATTTACTTTAGCAGTACATTCAAGCGTACAAAGATGTTTAAAGACCTTTGTTTCTTCATGATCAGCCATCAATGCTTGGTTTGGAGAAACATCTTCAATCTGAAAGCTCCAATCAAAGCCTCCTTCTTCAATAGCAACTGTAGCTTACTTCTTGGGCTTCTTAGTCTGTGGAGCTCCATCAGTGTAGTTTGGTCTGGATTGTGCTTACCCACCATTTGTCCTTGGTGCCTTGCACTCTCTAGCAAAGTGTCCTATTTGGTTACAATTGTAACACTTCACCTTACTTTTATCCAGTCCAAACTTTCGAGTAGTTACATTGCTGGGAAACTTTCTACCTGTCCTCTTGTAGAACTTTTTGGCTCTATGAGTAAGAAGAGACATTTGCGGGACTATCTCCATGTACACCAGATCATCTGGATGGATACATTCCAAGTATTCAAGAGTAAAGAGATAGTTGCCGCTGCTTTTATCAGCAGACACAAAGGCTTGAAAAGAGCTTGACTCTTAGAATGGGCTTCCTTGGATATAGCTCTCCCTTGGTGTCTCTACGAAGGTGATGAAAGGACCCTTTTGTGAGTTTTCAGGATAGGAGATGAGATGATGTTGTGGTTCTCTACAGCCCCTTTCAACCACATGAAGGGCTTAACTTTGTTGATTGTTGGAAGAGTTGCCAGATGGATTTGGCATGTTCATCTCCATCTAGTATCCACAGAGGACACAATACAACTCTATGAGAGTAAGGGTTTTGAGGTTTTCAGTTCACAATAGTGATTCCATTGTATGGGAAGAGAGGACATGAACTTCCTCAAAATGTCCCTATTCTGAAGATTTACTCCAACATCCATTAGAGTATTCACAATCTTAAAATACCTGAAGTATTGTTGAGTCATGGTTTCACTTGTCTTGTAAGTGAAGTTCTAAAACTTCTGCTTCAAGAGGTCTTTCTTGTTTTCTTTAGCTTCAATAGACCCCTCATACATAAGCTTAGTGCATCCCATAATTGCTTTGTAGTTTTGCACTTCTTGAAGCCTTTGTAGATAGAGTTTGAAAAGCAGTTTAGAGTGCGGTCATGGCCTTCTGATCTACATAAATTTTCTTCCAGTCTTCCTTTGAGTAGTCAGCCACTTCCTTTGGATCATACCACCACCAGCAACAGCTGAAGTGGTGATTCGTGCATAAGATCCTGAAACAACAGATCCCTACATCCTGCTATCTTGAGACTTGATGAAGATGTACGGTCGGTTAAGGGCTTAACAATTTCAACACAACAACACAAAGAGGAGATTAACTAAACTTGATCAAACAGTAAACTGGATTAACCAAGATAATGATACAAAGAACAAAAGTAATGATAAAGAGACAGAACAAGAGATTTGGGTTTCAAGGAGGCAGTATATTGCTTTCTCATGTTCTATTACAAGTGTTACAAAGCATAAAGAAAGATACTAGAACTTGGAATACTTATACTACAACCTACAGCCGGCTATACTTTGAAAGCCAGCTGGAAACAATTGACTAGACACAAACAAAATCAATTGTAGAATCAAAAGGCATATCTGCCTTTTGACCTTGTGACTATGACATGCCATAGCTCACATCCTTATCTATTATAAAAAGGATAAAGTACATAAAGTAGAAAGTTACAGACTCAAGACCTCAATGTATAGTTACCAAAAGCATGGACCTTTTCACCAACTCATGTAAGTTGGTGACTTTACAGAGATACAGCGGAAAGGTGTCCAGCTTTATGGAACAGTACATTAGATAAAGCATGTTACTAAAAGTCTTCGGAAGAAATCTATCTTCATAGGATGAAGCTTCGGAAGACTTTGTCTCTGAGGCTTCGGAAGACTTCATATTTGGCTTCGGAAGATATTGGTCTTGGCTTCGGAAGATTTTACACTTAGAATATTTCTAGTGTATTGTGTAAAACTTCCGAAGCAATTCTTCTTCAGTACTTAGTGCATTACTTGCAGAGAGACATTGGATGTTTTGGTTTGCATCAGACTTAAAGGAATCCTTACAAACTCCCCCTAGGCTGATGCTACGAAAACATTTAGAAGATCTTCAGATGTTAGTAGTCTTCAGCACAATCATGACCATACCCTTCTTCATTAGATGGTCAGGATCATTCAGACCTTCATAGTATCTTCTCATCTCAAAGAGATCATGCAGAGGTAAGTTGATTATGTCTTGCCATGTATAGACATTCTCAACACCTTGATTTCTGATTACATGCCATCTTTCTGGATTGGTAGAGAAGGTCCAGGATAAGATGGGTGTCTCAGCTGCCAGTGGAGCCACTTGCATTGGAGTTGATTGGGCTGCCTCTTCATGCACTTCCTCAGGTTGATCTGACTCAGCCTGAGGTGTAGAGGTAGATGATTTAGGCTTCTTCTTCTTAGACTTTGGTTTAGAAGCCATCCTCTTCTTCCTCTTAGATGACTTTAACTGAGAAGACTAGTCTGCAGCACCGTGTTGATCATCCTTGTCTTTCTCAGTTGGGTGTTCCTCCCTCACAGGTTCAGAAGGAGAGGGAGTTTGACCTTGCTTTGGATCAGAAGATGAAGCTTGCTGAGGCTCAGCAGGAGGTCCGGGTTGAGGTGTCTCAGGTTGTTCAAACTTAACCTCCACTTCAGGTGGGACTTGACTTGGAAGAGAGTGTAGCTCAATCAGTTCACCACTTTTAATCTTCTGCTTGATTACCCTTATATGCTCATACATTGTGGATAGAGACATAGGGCCAAGTCTCCTTCCGGAGAATCCATATAGCTTCAAGAAGCTCATCATCCTTTGTCTATCAGCAGACTTCTTCATACTCTTTTGGATGATAGCTCTTGACTTTGCAGCTTCTTACCTTAGCTTCTTCTTAGTTGTGTTTCTCTCCTTGACTAACTCAAGCTCAAGTTGTTTTAAGTACTCAAACTCAACAAAGTCATAGGACAAGGGAAGAAGCGCATCTGCCTGATAGAAGCCTGTGGCACTCAGGTAGTTGATCATTTTGATCCTATCTTCTTCTTTGTCTACCTGAGGTTCTTGTGGAACCACATCTTCTTGTACAGGGTTTTCTTGAACTGGGGAGAGAGTGGGAGCATGCTTGTAGAGTCTTTTCTGTCTCTTCTCCTCTTTGAATTGGAGAAGTAACCTTGCATCCTCTTTTTGTTTCATCTCTCTTGACACTTCCATGTCAGCCAGTTCATTCAGTTGTTCTAAGGGGAGAGAAATGATTTCATCAATGTCATAGTTCCTGGTCTGCAGATAAGTAATCATGACTGGCCTCAACTCATCATCTTGAGTATTTGGTCTGGGGGCAGCCCTGATTGCAGCTTGCATGAAGCCTGAAGACCCAGAGGAACTTTCTCCCCTTAGCTTCCTTTTCCTCTCTCTCTCTCTCTTCCTCCTCAATTTCCTCAGGAGTCCAAATCCTTTTCCCTTTATCACCCACAGACCTTTGTGACTCAGGGTGGATAGAGGTTTGGCCTTCTTTGCTTGGTGTAGCATCCATGCTCTGGCCAGAGAGAGGCTGAGAAACACCTTCACCAGAAGGTGTCTTAGAGGGATTATGAATCTCTGCAGCAGTTGATGATGATGAGACAGGGGTCTCAGGTTCTGCCACTGGGCCTTCAGTCAAGGTTTCCCCTATGTAACTAATCTTAGGGTCCACCTCAACATCCAGTTGACCGATGACATTGCCTGATTGCCTAAGTCTCCTTCTTAAGCTGAACTCTGCAAGGATCCTGTCTTGGATTCTTTGAGCCAATCTGTCAGCCTGTCTTGAGTTGCTTGGATTGACAAGTGGCATATTGACTAGATCCAATCTTTCATAGAAGTTCAAGCTTTGAAAGTCAAATACTTCGTGTTGTCATTGAACTCTGTGAAGAATAAAGGCTCTTCTATCATCATCATACCTCCACCTTATGATGTAGTTTGCAGTTCCTTGAGGTGGGGATGACACAGCCGTTGCTATACCTTCCTCAAAGAGACTCCTGATGATAGAGTCTATAGAGTCCACATTAATGTGAACTTGAGGAAGTTGCTGAGAATGCACAATTGCAAGTGAGCATGGTGAGTCCTCTATGTCCATTCTCTGTGAAGAATTCCCAGGTTCTGTGGCTGCAATAACTTTCTCCCCCTTTTTGGTAGCATCACCCACTTGCATAGGTGAGCTGGAAGATAAATCAATCACATCCATAGGTTCTTGTGTTCCTGGTTGAGCTCTTCTTAAAGGTCTCCCAGCTAGTTTTTCCTTAAGATATGAAATCTGAAGTTGCTGATCATTAACCCTATTTTGTAAGGTAGTCACCTGAGATTCAAGGTGACTGACCTTAGAGACTAAATAGGAGAATGTTTTTGATAGTTTTTGCACCTTTAGTCTCAAATTTCCCTCTTCTTCATCAGAAGAATCATTGGGGGATGAGATGATTGGACCAAAGTCCTCTCTCTCATCACCAGCTTGAGGTTCTTGGCTGCTGGTTTTCCTCTGCTCACTAACAATCTCAGTTGAGATGTCAGTGGGCTGAGTTGCCATGGTTGAGGTCTTAATGATGTAATCACTTTCAGAAGTGAGAGCCTCTTCCATGTGGACATCCTGAACAGGTTCAGAAGTGTCCACCTCAGTAACAGGTGACTGATGTGGGCTAGACTGAAGAGACTCAGAGGTACTCATCTCTCTTTGAGTAAGGGAGGAGAAGAGAGACTCATGGTACTCACTGAATCCTAAGTCTTCTTCAGTATAGAAGGATAGGTTGGGAATGGGTTGATTTAGATCTAGAGGCTGGGGATGGTAACTGTCCCCTGAAGGTTGTTCACTTGAGTGCTGAGACTCAGAGTGAAGGCTTAAGGCTGTTGGGCTTGTGAGCTCATCAGGGTGAGCATGAGGAACCTCAGCCCTGATAGTTGAAGAGATGGGAGTGGTTTGCTCCTCAAGGGAAGTGGGAGCTCTAGTGTCCACTTCCTCCTGTAAAGGTGAGTATATGGGGACCTGCACAGACTCAATAGCATGAGCAGGGGTTCGTTTGGATTTTCTTTGGTAGGTGAGGGTTATTTGAGGCCTTTTTAGTGGTAAGGAAGTAGAAGGTGTGGGTTCAACACTAGCTTGTGTTGCTAGGTTGTCACCTTGAGCAATGAGCTCTAACATTTTGGGGACAAGGGCTGTTTCTACCCCTGAGAAGCCTACAGTTGGCTTCTTCATGATTTTAAAGATCTCGGGCTTCATCTGTCCCAATTTAAGAATATTACTTGTTTCCCTCAACTGTGAGCCCCTCAACTGTGAGCCCAGTTCACAGTTAAAAATGTGTTGAACATATCTAGGAAACATGTAATACTATAGGAGTCCAAGTTTGCAAATAAATTGGTATACAAATTAAGAGTACCTGAACTTGACCCCTTGAACCATTCCATGCACTATGAAGGAGAGATCCTCAGGAATCTGGTCCCACCCTCCATGCTTGTTTGACAAGCTGTGGATAACCACATGGAATAGGTATTTCCATAGGATGAGACCTTCCCTTTCCTGAAGGTCTTTACAGAGAAATCTCCCTCATAGCCCATCTGCTCAAAAGAATGACTGATAGCTTTCTTTGGGAAGGACAACTCACCTTCTTCATCATCCGGCTGCAAATGATAGTTGATGATGGCCGGAGTGATGAAGATTGTCCTCCCTTGCACTGTGGCAGACAGTGCCTTCTCCCCATCCATAATGACCTCTTGGCAGGTCTTCCAGAATTCAAGCAAATGATCCTCATACAGAGTAGGATCAATGGTTAGGGAGGTGAAATAGTTTGATAGAGTTAAGAATTGGCAAATCTCTGAGAAACTTTCATCTTTCTCAGAGCTTAACAGAGCAACCTAGTTGTGTTGCCTGTGAAGTTGCATGGAGAAATCTGGGTTGTTTCTGCGGTTAAGGTTGGCCATTTGAGAAGCTTAAGGTTGAAGAAAGGTAAAAAGCAAAGGCGGTTTGGGAATTAGGTTTGAGGAATAGTGGAATTGAGGAAGATAGTGAGGAAGAGGGGGAACCATTGGGTATTTATGTGAAAAGGGATTTGAACCAAAGTTAATGAAAGAGGATAAACTTTGAAATCCGAAAGTCGGTCCCACCTCTGAAAAAGTAGTTTACTTTTGCTCAAAAAGTAGTTTTCTTGGAATTCGAAAAGCTTCCGAAGGTAAATTATCTTCGGAAGTTTTAATGAAAAAGCTTCCGAAGCTAAAATGACTTCGGAAGATTTTCCTGAGAGTCTTGAAAATTTTGCTTCGGAAGAGAAATAAACACTTGAATGCTTTGTATATGAAACAACAAAGCTTCCGAGTGTTAATTTTGCTTCGGAAGAAAAAAAGTCCTTAAAAACAAATAATTGTTTGAGACAAGAATTTAAGCTTCGGAAGATAGATTTAGATATCTTCCGAAGGTAAAATTTCTTAGACAGTTATTTATTTTGAAGACATGATTTTCTTCCGAAGGAAAAAGTATATCTTCCAAAGGATCAGAAAATTTTCAAGAATCTAAGGAAAGTCTTCAAAAAGGATTTCATATCCAAAGAAAACATGAGCTTATGAAAGTGATGAACTAGACAACTTAGGACACACATATTTTAAGAAATAATTAGAATTAGTTTTAAGAAAAGATCTACTCAAAGTTAATCATCCCAATAGCTGATATTAGATATTTAAATCTCTGTTCATCAAAAGCTTTTGTAAACAGATCAGCATATTGTTCATCTGTATGAACTTTGACTAGTTTAATTAATCCTTTTTCATAGTTATCTCTTATTAAATGATACTTGATATTGATGTGTTTGGTCCTTGAGTGCTGCACAGGATTCTCAGTGATAGAGATAGCACTATTGTTGTCTATGTGGATAGGAGTCTCCTTGAAGTTAAATCCATAGTCCAGCATCTGATTTTGAATCCAAAGTACTTGAGCAC
Organism: Flaveria ramosissima; assembly: GCA_025215565.1. Taxonomy (NCBI): domain Eukaryota; kingdom Viridiplantae; phylum Streptophyta; class Magnoliopsida; order Asterales; family Asteraceae; genus Flaveria; species Flaveria ramosissima. Next base: position 36,960,857 of record CM046037.1, on the reverse strand, counting down.
AGCAGCTTGCAGCATCAATGTATTCAGCCTCAGCAGTTGATGCAGACACGCAGGATTGTTTCTTGCATTGCCATGAGACAACCCTTCCATCAAGGAATTGACATCCCCCAGATGTAGACTTTGCAGTCATGTTGCAACCACCATAATCACTATCTGTATAAGCATACAGATTGAAGTCAGGATTCTTTGTATACCATAAACCAAGTGTTGAGGCACCTTTGAGGTATCTTAAAATCCTTTTGACAGTGATTAGGTGAGACATCTTAGGGTTGGCTTGATATCTTGCACAAATACATGTAGCAAACATGATATCAGGCCTGCTAGCTGTAAGATACATAAGAGACCCAATCATAGCCCTGTATAAATGTTCATCTACACACTCCCCTTCAAGATCAGGTCCAAGGGAGTGGTTTCTGGCTATGGGTGTCTTAGCAATCTTACAATCAGTCATGTTGAACCTCTTGAGTATGTCCTGAACATACTTTGACTGACTTATGAAGATTCCATCTTCAACTTGCTTCACTTGAATTCCCAGAAAGAAATTGAGTTCTCCCATTGCACTCATTTCAAATCTATCTTTCATCAGCTTCTCAAAGTCTTTGCAGAGCTTTGGATTAGTTGAACCAAAGATTATGTCATCTACATATACTTGAACTAGCAATAAGTCATTTCCCTGTCCTTTGATGAAGAGAGTTCCATCTATAGTACCTCTCCTGTATCCATGTTTACAAAGATACTCAGACAATGTCTCATACCACTTCCTGGGTGCCTGATGCAGTCCATAAAGAGCTTTGTCAAGCTTGCAGACATAATCAGGATGATCAGGGTCTACAAAACCAGGTGGCTGTTTGACATAAACTTCTTCATCAATCACTCCATACAGGAAAGCACACTTTACATCAAGTTGAAAGACTTTGAAGTTCTTGGATGCAGCAAATGCCAGGAATATCCTAACAGCTTCTAATCTTGCTACAGGAGCAAAGACATCAGTGTAGTCAATCCCTTCTTCTTGTGTGTATCCTTGAACAACTAGTCTTGCCTTGTTCTTGATGATAATTCCTCTATCATCCTTCATATTCTTAAAAACCCATTTGGTTCCAATGGTAGTCTTCCCATGAGGAAGAGGACAAAGGTTCCAAACTTTCTGCCTTTTGAATTGAAGCAACTCTTGTTGCATAGCTTCAACCCAACTTCCATCCTTTAGAGCTTCATCAACTTTTTTTGGCTCTATCTGGGATAAGAAACAAGAGTGAAGACAAACATTTGCTTCATGGGTTTGTCCTCTTGTTCTTACCCCTGTGACAACATCTCCAATGATGTTTGTGGTGGGGTGAGACTTGTGGATCCTTAGCTGAGAGATCACAGCAAATTGCTGAGAAAGATCCAAATTTGAGAAATTTAGATCTGGCATAGATGATTCACCCTCCATATCACCACACTTATCAAGATTAACTTGATCCAATGAGTGTGTGACATCATTGATGTTGTCATCTATGGTGTGGTTATTAGCATCAAGGAATTCCTGATCAATTTCACCATCACCATTGTTGTCTTCCACAATTGAGGTATCTTTATCTGGTTGTGGATCCTCTGATCTGGAATTTGAAGGCACCCAAGATGTATCAGCTGAATTTGTCATTGTAGTGCTGACAGAAACCTCATTTGCTGAAGTAGTTCCAACTGGAGCTGAAGATGTATGAGTTGAGGGTCTTCCTAGCTCAAATCTTGGATCAGGATCACCTGTATTTAAATTTTCTGCAGATCCTGAAACATTCTCACAAGATTTGTTAAAACAGTTGGTAACTAAATCAAGATCAAATAGCCAATTAGGACCAGAACCAGCCACACAGGGTGTGTGTTCATTGAAAGTCACATTGGCTGACTCCTCAATAATTCTAGTTTTGAGATTGTATACTCTATAAGCCTTGGCTTGGGAAGAGTATCCAATGAAGTGTCCATCAACTGATTTCTCAGCAAACTTGGAAATTTGATCCTTGGTATTCAAGATGGTGCAGGGACATCCAAATGACCTGAGAAAACCAATGAAAGGTTTTCTCTTGTGCCAAAGTTCATAAGGAGTCTTACCATGTGTCTTAACTACTAAAACTCTGTTTTGCACATAAGCAGTATTTATTGCCTCTGCCCAGAAGGTGATAGGCAGTTTAGAGTCAGACAACATAGTTCTTGCAGGTTCAATTAGTGTCCTGTTTCTCCTCTCAGCAACTCCATTTTGCTGAGGAGTCCTGGGAGCACTATATTGTCTTGTAATACCTTTTTCATCACAAAATGTATCAAGGATTTGATTCTTGAATTCAGTCCCCTGATCACATCTTATGGTTTTGACCTTGTGATCACTTTGATTCTCAATTTTTAAGATGAAATTCTTCAGAATCTCAGGGGTTTCATCCTTAGTTCTAATAAAAAAAACCCAAGTGAATCTTGTAAAATCATCTGTGATCACCAAACAATAAGAGGTCCTTCCTAGACTTATTACACTGGTGGGGCCAAAGACATCCATATGTAATAAGTGTAGGGGAGTAGTGATAGAGTTCTTTTCCTTAGGCTTGTGAGATACCTTATGTTGCTTCCCTTTCAGGCATGCAACACAATGATCATCACTTGTAAACTCTTTCTTTGGCATTTCAGTTACCAAATCATGTTTAATTAGTTTATTCATGTTCTTAAAGTTTACATGGCACATTCTTTTATGCCATAGGAAAGACTCATCACTATTTGCTTTAGATAGAAATCATAAAACTTTTCCAGAGGGAGATGTTTCTTGCAAATCCATCTTGTACATGTTCCCTTTCCTGGGGGCTCTGAGCAGGATATGCTCATGAGGAATGACCACTCTAGGCTTGAGAACAATGCACTCATGCTCAGTAAAGAGCATGTTATGACTCTGATCACAAAATTAGGATACACTCAGAATATTGTACCCAAGCTCCTTGACAAAGTTTACCTTTTCAATGCTGAGCTTACCATTTGTGACCTTGCCCCTTCCTGAAATGTAACCACCTTCATCTCCTCCAAAAGCAACTGGTCCTCCATTAAAAATTCTCAAAGTTATGGAGTAGTGACCTATTGCCTGTCATGTGCCTGGAACAGCCACTATCAATTATCCAGACATTCCTGTTTGTCTTGAGCTGTTCCTGCACAAAGAAAATGATTTTTTACATTTGGAAACCCAAGCCTTACTTGTCTTGGGCTCACTAAGTATAATAGAAGGTAATTCAACAGTAATAGATCCTATGGTTGTGCTAGAGGGATCTTCAGCTGTTGTTGATGGAGAAACTTTAGTCACTTGGTCTTTCTTAGACTTCCACACCACCTTTGGAGTCTTGGACTTGACTTTCAAAACCTTGGAAGCTTTTGGGACTTCACAAGTTTTGATGACTGAACCTTCGGAAGATTCTGCAGTCACTGCAGCAAACTTCAGTGCTTCGGAAGAACTCCTTTCTTCCGAGACCATTTTTCTTCCGAAGGTAATTTTCCATTTACCTTCTTCTTTGATTTGGAGCTTCCGAAGGAAATAGATTTTCCTTCCGAAGCTTGAATCTTCTAGAAACTCTTTGAAGTCTTTGTATTGGTCATATGGATAGTACTTTTAGGATTATATGGACAATCCTTAGCAATGTGAGAGGTACTTTCACACATGACACACAACATTTTCTTCTTCATAAGAGTCTACTTATGAGAGCAAGACTGTCTTTGGTCACATCCCTTCTCCACCTTCATCTTTGTAGATGCTGAGACAGTTCTTTTGGGCTATGAACTGTTCTTGGAGTTTGATGGTCCAGGCTGTGCAGCAGTGGTACACAGCAGATCAGTCTTCTTCTTGGTACTGAGATGATTTGAACAAGAACCAGAACTCTTAGCTGAGGAGTTTTGGTTGATGTCTTCAGTCTTTACTACTTTAAACCCTGCAGAGATAAAAACTTGTTTCTGATTAGAATCAAAAGTAGCCTTGATCTCTTCAGCCTTCTTTGCCTTTCTTTTTCTCTTCCTGATCAGGTTCTTTCTCTTTGACTTGGTCATCACAGTAGACTTCTTCTCCTCAGAAGGATAGTGGCCCTTAGTAGAATCCTCCTCTTCACTCTTCTCAGAGGAATTCTTCACTATCTCTTCTTCATCCTCTTCACTTATAGGATCTATGAGAGGAAGCTCATCTTCATAAGTTCCACACCTAGGAGATCTTACAGACAAGATTGTGTGTGGAGGAGCTATCTCATTTGATCCCAGTCCCTGTCTATTTTGATAGCACACTTTGTTGTGCAGGGATGAGGATATCATGTTCTTGAAGGTCTCTTCTTCAGAAACACTCTTTTCTGCCCTGGCTTTGCTGATCACAAGCTCAGCCTGGCACTCAGTCAGCTTAGTTATGAGATCTTGGATTTGAGTCTTAAAATATGTACGTTCATGTTTTAGTACTGAAATGGTTTTCTCTAAGTCCTCTATCTTTAGCTTATAATCATTTTCAGACTTTCTAAAATCAGATTTTAAAATGTTTAAGGACTCAAGATCAGATCTCATTTCCAAGTTATAGGACCTATATCTGTTTACTTTAGCAATGCATTCAAGAGTACAGAGATGTTCCAATACCTTGGCTTCATCATGATCTGCCATTAGTGCTTGGTTTGGAGAAGCATCTTCCACCTGAAAGCTCCAGTCAAAGCCTCCTTCTTCAACAGCAACAGCAGCTTGTTGCTTTGGCTTCTCATTCTGAGGGGCTTTGTCAGTGTAGTTTGGTCTGGTTTGTGCTTGGCCACCATTTGTTTTAGGTGCTTTACACTCTCTAGCAAAGTGGCCCATCAAGTTACAATTGTAACACTTGACTTTGCTTTTATCCAAGCCAAACTTTCCACTGGTTGCATTGCTTGGAAACCTCCTTCCAGTTCTCTTGTAGAACTTCTTGGCTCTATGAGTGAGAAGAGCCATCTGCTGAACTATTTCCATGTATTCCAGGTCATCTGGATGGATACAATCCAGGTCTTTAAGATTGAAAAGAGAGTTACCACAACTTTCATCAGAAGACACAAAAGCTTGAGAAGAGCTTGTCTCTTGGAATGCGCTTCCTTGAGTGTAATTCTCCCTAGGTGTCTCTGGGAAGGTGATGAAAGGACCCTTTGGTGAGTTGTCAGGGTAGCATATGAGATGATGTTGGGGTTCTATGCTATCCATTTCAACCACATGCAGGGCTGAACCCATTTGATTGTTGGAGTTGCCAGATGAACCTTGCATGTTCATCTCCATCTGGTAGCCACTAAGAATCCCATATAACTCTGTCAGAGTAAGAGTTTTGAGATTTTCAGTCCTCTTGATCACCACACAGTAGTGTGTCCATTGCCTAGGAAGTGAGGACATGAACTTCCTTACAATGTCTCTGTTTTCAAGAGGAACTCCTCCATCCACAAGGGTATCCACTATCTCAACATACCTAAAGTATTGCTGAGTCATGGTTTCACCTGTTTTGAAGGTGAAGTTTTCAAACTGCTGCTTCAGGAGATCCTTCTTGTTCTCCTTGGCTTCAGAGGAGCCTTCATACATCAGTTTTAGTGCATCCCACAGCTGTTTAGCTGTTTTGCACTTCTTAAAACCTCTGTACACAGAGTTTGGAAGGGTAGTTTGAAGAGCAGTCATGGTCTTTCTATCAATCTCTACTCTCTTCCTATCTTCATCAGAGTAGTTGGCCACATCTTTGGGGATCATACCAGCACCAGTAGCAGAAGGAGTGCTGGGTATGAAAGGTCCGTTTTCAATAGATTCCCACATTCTTGAGTCTAGAGACCTGATGAAACCTTCCATTCTCATACACCAGGTATCAAAGTCATCAAGAGTGATCAGTGGGGACTTGTTCATGGTTCCAGTCTCCATATCAGTCTTTGAAATGGATCCCATTTTGAAAGTTTAATATTTGTGTGTGTGAGGGATCTTAAGATGGTGAGATCTTATATCAAGAGCCTGAAAAGTTCTGATACCAATTGCAGGACTGGTTAAGGGCTTAACAATTTCAACACAACAACACAAAGAGGAGATTAACTAAACTTGATCAAACAGTAAACTTGATTAACCAAGATAATGATACAAAGAACACAAGTAATGATAAAGAGACAGAACAAGAGATTTGGGTTTCAAGGAGGCAGTATCTTGCTTTCTCAAGTTCTATTACAAGTGTTACAAAGCATAAAGAAAGATACTAGAACTTGGAATACTTATACTACAACCTACAGCCGCCTATACTTTGAAAGCCAACTGGATACAATTGACTAGACACAAACAAAATCAATTGTAGAATCAAAAGGCATATCTGCCTTTTGACCTTGTGACTATGACATGCCATAGCTCACATCCATATCTATTACAAAAAGGATAAAGTACATAAAGTAGAAAGTTACAGACTCAAGACCTCTATGTACAGTTACCAAAAGCATGGACCTTTTCACCAACTCATGTAAGTTGGTGACTTTACAGAGATGCAGCGGAAAGGTGTCCAGCTTTATGGAACAGTACATCAGATAAAGCATGTTACTAAAAGTCTTCGGAAGAAATCTGTCTTCATAGGATGAAGCTTCGGAAGACTTTGTCTTTGAGGCTTCGGAAGACTTCATATTTGGCTTCGGAAGATATTGGTCTTGGCTTCGGAAGATTTTACACTTAGAATATTTCTAGTGTATTGTGTGAAACTTCCGAAGCAATTCTTCTTCAGTACTTAGTGCATTACTTGCAGAGAGACATTGGATGTTTTGGTTTGCATCAGACTTAAAGGAATCCTTACAGAAGACTTTCCATTCCTTGGCACCAAGTATCAAAGTCATCAGGAGTGATCAATGGAGATTTTGTCATAGTATCAGTTTCTATATCAACCTTGGTAAGAGCTGCTATTTGAGTTGTTAAGTGTTTTGTGAAACTAAAGGGATTTAAGATGGTGAGATCCTACAATCAAGAGCCTAACATGCTTTGATACCAATTTTAGGACCGGTGAAGGGGGTCAATGCAATAATTTTACAATGAAGAGAGACTTGGAACACTTAACATATCAAATAGGGAAACAGATAATTTTGGTACTAAGAACACAAGTAAAGAGATAGAACAAGATCAAAAACAAGAACAAGAAAAAGAACAAGAACAAGATAATAATATTTTCAAAAATGATATATATTGCTCTCAAGTTCTGTTACAAGTGTTACAAAACATAAAGATAAAGACAAGTACTTGAGACACTTTATACTACATTCTACAGCCAGCCATACATTAAAAGTCAATTGGAAACACTAATCTAGACAACAAGATCAATGTAGAGTCAAAAGGCAGATTGCCTTTTGACTTGTGACTATGACATGCCATAGCTCACATTTTAATACATTACAAAATGAATAAAAGTACAAAAGTAGAAAGTTACAGACAAAAGACCTTAATCTATAGTTTGAAAAAAGTATGGACTTTTCACCAATTCATATAAGTTGGTGAGTCGTCAGAGATGGCAGTGCAAAGTGGTTCAACTTTTGTCAAAAGGTTATTCAGAGAAAGCATGTCTTATATGTTTTCGGAAGACTTTGTCTTTGAAGCTTCGGAAGACTTCATCTTTGGCTTCGGAAGATATGGTCTTTTCACTTCAGAAGATTTGATACTTAGCATTATTCACTAAGTTGTATCAAATATTCCGAAGTAACTTCCTTGTACTTCACATGTGCATGCTGAGAGCTCTTTAGTTGCATTAGCCTCTAAATGCAACCCTAGCAAATCCATCTTATCTTGCATTGTTTTTTTCCAAAATGCAACATCTCTTGAAGGTATAGCTTCACAATAATTCTTTGGATCCTTAATAATATTAAACAATATTGATATTAAGATCTAATCTCATTCATTGATCCTTTAACAAAATAAAGTTAAAAATCATCACCAAAAGACTTAGTTTTTCTTATCGTTGTACTTTTTCTGAGTTCAGTACCAGTGAAAGGTAAATCGTCAGTATTAACCGAATTACTAACAAATGAGTTGTCAGTTTGAGAAACCTTTTAACTAAGAGTCATTTCCTTTGTTCTAGGTATAGAAGTAAATTTTTATTCATCAAAGATTGCATATATTGACCTTATAACCGAATTTATAGATACATTATTAATAGGATCTAAGACATAGAACCTACAAGCCTTGGAATGTTAAGCATATCCAATAAAGATGCAATCTATACCTCTTTCACCCAAAAATTTTTATTTTGGGTTTAGTAAGCCTCACAATAGCTCTACATCCCCAAACTCTAAGATAACTCAAGTCTGATGGTACAAAGTTGATATAAGGTATTCTTATTACTTTTGTTAGAAATTCTATTCAATAGATAGCAGGCTATTAACATCGCTTCACCCTAAAATCATTCACTCAAACAAGAATAAGACAACATAGAATTAACCGTTTCATTCAAAGTCATATTCTTTCTTTCTGCTACATCACTTTGTTGTGGTGTATAAAGAGTTGTAGTTTGATGTATTATACTACCATATTGAAAATACACCGTATCATAATACTCACCTTCTTTATTAGTACGAAGAGTTTTAATCAACCCATTTTGATGAAGCTCTACCTCTTGTTTATAAAATTTAAATTTATCATGAGCTTCATCCTTAGCATGAGATAAATAAACATAACAATATCTAGAGGCATCATCAATAAATATAATAGCATACTTTTTATTACCTAACCAATAAAGTAGCATGCAAGTCACATAAATCATTATGTATGAGATCTAACACTTTACTTTCCTTATTAACATCTTTAAAATATCTTTGAACCTTTTATAATGAACATGTTCTAGTATAGCATGCTATAATTATGGTTTGTTCATATTATTACTAGAACTACTTGAAGCCACACAAACAGAGTCATTACCAATAGAAATATCCAAATTCAACTTAACATACCATTACATAGATAACCAAATCCAACAAAAGTACCATGTCTTGACAAGATATACATGTCACTTTCCAACACTTGTTTGTAACCACAATAATTTAAGACAATACCTGACAACAGATTCATTTGAATCCCGAGTACATACAAGAGTTTATTTGATAATAAACATGTTCCAGAAGTAAACACAAACTTCACATTTCTTAATCCCTTGATTGGTTCAGGTGCAACATTGCCCATCTTTAGTATTGATCCATCTTCACTTTGTTAAAAGCCCTTGAATCAACAAAGATCATTACCCACATGAATAGTTACTCCTGAATCAACTTACCAAACAACTCATCATCCTACACATAAAATGCTTCAAAAATTAGCGATACATAATTCTCACCCGAATTATAATGTGGAACTAAAATGACCTTGTTGCTTTCCTGGATCCTTAGATGCACTTGGACCAACATCATTATTACCTTTACCATATCGACAATCCTTCTTGAGATGATCACTAGATTTACCACACTTCCAACATGCTAACTTGGCTTCTTGTTTGGGCCTTTGTTGTTGTTGTTACCTTTAAACTTTCGATTTTTTATAACTTGTTGGTATTCTTGGATGATTCACTTTCTTCCACCATATTCACTTATGATCACATTGGTCAATAGTCAATCCAATTACACTAAAATATCTAAAAATAAATGAACAAATATGAACAAAAAGGTTTGTTCATTTAATTAAATAAAACAAACATAAATAGATGTCATGTTCGTTCATTTGTGTTTGTGAATGTCCGGTAAGACGTTTGTTTATGCTCGTTAACATTTGTCAATGTTTGAATATTTTTTTCCATGTTCATTCACTATATATTTATTTATATATTTTATAACTTTTATTTTTGATTAATCTATTATATGTTTTGAAAATTTATCTTGCTAATAAGCTTAATGTCTATATTTTATAATTGTTTATATTCATGACTGTTTAGTGATATCATTGTTCATATTTATGCATATGATCATTGTCAAATGCTAAACTTCAAATAGTATATGGTCGTTTGTGTTGGTAATTGTTCAGTTATGTGTTTGGGAACAAGTTTCATTTCTCAATACACGAACACGAATAATATTTTTCGTTCGGTAAGTGTTCTAAAATTTTATAGCAATAGCAGCATGTTGTTTTGATATGTTGAAACTTTCTAGTATTCGTCTAAGGAACTTTAGTATAACTAAGTTAGCATATTATTGGGTTTAACTTGAAATTTTATTTTCTACTGTTTCTGAAAAATATTTTACCATACATTGTTATAGAACTAAAAAATATAAATAAAATAACAATTTTGATGCATGAGAAAAGTATTATTTTACGAAAATTAAATATTCACTGAGTTAAGTTGCACTTAGTTAAGTTGAAGGTATGTATGATTTTTACGGATATATAAAAAAAGATTTGAGTCGAGTAACATCAAATGCTAACCATATCATGATAGAATCTAGTGAATGTATCATGCTAAAATACATAACAACTAGATATGCCATTTTATGTCGACATAAAGAGGATATGTTTTAATAAAAGGAATCATAAAAATTTTCAAGTGTGAGCTTCAAGGTATGACACCATTATATCGTGAATACTATGAAAAATCTTGCTAGATTCGTTGACATGAAATATTTCTTAAGGTATGATTGGGACTTTCATGTGTTCTCTATAGATCTATGTTTGAGATAATGCTGAATGTTTACACACACTTATAAACACACCCCCACACGCACATAGATATGAAGTTAGTAATTTATGGGTTTATATTCTTTATAACGAGAGATTCACAACAAAAAGAGATGCTTTAAAAATATAGTTCAGGGCTCCGAGTAAGCTATGTTTGTTTATCTATAGTTAAAGTTTTATAAATAAAAGATCAATAATTCATGGAATGACATTAAGCATTAATTGTAATAATAATGCTTCTTTTACACTACTTTACTTAAAACTAGTTGAAATAAAATCAACAAAAGATTGCTTATAGTAGAATTTCATGGATAACCACAAAACTGAATCCAAATTCATCTTCATGTCTCACTGTACATTGTACTACTCAATTGATTTCGCTTACAAGCCTAACATAAAAGCCAAACATAAATATTCTAGCAACCATTATCTTTGACTACAAAGGTCAAAGTTTCAAAGTAAGATCAGGGGTGGCTGTTGAATCTCTACCAGGTGGTGCAGCCATATTAGAACCACCAACACCATCAATCTGCCTGAAGCTACCTGGCCAAAAGATCTCTGGCTCATCTTCCTCCACGAACATCGGTAGCCGAACATAGGCTTGGTCAAACCTTGCTCCACCTCTCATGGTGTATATACCAGTTTCTTGAGGTACAACGCGATGATTATGCAATGACCCGTGGGCTTCAATGCCCATTGACTGGAATGTGGATCCATGAAGAGGTAAAGATGCTAAACTTGGATATCTTTCGGATAACATCCCCATCCTCATGGCTCTTTTGGCCATTGTTCTTTCGCGTTTGTGGGCATTTTGATGGCCTCCTAGTGCCTGTGAGCTGTAGAACTTGCGCCGACAGTAATTGCAGGAGAAAACACGCGGTGTTGCTGATCCTGTGGTCATGTTTGTAGGTGGTGCTTCTGTTGAAGCATTTTCAACCATCAGCATGGGGTTGAAGGAAAGAGTTAGGTCCAGAGTGACTGATGGCAGTGGTGGAGTTGCTTCACAAGTAGTGGATGTTACTTGATTGCTGACTTGTGATTCCTCTTTGGATTCATGGATGTTATTAGGAGATTTCATGTTTGGTGAATGATTTTCTAAACCACAATCTTGATGTTTGCCACCTGTAAAAGCAAATTCGATAACCAGATATCATTATTATTTGCACTTTGTACCTGTTTGTGACGAGGGGTCAAAGTAGATGGGTTAAAAAATAATAAAAGACAATCTTTATGACGATATAAAGCATGACAACATGGATTTGAACAGATAGATTAGATATTGACATCTTGGAATGCTCAATTAAACTTGATTATGTGATTAAAACTTAAGATCTTGATGTAAAAAGATTGAAAACAGGACTATATTGAGAATGTATTGAACACCAAACTGATGCATATTCAAGTTACCAAAATGCATTAATAAATGAAGACCAAAATCAAAAGTTTCAGCTGCTCAATCAACTCACCTCCAAATGAGATTTCTTTGTTCGTGGTGAATCGAAATGGGTATAAAAACCGTGTTTTTAATTTCAAATTCAAAACAAGATTCATCAAAACAAGATTCAAGATCCTCATTGAGGCTTTCATCAAACAGTTACAGATCCATTATTCATGTCACAACTGTGAGTCAAAAACATTAAAAATCAATTATCTTTACAACCAAACACAATAAATCCCCAAATTCTGCAAAAATATTTCTTTTCAAATATTCAGATTTACTATTAATTTCTGCTCTTAAAGCTGAGCACACTAATCGCAAGCATATATCAATCACTCATTTCTAAAAGTTATCGAATACCCACAAACAAAAAAGCATCAGACAACCCGAATCTTAAGTAACAAGTACCAAGAACTACAAAAATCTGAACGAGATTCACGAATTCAAAGTTGATCCACAAATCCCACATACGATTATCCACAATATATAACCAGAAAACAGTAGTTTAAACAATCATCAAGAAGAAGCATCTAATTAAGGAAATGATGAGAAAATAAAAGGGGTTGCAGAATACCTGTAGTAGAGTGTACTATCTGGTCAGCAGCAGCTAGAAGTTGAATCTGATTGCTCGATTGGAAACACGTTGAGTGGTTATTTCTAGGTTTTGCCAAATATGGTGAGAAAGATGAGAGTGAGAATAATAAAAAATGGAGGAATTATTAAGATAAGATCATATGAGAGAGAGAGAGAGTGAGCGAGTGTGGGGTGATGTCAGATTGTCAGGTAAGTGTGTGTGTGAGAGAGATGAGCAAATAATTTAAAATTTGCAGAATGATTGAAGGCTTTTTAAAGTAAACTTAGTACAACTCTAGTGTTCCTATTAAAGGTGAAAAGCATGCTAATCCCAAGATATTGACCTTTCTATATTTTGCACTAGATTGTATCATGTTCTAATATTCCTTGTTTTTATAAAATAATTATTTGGAGACTTAAACAATGTTTTCAGAAATGGATCGAACGTTAAATCTGACATTTTACTGGTTTGGTGGTTAGACCGGTCGGATCGGATTTAGAAAAACGGATAACGTCATAATTATATATATAGTATATTATATATAGTTATATTTATAATTAAATATAAGTAATTTATATATGATTTATATATGTATTTTATAGTTACATATAAAACTTAACTATATTTGTATATCAAACACACTAATTTATGGTTCAACACCCCGTTTTTACCCATTAAAATAAAAAAAAATCAAAATCTGGTTCGAACCGGTCCGGGTTCCCAGTCCGACCACCAGTTCGACAAGCCAAAAACCGATCCATAGTGAACCGAACCGGCCACCTAGCCGATCCCCGGTTGGACCGGCCGGTCCGATCCGGTCTTAACAACATTGGACTTAAAGATAGATAGAAATAGTTAGAAAACTAAAAAATAATAGAGTTATATGTTTAGTATTAGATAAATTAAATTGTGTTAATGATTTTCAGTTTAAGTGGTTAAGATAAGATTCTTAAAACTTTATTAAAATAAGAAAGTTTTGGGTTTATGTCCCACCGGTAATTAAAAAAAAGAAGGGTTTTAGGTTAGCCACATGTTTTTCATCTAAGTGAGTTTACTTCTGAATGTAGCCTCAGCTTAGGAATTGATATAAAAGCTTCACTTTGTGGATGTGATAACATAGAGATTTAAGGTTTCGTACTAAAATAATAAAAATAATCTGATAAAAACTAGTGGTTTGTCAGTAATCTAAATAACCGTAAAAAATGATTAATTATGTTGTGTGTGATAGCCATTTTTAATAATGTTTTGACTTTTTTTTGTTAGAAGTTTATAATTTATTATTCTAAGAAGTTTTAATTAGGATTGAAACCCACTTATTGTTGTGAAGGTTTTCTCATTATATCATGAAAACAATATACAGTATTAAAGGATTGGTTTTTGTCACTCAACACAGATATTAACTCTCAAACTCACTTAAATCACACTCGGTTTGATGATGCAGAATCCTTACAGAGTTGATAATAATATACTAAGGGGCTCTTTGATAACACTGACTCAGTAAGATCTGATTGAGTCAGAAGCTGACCCAGTTAAAAATTCTGACTGAGTCTGCATCTGACTGAAACTTGACTTTTTGATTCAGTATCTGACCGACTCTATTAAATGATAAAAAATAACTTAAAATTCAAATTGTCATACAAAATAACACCTCCCTAACATATAAACAAATAAAGATGTACAACCACCTATGCAGTATGTACAACCATCAAAAACTTTTATAGGTGTACAACCAAGTCACAAACACCATTAAAGTAGTACAACACCATCAAAGTAGTACATGTGTACAACCACCTATGCAACATGTACAACCACCAAAATCTTTTCTACAAGTAACCTCAATAACTCTAGATCACAATTCAGTATTCACTCCCTCATCCCTAAATCAAAAACCTAATAATATCATATTCATCCAACACAAATCTCCGATCAAAACGATGATCGATCCATGATGATATCAACTTTCATCCTCATCACAATCATCATCATCATCCTTTGGCAGCAGAGGGAGGGCGGAGGAGGGTTGCTGATGGGAGGAGGGCGACAGAGGAAGGGATGCTGATGGAAGGAGGGCGACGATCGACGGAGGAAGGGCTGCTGATGGGAGGAGGGCGACGACCGACGGAGGAGGACTGCTGATGAGAGGAACGCGACGGAGGGAGTGCGGCAGAGGGAGGAGGGCGGCGGAGGGAGGGTCAGTCGCGTGGTCAGCGATGCCCTTAAAAATGTCTCGGTCAGATGTTTGGGACCGGGTCAGTCGCGTGTTCAGTAACATCAAATGTGCTGGCTGGCTGACCGAGTCAGCCAATCAGTGGTTAGCAGTCCGGTCAGCCATTTTAAACAGCCCCTAAGGGGCTGTTTGATTACACTGACTCAGTAAGATCTGACTAAGTCGGAAGCTGACCCAGTTAGAAGTTCTGACTGAGTTTGCATCTGACTGAAACTGGACTGTTTGATTCAGTATCTGACTGACTCTGTTAAATGATAAAAAATAACTTAAAATTCAAATTGTCATACAAAATAACACCTCCCTAACAATAAACAAATAAAGATGTACAACCACCTATGCAATATGTACAACCATCAAAAACTTTTATAGGTGTACAACCAAGTCACAAACACCATTAAAGTAGTACAACACCATCAAAGTAGTATAGGTGTACAACCATCTATGCAACATGTACAACCACCAAAATCTTTTCTACAAGTAACCTCAATAACTCTAGATCACAATTCAGTATTCCCTCCCTCATCCCTAAATCAAAAACCTAATAATCTCTTATTCATCCAACACAAATCTCCGATCAAAACGATGATCGATCCATGATGATATCAGCTTTCAACCTCATCACAATCATCATAATCATCCTTTGGCAGCGGAGGGAGGGCGGCGAAGGAGGGTCGCTGATGGGAGGAGGGCGACGAAGGAAGGGCTGTTGATGGGAGGAGGGCGACGACCGACGGAGGAGGGCTGCTGATGAGAGGAGCACGACGGAGGGAGTGCGGCAGAGGGAGGAGGGCGGCGGAGGGAGGGTCAGTCGCGTGGTCAGCGATGCCCTTAAAAATGTCTCGGTCGGATGTTTAGGACCGGGTCAGTCGTGTGTTCAGTAACATCAAACGTGCTGACTAGCTGACCAAGTCAGCCAGTTAGTGGTCAGCAGTCCGGTCAGCCATTTCAAACAGTCCCTAAGTAAAATAAAACACGAGAATTAAATTTTTTTCAAGATACTTGTATATATTACTTCTCAACTCAAGTCTTACAAGACTCTTACAAGCATGTTATATGAGTTACAATGAGAAACTATATATACTACTATCTACAGCCAGATATACTTTGATACCAGCTGGAAACTTATGACTAAAGCAAATACTATATTACTAAAGATAAGGTATCTTAGATAAAATAATATCTAAGATTTGGTAGTCATGACATGTCCATGACTTACCTTTTGTCACCAACTAAAGTCGGTAACTGTACTAACTCATAAGAAATGAACAGTGGAATAAAGTATTGTCAACTACATTGGCGTGGGAAAGCACCATGCAGTATATCAGAGATTTGCAATGGAGTGTCAGAAGGACCATACTTATGTCCACTGGTTCATAGCAGGTTCTTCCAAAGGTTAATTGGCTTCGGAAGAACAAGTTCTTCCGAAGCCACTTATACTTCAGAAGAGGCTACTTCTTCCGAGGCTTGAGACATTATTCAGACCTTCATACTTCGAAAGTCATTGTCTTGATTTCTTCTAAGTGTTCAACTTCGAAAGAAGGAAGACTTTGTCTTCGGAAGTTGGAGTTCCTCTATGGAAGCTCTTTCAGACTTGACCTTCGGAAGCTCAGCATTTGCCTTCAGAAGTTCTTCATGAGTTGCACCTAAAATTTTCTAAGTGTTTGTTTTGGTTGCACCAGCCTTACTTGATCCAACAAACTCCCTCTAGGCTGATGCTACCAAAACCTCACTTGTTTTTACTTCTCAAAACTTTCAGCACCAGGGAGAGAAGATATTTATTTTTCTCTTTGTTCTTCCCAGATGTGGTGCTAAGAAGTTTGTACAAATCATTTGTGGACAGGAGATCGGGTCTGTCACTTTGAATGATATGTACTCTCTGTTATGGCCCTCTGAAGAGAGTTAGTTGACGGGAGTTGTACTCATACTCCCATCTAACTATAGACTCTAGTTCAGGACCTTCAACCATTTGAAGAAAGGCTTTGCCTTTGGTTGCTGATCCTTCCTTTTCATCTTTCTCTTTCAATTTCAACTCTTCTTTAATCTTGGTCCTTGCGGTCAGCTCAACCAGATGAAGACTACTCAGATGATTTCTGATGTGAGCAGTTATCTCTGAGTTTGAGGGATTGGAGAATGGTTTCTCTGATAACTCAGCAATATCAAATCTGCTTAAGTGTAGCAGAGAGGAGGCATTCAGCCTGTTTATCTCAGCATTCTTTCTTTCCACAACAAAGTTATGAGAAGAGTCTTCGAACCTCCACTAGATTATTTTCTTTCTAGACACAAGGGGCTGACTAGGTACCTTGTCCCCTTTCTTCGAATCCAATAGGGTTACCAGCCTTCTTCTTAGTTTCTTTTCGTCTTCATTTAGCGCGACAGAGTTGAGGCCAAGGAGTTTAACAGCCTGGTCCAGTGTTCCTCTTAGCAGATCAAGGAATTATTCTCTAGTGAGGGAACATGAGGAGCCATCAACATAGGTTAGCTTGATTAACCCCTCCTCACAATTCCTATCGCTTAGAGTAGTACATTTAATGAGCTTTGTCTTGATCTCCTTGAATTCTTCTCAGGAGAGAGATTTGGAAGGCTGAGAGGATGACTTGGGTAGTTGTTGGGTAGGTAATGATGTTTGGGTTCTAGAGAGTGTTTTGGGTTTGAGGATGGGTAGTTGAGATGGTTGTTGTGATTGAATGTATGAGGAGGAGGGTATGGTTGATGGTGTGGGTTCAGGAATGTATGACTTAGTGGTTGGCTTGGTTTTGATAGGGAAAGGGAAAGTGATTGGTTCAGGTTGAGGTTGTGGTTGTGGTTGAAGTTGAGGTGTGGTTTGGAAGTCATCACCTGTACTCTTCTATACATCTCTTTCCTTCTTCCTGAGCGAATGTTAGCCTTGATGTCACTGACATGTCGTTGCAGGGTCTTTTCTGACATGGGACCCACTTGCCTGCCAGAGAAGCCATGGGCCCTGAGATAATCATTCATCCAGGCTTTGTCACCCATCTTCTTGACAACTGCAAGTTCAACTTCTTCTTCCTTTTTCTTCTTCTTCCTTAGCTTTTCCTTAGCAGCATTCTTTCTCTCTTTCCTTATTTGATCTTGTTATTTCTTGAAAAGCCACAAGATCGTATCATTGTTGTGAGGAGTTAGTTCCTCAAGAGAGAATCCCCTGGAGCTTAGGAAAGCTATCCTCTCATTTCTAAGCTGTTGGTTAGCTTCTTCTTCCTTTCTTTTCCTTTCTTCCTCTAAGGCCAACCTTGTTGCTTCTTCTTCATGTTCAATCCGTAGTAGGGTTGCCTTTTCTAACTCAACCAACTCCTCCAGTGATAGCAGGAGCACATATTCATTAGCAGCTCCTAGATTGACAAGTCTGTTAATGATCTCCACCCTTCTTATATTGTTGATAGCCTCCTGGTTGGCTACAGCTGCTTTGCTACTTGCAACTAGTAGCTTCCCAGTGGGGAGTCTACCTTTTCTTTTTATATTTTCCAACCTTTCTTCCTCTAGCAGTTCTTCTGCAGTCATCTTCCTCTTCCCTTTATTGTCTTTGGAAGTTTGAGACTTGGGAGGTTCTTGTTTAGAGGTTTCAGGTTGAGAGGTGGTGATTGGAGCATGTGGTAATGGTGATGTTTGAGTGAGGGGTAGGTTGAGAAAGTCCTCACTATTTACCTCAGATGCTACTTCAAGAATTGCATCTATGATAATTATATCATCGGACAAAGAAAATAACCCTTTCGCAACATCTATCTCAGCTTCGGAAGTTTGAAGAGATTCTTCCGAGGCTTTGACTTCAGCTTCGGAAGTTTGTGAGATTGCACTATCTGTCCCAACTGTTTAAGTTGCTTAGCCATTAGTCCTCATTTCCCCTTCGAGTTCAATATTGGGTTCAATGTGGACCTTAGGTTGACCAACTTCCTTGACAGTGGTAGATGGTGGATTCAACCTTTGAAGCTCTTCAGCTCCAAAGTATACCACAACAACATCTGGACTTAGCTGTTCAATAAAAGATCCCATCAGGAACTTGGAAAAGAACCTATTTAGATCTTTGAGCATCCTTGGGTCCACTTGAAGAATGATTGGAGGAGGCTCGGGAAAAACTGTTGCTTGTTGAACAGGATATCTTGAAGTCAAAGAAAAAAGAGCTAAACTTTATGGTTCCCCATGTACTTGTCTCTGAACACTCTCCCCCTTTTTGGTAGCATCATCTTGAGTGCTTGATGAGCTAGAGGAAGAGGTCAAAAAGACTTGAATAGGTACATGCCTAACAGATCTCTCAGTCTGTTTCTCAGCTAGTTTGGCCTTAAGACTTTCAATCTCAAGTTGCTGAGTGGCAGACCTATCTTCTAAAGTCTTATCCCTGGATTCAAGGTTTGAGACTTTAGAAAGTAGGTCTCTTATGGTGAGTTGTAGACTTCCCTCATCTTCTTTAGAAGAATCATGGGGAGATGAGGTAACATACCGAGTATGTGCATCCTCGCCACCAGATGTGGTTTCTTGGCACCATGGTTTCCTCTGCCTAATGATGTCTCTTTTAGAGTCATCAAAGGCACGGTTGCCGTAGATTCAGTCTTAGAGATGTTATCACTATCTTGAAGGTCCAGTGAGGCTCCTTCAGTAGTGGCAGCTGAATCTACATGAGTTCCCTCCACACCAGTGGGACTCACCTTAGTTTGGGCTTGCTGATGGTGGCTAGAGATCAGAGGTCTCTCTAGGCTCAGTTGATCCTTAGATGGGTGTTATGGATCAACCTCATGGCCTTGAAAAGACATAATCTACTCATCAGATCCTATTAAAAGGTCAGTAAAGGATATGGAGGTTATGTTTAATGACTCGAGACTTTGATCAATGTCTAATGGCATTGAGCCTATGAGAGGGTTGTCCCTTTTTGGCTGCTCAAGAGAGTATGGTGACTCATCCTGAGGAGTTTCAGCTTGGGTTTGGGGCTTATGGAATTGAGACTGAGGAGACTCAATTATCATATTGAGGATAATTGTGAAGGAAGGTGGGACCTCAGACTGAGTGGGAGCCCATGTTTCCACTCTAGCCTTTTTGGATTGAATAGGAGGAACTTGTTCAATCAGAGTAGATTGAACAAGGATTCGTTTGGATCGTCTCTGATAAGTAATTTTGATTGGGTGGGAAGGTAGATTTGGCATTGTGAGGGTAATTGCTGGTGTGGGTTCATCACCTGTGGGGTTAACAGGGATGTCACCAGGAGCTATGTGATCAATCATACCTGGAAAAAGCGGTATGCATCTTCCGGTGAAGTTGGTGGACATCCTCTTCAGCACCTTGAAGATGGCCGACCTCATGTGAGGGACAGGTAGAGCAGCTGCACAGACAAACCAGGGATACATGTAAAATGTTTTCCTTTGAAGGTTCCCCATCAAATTGGTCAGCATAAACCTTGAATAATTGAATCGGAGGCCTTTTACCAACCCATGAACTAGGCATCCTAGTTCATAAGAGATTTGATCCCATCCCCCAGACTTGTTTTACAGGCAGTAAAGGACTATGTGCAGCAGGAACTTCCAGTTGTAGGATAAGTTGAATTTGTACATAGTTGACATGCTCACATCACCACCATTTCCCATCTGGGTATATGTATCATCCAGGTCTGCTTTGGGGAACTCTGTAGGAGAGCCTTCGTCATGAATCTCTAAATGCTCCATGATGATCTGTTCAGATATGATCAATTCCTGATCACAAATGCTTGACCTAAGTACCCTAATCCGTTAGGGTTACAATCTGTCCATTTCCCTAAAATTCGGCCATGTGGTTTGAATAAACGGTGGGTGTTAACAGTTAGGACAGTGTCGTAGGTGGATTGGGTAAGAAAGGAGATGATTTCAGAGAAGTCGGCATCCTTGGAAGAGTCTAGGAGTGCGACTTGGTTGTGCTGAGGGTTTAGTGCCATTTTTAGAGAAAGTTGCAGAGAAATGAGTTTGAATTTGGGTAAATTGAAGAAGAAGAAAGCTTTGGGCAATAAAATCGGTAAAAAGATTAAAGGGAATGAGTCGAAAGTATTTAAATGAGTGAAAGTGGCGGATGGATAAGGTGAAGTGATGGTTTGAGGTAAGATGTGACAAGGGTGGTAAGGTTAAATCCATTTAAAATATTCCAAAATCATTAAAAAAATCTTTACCTTTTTACAGAGTGGGGCCCAAAAGCTTTCTGTTACACAGTATAGCTTTCTTCCGATTGTAAATGTTCTTCCGAAGGTATTCTTCTTCCGAAGCCAACTTACTTCGGAGAGTAAATTTATCTTAAGAGAAATTTACTTCCGAGTAAGTAGGTCTTCCGAGAGAAGAGATTTTCAATATTCGGAAATAAATTTGATATAACATCAAATTTTCTTCCAAGGCAAAAAGCCCTTCGGAAGATAAAACTAACCTTGG
Organism: Flaveria ramosissima; assembly: GCA_025215565.1. Classification (NCBI taxonomy): domain Eukaryota; kingdom Viridiplantae; phylum Streptophyta; class Magnoliopsida; order Asterales; family Asteraceae; genus Flaveria; species Flaveria ramosissima. The sequence goes on along the minus strand of CM046037.1, from coordinate 36,939,609 downwards.
AGGAATTTTTCTTCGGAAGATGAATAACATATCTTCCGAGGGTTAATTTCTACTCTGAAGAACTTATACTTAGTAAATATTTGAAGAAAGACCTGTTGTAACAGGGCTTAGATTATATTGACAAAGACAACACACATTTTAAAAAAGTTTTCAAATGAGATAGGCTAATCAAAGTTTATCATCCTAATAGTCGTAATAAGATACTTAAATCTTTGTTCATCAAATGCTTTGGTGAACAAATCATCATATTATTCATTTGAATCAACTTTGACTAGTTTAATCAGATTTTTCTCATGAATATCTCTAATGAAATGGTACCTGATGTCAATATGTTTTGTCTTGGAGTGCTTGACAGGATTTTCTGTAATGGATATAGCACTCTTGTTGTCAATGTGGATAGGAGTGCTCATGAAGTTAAATCCATAGTCTATCATCTGGTTTTGAATTCACAGCAGCTGAGCACAACAACTAGCCACAATAATGTATTCAACTTCAGCAATAGGTGTTGAGACCCAGGATTGCTTCTTGCATTGCCATGAGATGATTCTTTCACCAAGAAATTGACATCCCCCTGATGTTGATTTCTTGTTGATGTTGCAACCATCACAGTCACTATCAGTGTAGCCATAGAGATTGAAATTGGTGTTCATTGGATACTAGAGACCCAGTTTAGGTGCTCGTTTGAGGTATCTAAGGATTCTCTTGGCAGCAACTAGGTGAGACACCTTTGGAGCAGCCTGATATCTTGCATAGATGCATGTTGCAAACATAATATTAGGTGTACTTGCTGTGAGATACATCAGAGATCCAAGGATTGCCTATACTGATGTTAATCGGTATCCTCCCCCTTAGAGTCAGGACAAAGATTGTGATTTCTGGGTATAGAAGTCTTGACTGGCTTACAATATTTCATATCAAATTTCTCCGAAAAAGTCCATTTTTCTCATGGAACTCATCTAAAACTTCTTCTTCATGATGCTCTCAAAGTCTTTGCACATTTGGTCATTTGAGGAACCAAAGATGATGTCATCAACGTAGACTTGTACGAGCAAGATGTCTTTCCTAGACTTTCTTATGAATAAAGTCTTGTCAATGGTACCTCTGACGTAACCATTCTTCAGGAGAAACTGAGACAAAGTCTCATACCACAGCCTAGGTGCTTGGTGCAGCCCATATAGAGCTTTATCCAGCTTGCACACATAGTTGGGGTGCTGTGGGTCTTCAAATCCTGGAGGCTGGCACACATAGACTTCCCTATCTATATCCCCATATAGAAAGGCACACTTGACATCAAGTTGGTAGACAGTGAAATTCTTGGATGCAGCATAAGCAATAAAGATCCTCACTGCCTCAAGTCTTGCAACGGGTGCAAAGACATCAGTGTAATCAATTCCTTCCTCTTGTCTATCCTTGAACTACCAGTCTTGCCTTGTTCTTGATTATCAAGCCTCTATCATCTCTCTTGTTCCTGAATACCCATTTTATGCCTATTGGTACTTGACTGGATGGTAGCAGACATAAGTTCCAAACCTTTTGTCTTTTGAATTGAAGCAATTCTTCTTGCATTGATTCAACCCAGCTACTATCTTTCAAGGCTTTTTCTACTTTCTTGGGTTCCATCTGAGATAAGAAGCATGAGTACAGGGAGACATTCTCATTATGAGTTTGTCCCCTGGTTCTCACACCTTCAGAGACATCTCCAATGATGTTCTTAGCTGGATGAGTGTTGTGAATCCTGAGCCTAGGAATCATATCCAGTTGCATAGACAGCTCCAAATTGGAAAAGTTTGGCTTAGGGTTTTGAACACATGGTCCAGCTGATGTTTCGCACTCATTCAATGAGAACTGATTGAATGAAGGAGAAACAACATCAATATCAGTTGGCTGTGGGGCAGCATTGACAGTTGCATGTTCCTTTAGAACGCTACTCCCACCAGCTTGGTGTTGTGCATTGTCACCGGATGAGTTTTGAGGTTCATTTAATTGACAACTTGTTGAAGCTCCACTATCTCTTGAGATAGTTATACTATCAGATCTGATAATTGTGGGAGCTTGATTTTCAACAACTCTTGGAGAACTTAGAAGAGGTCTGGGTAACTCAAACAGTTGGTCATCATCAGAATCACTTTGAGTACCTGTTCCAGCTGAAACATTCTCATAAGAGGGTTTAAAATAGTTTGGAAATAATCCTAAATCAAAGATATGATCAGGGCCATTCCCCCTAACACAAGGAGTGTGCTCATTGACGAAAATGTTGGATGATTCCTCAAATTGTTGATTTTTAATATTGTAAACTCTATGGGCAATAAAGTTGGAGGAATATCCAACAAAGATAGCATCATCTGACTTTTTAGCAAATTTTCCCCATTTGTCCTTTGTGTTAAGTATGGTACACCTGCTGCCAAAGGACCTAAGAAAGCCAATGAACGGTGGCCTCTTGTTCCATAGCTCATAAGGGGTTTTTCCATGTGGCTTAACTACAAGAACTCTGTTCTGCACATAGCATGCAGTGCTGACTACCTCTGCCCAGAATGTTAGAGGCAACTTTGAATCACCTAACATAGTTCGAGCAACCTCAATAAGTGTCATGTTTCTCCTCTCAGCAACACCATTTTGTTGAGGAGTTTTAGGTGCACTATATTGTCTGGAAATCCCTTTTGTGTTACAGAATGAGTTAAGAACTTGATTCTTAAACTCAGTCCCTTGATCACTTCTAATTATCTTAACCTTGTGATCAATTTGATTTTCTATTTTAAGAATAAATGATTTTAAAGTTTCAATTATTTCATTTTTAGTTCTTAAAAAGAACAACCATGTGAATCTAGTAAAATCATCAACAATCAAAAGGCAGTATGATTTCCTTCCAATGCTCATTATACTTGTGGGACCAAATAGATCCATGTGCAGTAAGTGTAATGGAGTGGTGATAGAGTTAACTACTTTGGATTTATGAGATGTTCTATGTTGCTTTCCTTTCAGACATGCAACATAGTTATCTTTGCAGAAAAATTCCTTTTTAGGCAAACCATGTACCAAGTTATTTTTAACCAATTTATTCATGGTTTTAAAATTGACATGACACATTCGTTTATGCCACAGAGTTGACTCATCACCATTAGATTTGGAAAGAAAGCATGATACTTCACCCAAAGGAGAAGCATTGTTCATTTCCAGCTTGTACATATCCCCTTTCCTGGGAGATCTAAGAAGCACCAATTTCTGAGGAATTGTCATCCCGGGTTTGAGGATAATGCACTCATGTTCACTGAAAAGCATTTGGTGCTTTTGATCACAAAACTGAGAAACACTTAATAGATTGTGTTCAAGCTGTTTGACAAAGTTTACTTTATCGATTATTAACTTGCCGTTGGATGCATTTCCTCTGCCAGAAATGTATCCTCCAGCCTCACCTCCAAATTGAATAGGACCTCCATCAAAATATAGAAATTGTTAAAGAAGAGATCTATTCCCAGTCATGTGCCTGGAGCATCCACTATCTACAATCCACACATTATCATTTTTGTCATGTGGATGTCCCTGCACATAAGGTGAAAGAGTTAGTTTTTATTGAAACCCAAGCATTATTGGTCTTGGGCTTTTCGAATAATGAGGATTTAATTGAACCAAAGTGTGTGCATGGAGGTTCAATAGATGTTTGTGAATAAGAGGTTTGGGTTGCAGCATCTTATTTGATCTTCCAATCTATCCCTTGGATAATCAAAGTAGATGAGCTTGATGAAGCTTGTGCGGCATGGCATACTTCCGAAGCTTCTTTCTTCTCGGAAGGAGCTTTCCTCACCTTTTCTTCTGAAGCAGTCTTCTTTTCAGAAGGTTTCAAAGGAGCTCTTTTATTCTTTTGAATTCTCTTAGCTTTATCTTCCGAAGCTATTTTCCCTTCGGAAGAATGAGTTTCTTTAGAAAAGAGCTCTTTTATTCTTTTGTAACTTGCTCTTCTTGTCTTCATCAACAGTCTTCCCCTTTAACTTCTAATCCTTCAGCAGGCACTCCTTTCCAAGACCAGAGTTTCCAACCACTTGGAATCCGGCTGAAATGAATACACTCTTTTGTTTTGGGTCTATTTTCAACTTGGACTCAGCCACTTTCTTGGCCGTTTTTCTGGTTGCCTTAGCCCTGGTGGCTAGGGGATGATCATCACTTGTGGAGATAGGTTGATTTACCTGTCCTTCCTTGTGATGGTCTCCATGGTTGCATCACTCTTCAACTCATGGGAAGGTGTGTCAGCTGATGGAACCTCTTGCTCTTCATGTAACACCCGGCCCCTCACACCAACAATATTGTCCGCTTTGCCCACGAGGAGCTCACAGATTTGCTTTTGGTTGCCTGGGTGAAAACTTCCCAGGGAGGTCACCCATCCCTAGATTGCTCCCACCTGAGCACACTTAACTGCGGAGTTCTCCTCTCATCCACATCCAATACGCCCAAAACGCGTTGTTGATGTTAGAGGCCAGACATTCCTTATGAACCAGGAATCTCTCCTGTCCACGGCCGATGTGGGATATGTGCAGGGTGTCACAAGCACCCCCTGTTTGGACTCATTGTCCTCGATGAGCCCAAGAAGTCACCATCCTTGGTGAGGTATGTCCCACATCCCGAACGGCACAGGAGTGGCTCTGATACCATTCTGTCACACCCCGACCGAAGGCGGAATCATCGGGGCGGACGAATGTGAAACGATTGTTCATAGCACATGGAACTAAATAAGTTGTAATAATATTAAATATCATTTTTATTGAACATTACAAGACAATTAAATCTTTACAATACAAACAAGATATAAACAACAACATATGATTTTCAATTAAACTAAGTCCAAGTCCTATATGAGCACGAAGAGATCCTCAAGTATCAAACCTGAAACATGTTAAAAATAAAGGGTCAACTTTGAAAGTTGGTGAGTTCCCATGGGTTAAACGTACATATATATAAAAAGATTTACAAGTAGCAATTCATGTCAATGGTTATGAGTTAGCAAGTTTATAGAACACATATAGCTACAACCAAACCTCGACTTGATTACAAGTTTATAAGATTGGCTAAGTGTACTTGGTTCCCATGATGAACAAGTCTACTCGTGATCAAATTTCGGGACGAAATTCTTAAAGTAGGGGAGACTGTAACATCCGCCAATTCTCAAATTATAAACCCGAACCCGTTTTGTTGGTTATATAAATCAAGCACCTTATTCAAACAATTTCTTTCATTTAGGTGATTTTAAAACAATAAATGTGTTATTTAACTAACTTTGTGAAACTTATGATTTAAAATTTACATGTAATGTTTCATTTAATAAGTTTATAAACTTATGAGGCTTATATATATTTAAGAAGTTCTAATCATTATATAAAAGAAATTAGACTTTATAATTTCTAGGAGATTTATAAAGATAAGTAAATATATAAAGATTATTATTCTTAACCACCTTAATAAATTAATAATTAATAATTAACATGATTTATAATTTTTATAATATTTTATAAATGGGTAAATGGAATAATCATATAAAATTTGAATTTTATAAAGATTATAGGGTTATTCTAAATTATGAGTTATAATTACACAATTGGAATTAAATTATAAAATTCCTTATAAAATTTAATAGGCTATAAAGATGTTATAAAATAAAATAAACAATTTATCTAAACTACTAATTAGGGTGATATTAAGTTTTGGGGTTAAATTTGCAATTTATAAAACTTTGTTTTAAAGTTGTGACAGGAAATAATAACTATTAAAAATCGAGGGACCAAAAGTGTAATTTGATTAAAATAGCCCAAACCGCCCTCCCTCACCCCGTTTTTCCGGTGGCCGATTCCGGCGGCCTTCCGGCGACTAAGCCACCCCTCGATTAACCATTATTAATCAAATTAATTCCATTAAATCGCTTCATGACCCGTTTTCGAACACATGACCACGTTTTGATTCGATTTAAAGGGGTGTTATGAACATTTAAGCAAGAAACCGAAATATGCATTCAAGACTAAACCGTTCGAATTGAAACTGGTCAAATTAAGTTGTTGTAATTGAGGGCAAATCATCTAATCGATACTTTAAAGCTAATTGAACACTCAATTTTGTCTGAAACTCACACAAACAACCCATTCGATCATCACTTCTGTCCCAAACCTACAACTTAGCCGATTGTAAATCCAGGAAGATCAAACTTGAATCAAATCATGAAAAATTAGATCAAAATATGATGAACACAATGAAAACCCTTTGATCTCTCTTGATTGCTAATAATATTGTTTACAAGTAAATCCCTCAATCAATTGGTCATGCAACCATTAACCTAATTCTAATTACAATTAGGCTATTTATAGTCTAGTTTAAGTTTCCATATTTACACATAACCCCCTAGACTATATATTTAGACTAAAACATGACCCAAAGAAAGTAAAATATATTTTGTTCACACAAAATATATTTATTACAATAAAACTCCTAGTCATCTAAATCTTCAACGTCTCGTCTCGGTTCCTCATCTCGAACGTGTCGGGTTTGACTTTTGTTGACTTTGACCGTGACGTTGACTTTTGTTGACTTTCATTGTGTTGATAATATAGACTATCTTTTCCAGCTCCAACAATACTCCCCCTTAGTCTATCATTATCAACGTCTTCATACGAATTCAGCCCCGAGAAATCAACTGTAGAAAGATCTTCAAATTAAAGCTTTTTGAATTTGATGAGAAAGATTTTTCATCTCATAAGCTCCCCCTATTTATATGCTCCCCCTATTCGAGTGCAAACTTTACAAGGATATTGGAACAGGTTTTCCAAATCTCTAATCTTGAGTGCTTTAGAAGATGTAGGAGGAGGATTCCTAGCTCGGTATCTTCTGCAAACTTGAGGAACAGGTTCTTTGATCAGGTACACTGCTCAACTGATGATCGGCCATCACTTAAAGCAAAAATCTGAAACACATTCTCAAACACAATCTCGACATTTCTAATTAGATCATTTCATTTTAACAAAGTAAACCCGTGTTTATTTGTGTTTGAAAACAAGCGAACCCATGTTCGGTTGTACCCAATTTCTGTGAAATGCATGAAAATGATAAAATTGTAACAGCATAATATGGAAGACCTAAAAAAAATTTTTGAAATGAAATTTCATTATATTTTTCTATTTTTAATGTATATATATTTATTATAACATTTTTTTTTAATTTGTATATTTTAATTACCGAGAACTTAATCGATCATTAGATCACATCCTCAAGATATACTTTAGCACAAAGATGACTTTAATCATCGACAAGCAATGAGATCACACTGATAACTGAATCTAATAACAGTCTTTGAATGATTTTGAAATTGTCAAACAGATCAATAACGATTGCTGGTATGTTTGTCCACTTAAACTCATGCCCTATCTTTTTCAACAAGCAGTAGATGATTCATTAAGGTTCGATTAAATGCTTTAGAATGCTAGGACCCCACAATCATTTGGCAAAAACCCTCACCCAACCTCAGGATTTCTTGAATTTTGTTACGATCTTTATAGAGCAAGGCGTGTGCATTAGTGTGCAAGTGATTATCAACAGAATATTGCATTCTGTGATGAATTAGATGATTTGACACTACTTAGACCAAAATGGTGAGAGCTCCAGGTCTATACTCACGTATAACAAAGGAGATGACCATTTAATCATGTGCCGATGAGAGCTCCAGGTCAGTACTATCGTACAGTAGAGGAGATCATCACTCCAGGTCAGTACTTCCGTACAGCAGAGGAGATTAGCACAAACACAAGACACATAAATACACCAATCATGGCTCAAAGATATGGCTTATATGATTTGTATCATGGTAGGTTAAAGATCAATTCTCAATCCAATTTTTGTCAGGACTCAGTTTTTGTGCAGGCCAAAATGATTGCGTAAATCCAGACATCCTTAAGCATGATGTTTTAATTTAAATCATTATGCTGCTGTCTACTTTATTCTTCAGGCTGAGTCTACCAAGCACATCATTAAAGAATCTGTTTGTTTTTCTATTATTTGCAATTAAAATAAGATGTAAATCAGATAACAGCATCAGTTACTATCATTTCCCATTTTAAAAACGCAAGTCATGCAAAAACAAGCATTGCAAGAAGATATACAATCATTTCTCAATCATCTCAAATCAAGTTCCCAGTTCTCTTTTTATTTTTATTTACATATACTCTCCCCCTAAATTTTTATTTTTGCAAACTTTTTTTTATTTTATATTTATATTTATTTTTTTTATTTTTTTTATTTTTTTTTAATTTTTTTTGTTAAATTTTTTTAAACTGTACAAAAATAAAAATTTATCAAAGAAGGTCTTCCAAACTACACTGATATGAAGATAAGAAATGAATTCTCAAGAAAAATGCAGTGATTGTGAAGTGAGAACGGTGATTGTGCATATAAATATCCAGATTGTGGATAAAATACCATGACCTTAACCTGTTTGTTCCGCCTCAAATTTGAATCAAGAACAATCTCTGTCAGTAAACCGGATTACTAACAATCCTCTTGAATTGTTCCTGCACTCATTAATAGATTAGTTTGAAAGGGGAACCCAGGCCATCGAAGTCCTAGAAGTTCCTTTTTCATCAATATAAGAAACCTGCTTCGGCACACAACCGTTTAAACAATCGGGGATTGTTGTATCCTTCTTTTAAATTTGCCAAATTTGCTTCGGTTCAATTAAATTGGATTTGAATGAATTAAATTTGGAAATCATTTTCTGTTTAAGACCGGAAGGAAAAGAATTTGGTTTGAAACCTTTGGTCATTTTCATCTTTGAATCATGTGAAACCGGCTTCACATGAAAAGGTTTGGATGGAGGATTTTTCATCCAACCATTCAAAGATGTTTGCTTTTCGCCTTTTAAACCAGAGAAGCAACCCGTGTTGCCTTTACCAACAGGAACATTCTTTGTTGACTCTGATCTGGAGAAGCAATTCAGTTTGCCTTTACCATCAGAAATAAGTCTTTGAGGACATGTCTTTATCACATGACCTTCTTTTCCACACTCAAAACAAGCCTTGAAAGGCTTTTGATTCTTTGTAGTCCCGTGTTGTGTAGGTGCTGGGAAGGATTGCTTTGAGCTTGTAGCAGATTCTTGCTTGTTTTGACATTTGCTATGCTGAACAGGGAATAGGATTTTCACTGATTGACTGGGTTGCTTTGCAATTGGAGAAGAGATCCGTATCGGTCTTGATTCAACTTTAGAAAGCTTTTGAGACTTGACACTGTCAGGAGATATCTTGATATGAGATGAATCAACACGCTCCTCTATGATTGATTCATCATCTGAGCTTATCCAGTCTCGTATACACAGATCTGCTTCCAAAGGATCTTGATTGACACCTCCTATTGTGTTGGCTTCGCTTATATGATTCTGATTGTCTGATGATTCAACAATTGTTCCTTCTTTTACAAACCTGATGGGAACAAACGAAGGAATGTTACCTGATTTGAATTTGTTGAAGAAAGTTGGAGAAGCAACTGAAATTGGTGTTGGAGCATCAGAAGTGGAATTAGCATTAATCTTCTTATCAAACCCTTGCCTGAGGAATCCTAAACCTACAGGAGAATCCTGCACATCTCTAACCTCTTTAAGATTAACGTTGCTTAAACCTGCATTTAAACTATTAGTTTCTGCAGCTTCAATCAAATCATTAGATGGATGAGGTTGAGGCATAGGAGAGTAACAATGGGTGCTAGGAGGAGGATAGACGTATGGATTTTCACCACAACCCACTCCCGTTTTAATCCTAGCTCCCCTTTGTTTACACAATAGCTCTTCATGTTTCATTCCGGATATGGTCCATCTATCAAGCTTTGTTTTAAGCTTGCTTGTTTCAAATTAAGCCAAAGTGACTCTTTCGTTTAAAAGATTAATTTCAACATTTCTTTCAAGAAGAGTTCGTTTTAAATGATCATTTTCTTTTAAAGCTTCATTTAATTTTATGAAATACTTGGCTTCATTCTTTTTAAGTTCTGCATTTATGGTGGTTAACTCCTTTTGGTTTTCTAAAAGTAACCTATTAGCTTTATACACACCAAATAAACGAATTTTGCAAGCAGAAGAACACATATCCTGAACTGTCTCGTATGGAAGATCCAGGATGACTCTTTCAGCAGTAAGAGCCTTCTCACAGTTGCAAACTCTGGTATTTTGCTTCCATTCCTCTTCCTTCTCAGCATCACAAACTTCAGCATTCAACTCAGCTCCACCTTCACCCATTGAAGTCTGCTTAAGCTCCTCTTGTACCTCTTCAGTTCTAGGTTTCGGTAAACCGTCGGAATTAGTGCCAGAATCTGATCTCTCTTTTGTTTTCTCTTTGGAGTTTGAAGTGATCTTTGGAGTTAGATATGTTGCTTCATAGTACTCACGACGTTTGATATCCAAATCCATTTCTTTCAGTTTGTTGATCACCTCCTTTAGTTTGTAATCCCGAAAACCTCTATCTCTTTTAATCGACTTGCCGTGTGAGCTCCATTCTGATGGAAGAGAATCAAGCAATCTTAGAACTTGTTCATGATTTCCCAATTGGGCATCAAACTTCTTCAGATTACTTGCCACCAACAGAAAACGATCAACAAAATCAGACATCGTTTCATTCTTTAAAGCTGCAAAATTATCAAACCGACATTGTGCAATTGTGAGATCATCTGATTCGAAAGATTTAATCAGTTCTGCAAAAGCCATTTTTATTTTTATTTTGTTTAAACAATTAAACGCCCCAAAAATATTTTTCCCAAAAAAAAAAAACATTTAGATAATTCTCCCCCGGGAAAAATATATTTTTTTTAAATGTCACGCTAGACAATCTTAGCAACTGTGAACTCTAGTTTCGCTGAGCCGACAGTAGTTTCGCTGGAAATTTCGGCAGCAGTTTCGCTAGCCGAATGTCACAAATGGCTTAGTTTCGCTGATAAGTTCGCAGGAAACAAGCTTGAACTTTCGTTCAGAGATAAATTCGGCAGCAATTTCGCTTGATGATTGGTCAAAAACACTATTGAACTTTCGTTCAAGGGAGTACTTTCGCTGAAACTCTAGAAAACAACTTCAGATCCAAAATAAACCATAATTTCGCTGAATGAAGATGACAGTTTCGCTGTAAGAACAGCAGTTTCGCTGGTCGATCTCAAAACCCTTTTTCACCTCAAAATCAATCTGAAATCGCCCAAATCTCAATGGATTTGAAATCTGATGATTAACAGAGCTTTTCCAACCAATAATAAGCAAACTTCAATCAATTTCCATATCAATAACACTCAAATCTAATCCGAATTTGATGAAAACTTGATATTGAACAAAAACAACCAAAACCTCAACTTTTCTCTCTAAAAATCTTCAAATCTTCAGTGAATTTGATCCAAAATGGCTCTGATACCAAATTGTAAATCCAGGAAGATCAAACTTGAATCAAATCATGAAAAATTAGATCAAAATATGATGAACACAATGAAAAACCTTTGATCTCTCTTGATTGCTAATAATATTGTTTACAAGTAAATCCCTCAATCAATTGGTCATGCAACCATTAACCTAATTCTAATTACAATTAGGCTATTTATAGTCTAGTTTAAGTTTCCATATTTACATATAACCCCCTAGACTATATATTTAGACTAAAACATGACCCAAAGAAAGTAAAATATATTTTGTTCACACAAAATATATTTATTACAATAAAACTCCTAGTCATCTAAATCTTCAACGTCTCGTCTCGGTTCCTCATCTCGAACGTGTCGGGTTTGACTTTTGTTGACTTTGACCGTGACGTTGACTTTTGTTGACTTTCATTGTGTTGATAATATAGACTATCTTTTCCAGCTCCAACACCGATGTCCACCACCTGAGCTTTATTGTCGAAATTGATAGGGGGCAATCGATCCTTATCATCATAAGAAGCTTTCCAAACGATTAATTGAATCAAAACATCATAAACACCCGGTAATGATTCTTGAACAGTCGCGACTTCACCTCTCATCAGTTCATCTACATTCCAATTCAAAACAGGTAATTAAACACATCCTCCTACTCGATTTCATGTGAGAAACAAAAGCCCCATGTTTAATTTGAGTATCGAAATCGATTTCATGCTCAATTGGATTCAATTCAATTCTAGGGTTCTTGAGTAATTTGGGGTTTTATTTAGTTAATAGATGTATAATTTATTTTTTAATTCTAAACAGATTCGGGCTATAGCCCAACTGGTTACCATTCTACACCTTTAAACCAGAGGTCTTGGATTCGAACCCAGCCTCCGGCATATATTTTTTAAGCCGATTTTATGTAATTTTAACTTCAAAAATTATACTATTATATTATTACATCAAAATAAAAATTATTTTGTTAACTAAAACATTTCAGAACAATTAAATTAATTTAAAAAGGTATTAAAAACTTATGGTTATAGAATTTATTTATTCTTTTTAAAGAAGAATATAGGTTATAAAACATTATTACTTCTTTTATATAATTTAAATACTATAAATCTATTATGGATCAAACTTAGGTTATTTCAAAACATTATAGATTTATATGTTAAATAATTAATTATTCATCTATTTATTTAATCATGTTATATCATAATTAGTTAATAAATTCATTTTTTAAACTTTTATCTAAATTCATGAATTTATAAAACAATATAATTTTCTATTTAAGGCTTTGATATTATAAGACCCTTATAAAAATCAATTAAAAGTTTAAAAACTTTATAAAATGATTTTAAATAATTTTAAACTATTTTTGCAAGTCATTTAAATAATTAATTACCCAATTAATTATTTTGATAAAGTTTTAAATAATTAATTTCTAGATTAATTATTTCTTTTCACAATGTTATACTCAATCACTACTTAATCAATTATTGTTAATATTTAAGTAATGCTTATTGTACAATTTCACTAATGATTATTATTGTTTCAATCTTAATCATTTAATAAATTTATTCATTCTTATAGAAATAAAATATAATTGGCTACATTATTTTATTTACCCTAATTATCAAAACCCCAAATTCCAATTGAAACCCTAGCTCACGTTTAATCGTTAATCTTATTATTGAACTTAATCTTGGAATCAATACATTTAGGTAACTTGTAAAAGAAATCATTGGAGCCTCGTTTAAATTCTTATCATCACCTTATATATATCATGTGAGTTCTTCATGCCCCTTTTTACTTTATTTCACACCTTTTAGGGTGAAACATGGTAACCTTTAAACTTACACTTGTAAACATCTTGATACTTGTAAATGCACATGCAATTCATCTTTACTTTTTGTCATGGTTATTTGTGTTATTGTAAGTCTTATATGAGATACATATTTTGTTTACAATCATTAACTATTGCTAGCCTGGCGACGTCTTAGATCTTTGGGCCTGACAAGCCTATTTGGTGCTAAAGCCGATGTATTGCCGGCTCCTGATGACGTATGACTTGTTCATCATGGGAACCAAGTACACTTAGCCAATCTTATAAACTTGTAATCAAGTCGAGGTTTGGTTGTAGCTATATGTGTTCTATAAACTTGCTAACTCATAACCATTGACATGAATTGCTACTTTTAAATCTTTTTATATATACGTACGTTTAACCCATGGGAACTCACTAACTTTCAAAGTTGACCCTTTATTTTTAACTTGTTTCAGGTTTGATACTTGAGGACCTCTTCATGCTTATATAGGACTTGGACTTAGTTTAATTGAAAATCATATGTTGTTGCTTATATCTTGTTTGTATTGTAAAGATTTAAATGTCTTGTAATGTTCAATAAAAATAATATTTAATATTATTACAACTTATTTAGTTCCATGTGCTATGAACAATCGTTTCACATTCGTCCGCCCCGATGATTCCGCCGTCGGTCGGGGTGTGACACTTCAGCCCCACATCTTTGTTGTCTAATAGACTCATAAGAGTATGGTGGAGCAATTTCATTGGTTCCCAACCCACCTTTGTTTTGATAACAAATTTTTGAGTGGAAGGACGATGCAAGAATGGCTTGGAAGTTTTGCTCAGGAATAGCATGCTTCCTAGCTTGAGCGTCAATTGTGACAAGCCGGGCTTGAGCCTCAGTCAATTTGGAGATTAAATCTTTGATTTGAGTCTTATAGTTGGTGTGTTCATGTTTTAAAAAGGACACCGTTTTCTCCAACTCTTTAATTTTTATTTTATAGTTAGATTCAGCCCTTTTAAAATCACTCTTAACAATATTTAAACACTCAATATCATATCTAATTTCCATATTGTAGTCCTGATACAATTTAACTTTAGCAATGCAAGCTGGAGTACAGAGGTGTTCAAATACCTTGTTGTCATCAGTTCCAACCATCAATGCTTGAGCAGGGGTTACATCCTGCACCATGAAGCTCCAGTCCACTTCTTGAGCAACAACAACTGTGTGTTGTTCAGTTGGCTTTCTGGTTGTTTTAGGTGTGGTAGGATGTATGGAGGCTTGAGAGGTTCCTGGATTTGATTTGGGAGCCTTACATTCCCTGGCAAACTGGCCAAGTTGGTTAAAGTTGTAACATTTAGCCTTTGTCTTGTCAAACCAAACTTGTTGTTAGTTGGGTTTTGGGGAAATTTCCTTTTAGTTCTCTTGAAGAACTTCTTCGTCCTGTAAGTTAACAAAGCCATCTGTTGGACAATGTCCATGTACTCCACATCATGTGGGCTGAAACATTCTAGACAATCAAAGCAAAATTGAAAATCACTAGAATGTCAAATTCCTGAGACAAAGGCACAACTGTCCTGGAAAGGACTTGACTGAGCCTGTTGAGACCTTGGAGTCTCAGGAAAGGTAATGTAAGACCCAGAAGAGCAGGATGGCTATTGTGAGTAAGTCAGGTACTGCTGAGGTTGGGGGGTCTTGAGCCTTCAGCAACCATTAAAGCGTTGCTAGCAGGAAGGCTTGAGGATTTGCTCACCTGGTGGCCATTCTTGTTTTCCATTTCTACATGGTATCCATCAAGGATGCCATATAGTTCAGTCATTGTGAGAGAGTTTAAGTTCTCTGTCCTCTTGATAGAGACACAGTTAAAGGTCCACTCACTTGGGAGTGCACTCATGAACTTTCTTGAGAGATCTCTCATCTCAAGAGTCACTCCCACAGACTGAAGTGATGAAATAAGATTCATATAACTGAAGTAGTGCTGGCTAAGGGTCTCTCCAGCAATGTAAGTAAAGTTTTCAAATTGTTGCTTTAGTGAATCTTTCTT
Organism: Flaveria ramosissima; assembly: GCA_025215565.1. Taxonomy (NCBI): domain Eukaryota; kingdom Viridiplantae; phylum Streptophyta; class Magnoliopsida; order Asterales; family Asteraceae; genus Flaveria; species Flaveria ramosissima. The sequence continues at coordinate 36,924,375 of CM046037.1, read as the reverse complement.
GGAGTCATTGGAGCTGGCATACATTTGAGACAAAGCATCAAAGAGTTCTTTGGCTAACTGAGAATGTTCAAAACCCACCATAATGGAGTTGGGTATGGCAGTCATAAGAATAGTCATTGTTTTTCTATTAATCTCTAGTCGCTTGTGGTCTTCATCATAATAGTCTTCAACAACCTTCTCTATCATAGCACCATTTCCAGCCGGTGCTGCTACCTTTGGCTTGTAAGGGCCATTGGTGATAGATTTCCACATCATGCTATCTTGATATCTAATGAAGCCTTCAATACGTCTGCTCCAAAATCTGAAGTTTTCAGGTGTGATGATGGGTGCTTTAGACATTGTTCGCATTTCACCTTTAGATGATTTTTGGTTGAGGGCCATTTTGAGTGGGGTGAAAGTATGAGTGTAAAAGAGGTTGATTTGGATGGTAAGATCTCACAATCAAGAGCCTAAGAAGCTCTAATACCAATTGCAGGATCGGTTTTTGTCACTCAACACAAATATTAACTCTCAAACTCACTTAGATCACACTCGTTTGATTATGCAGAATCCTTACAGAGTTGATAACAATATACTAAGTAAAATAGAACATGAGAAAATAAATTTTTTCAAGATACTTGTATATATTACTTCTCAGCTCATGTATTACAAAACTCTTACAAGCATGTTACATGAGTTACAATGAGAAACTATATATACTACTATCTACTGCCGGATATACTTTGATACTAGCTGGAAACCTATGAATAAAGCAAATACTACATTGCTAAAGGTAAGGTATCTTAGATAAAATAATATCTAAGATTTGGTAGTCATGACATATCCATGATTACCTTTTGTAACCAACTAAAGTTGGTAACTATACTAAATGATAAGAAATTAATAGTGGAATAAAGTATGGTCAACTACATGGGCGTGGGAAAGCACCATGCAGTATATCATAGATTTGCAGCGGAGTGTCAGAAGGACCATACTTATGTCCACTTGTTCATAGTAGGTTCTTCCGAAGGTTAATTGGCTTCGGAAGAACAAGTTCTTTCGAAGCCAATTATACTTCGGAAGAGGCTACTTCTTCCGAGGCTTGAGACATTCTTCAGACCTTCATACTTCGGAAGTCATTGTCTTGATTTCTTCTAAGTGTACAACTTCGAATGAAGGATGTAAGGATTCCTGAAGTCTGATGCAACCCAAAACAGCCTAAGTGTCTCAGCAACATGCACTAAGTACTGAAGTGAAGAATGCTTCGGAAGTTTTACACAAAGCATTAGAAAATACTCTAAGTGTAAAATCTTCCGAAGCCAAGACCAATATCTTCCGAAGCCAAACATGAAGTCTTCCGAAGCTTCAGAGACAAAGTCTTCCGAAGCTTCAACCTATGAAGACAGATTTCTTCCGAAGACTTTTAGTACACATGCTTTATCTGATGTACTGTTCCATAAAGCACCTTTTCCGCTGCATCTCTGTAAAGTCACCAACTTACATGAGTTGGTGAAAAGGGTCTTGCTTTTGGTAACTGTACATTGAGGTCTTGAGTCTTCAACTTTCCACTTTATGTACTTTATCCTTTTTGTATTGTATAAGGATGTGAGCTATGGCATGTCATAGTCACAAGGTCAAAAGGCAGATATGCCTTTTGATCCTACAATTGATTTTGTTAGTGTCTAGTCAATTGTATCCAGCTGGCTTTCAAAGTATAGCCGGCTGTAGGTTGTAGTATAAGTATTTCAAGTTCTTGTATCTTTTCTTTATGCTTTGTAACACTTGTAAAAGAACTTGAGAAAGCAATATACTGCCTCCTTGAAACCCATATTCTCTTGTTCTGTCTCTTGCTTTACTTGTGTTCTTTGTATCACCTTTGGTTACCCAGTTCACTGTTTGATTAGAGCTTAGTTAATCTCCTCATTGTGTTGTTGTGTTGTAATTGTGCTTAAGCCCTTAAACGGTCCTGCAATTGGTATCAGAGCATTCCAGGCTCTTGATATAAGATCTAACCATCTTAAGATCCCTCACACACACAAAAGCTAAACTCTTCAAATGGCTGCCATCTCTAAGACTGATATGGAGACTGGAACCATGAACAAATCCCCACTGATCACTCTTGATGATTTTGACACCTGGTGCATGAGGATGGAAGGCTTCATCAGGTCTCTTGATTCAAGAATGTGGGAATCTGTTGAGAATGGACCTTTCATACCCAGCACCCCTTCTGCTACTGGTGCTGGTATGATTCCTAAAGATGTGGCCAACTACTCAGATGAAGATAGAAAAAGAGTAGAGATTGACAGGAAGGCCATGACTGCTCTTCAGACTGCTCTCCCAAACTCTGTATACAGAGGTTTTAAGAAGTGCAAGACAGCCAAACAGCTGTGGGATGCACTGAAGCTGATGTATGAAGGCTCCTCTGAAGCCAAGGAGAACAAGAAAGATCTTCTGAAGCAGCAGTTTGAAAATTTCACCTTCAAAGCAGGTGAGACCATGACCCAACAATACTTCAGGTATGTTGAGATTGTGGATACCCTAGTGGATGGAGGAGTTCCTCTTGAGAACAGGGACATTATAAGGAAGTTCATGTCCTCACTTCCTAGGCAATGGACACACTATTGTGTGGTGATCAAGAGGACTGAGAACCTTAAGACTCTTACTCTTACAGAGTTGTATGGGATTCTCAGTGGATACCAGATGGAGATGAACATGCAAGGTTCATCTGGCAACTCCAACAATCAAATGGGTTCAGCCCTTCATGTGGTTGAAAGGGACAGCATAGAACCTCAGCATCATCTCTTATGCTACCCTGACAACTCACAAAAGGGTCCTTTCATCACCTTCCCGGAGACACCAAGGGAGAACTTTACTCAAGGAAGCCCATTCCAAGAGACAAGTTCTTCTCAAGCCTTTGTGTCTGCAGATGAAAGCTGTGGGAATTATCTTTTCACTCTTGAAGACCTGGACTGTATCCATCCAGATGACCTGGAATACATGTAGATAGTTCAGCAGATGGCTCTCCTCACTCACAGAGCCAAGAAGTTCTACAAGAGGACAGGAAGAAGATTTCCAAGCAATGCTACCAGTAGTAAGTTTGGGCTGGATAAAAGCAAAGTTAAGTGTTACAACTGTAACCTTATGGGTCACTTTGCCAGGGAGTGTAAGGCACCTAAAGCAAATGGGGGCCAAACACAACCCAGACCAAAAGCTCCTCAGGCTGAGAAGACAAAGCAACATGCTGCTGTTGCTGTTGAAGAAGGAGGCTTTGACTGGAGTTTTCAGGTGGAGGATGCTTCTCCAAACCAAGCACTGATGGCTGACCATGATGAAGCCAAGGTATTGGAACATCTTTGCTCCCCTGAATGCATTGCTAAAGTAAATAGATACAGGTCCTATAACCTAGAGATGAGATCTGATCTTGAGTCATTAAATATATTAAAAATCTGATTTTAGAAAGTCTGAAAATGATTACAAGTTAAAGATAGAGGACTTGGAGAAAACCATTTCAGTACTAAAACATGAACATACAGATTTCAGAACTCAGATCCAAGATCTCATCACTAAGTTAACTGAATGGCAGGCTGAGCTTGTGATCAGCAAAGCCAAGGCAGAGAAGAGTGTTCTTGAAGAAGAGACCTTCAAGAACATGATATCCTCATCCCTGCACAACAAGGTTTGTTATCAAAATAGACAGGGACTGGGATCAAATGAGATAGCTCCTCCACACACAATCTTGTCTGTAAGATCTCCTAGGTGTGGAACTTGTGAAGATGAGCTTCCTCTCATAGATCCTGTAAGTGAGGATGATGAAGAAGTGATAGTGAAGAATTCCTCTGAGAAGAGTGAAGAAGAGGATTCTTCCAAGGGCCACTATCCTTCTGAGGAGAAGAAATCAACTGTGATGACCAAGTCCAAAAGAAAGAACTTGATCAGAAAGAGCAAAAGGAAGGCAAAGAAGGCTCAAGAAATCAAGGCTACTTTTGATGCTAAGCAGAAACAAGTTTTTATCTCTGCAGGTTTCAAAGTAGTAAGGACTGAAGACATCAACCAAGACTCCTCAGCTAAGAGTCATGGTTCTTGTTCAAATCATCTCAGTGCCAAGAAGAAGATTGAGCTGCTGTGTACCACTGCTGCACAGCCTGGACCATCAAACTCCAAGAACAGTTCACAGCCCAAAGGAACTGTCTCAGCATCTACCAAGATGAAGGTGGAGAAGGGATGTGACCTAAGCCAGTCTTGCTCTCAAAGGGAGACTTCTTTGAAGAAGAAAATGTTATGTGTTATGTGTGAAAGTACTTCTCACATTGCTAAGGATTGCCCATACAATCCTAAAAGTACTATCCACATGACTAAAACAAAGACTTCAAAGAGTCTCAAGAAGTCTCAAGCTTCGGAAGGAAAGTCTGTTTCCTTCGGAAGCTCCAAATCAAAGAAGAAGGTAAGTGGAAAATTACCTTCGGAAGCAAAGTTGGTCTCGGAAGAAAGGAGTTCTTCCGAAGCACTAAAGTCTGCTGCAGTGACTGTAGATTCTTCCGAAGGATCAGTCATCAAAACTTGTGAAGTTCCAAAAGCTTCTAAGGTTTTGAAGGTCAAGTCCAAGACTCCAAAGGTGGTGTGGAAGTCTAAGAAAGACCAAATGACTGAGGTTTCTCCATCAACAACAGCTAAAGATCCCCATAGTACAACCATAGGATCTATTACTGTTGCATTACCTCCTATTACTATTAATGAGCCCAAGACAAGTAAGGCTTGGGTTTCTAAATGTAACTAATCATTTTCTCTGTGCAGGAACAGCTCAAGACCAACAGGAATGTCTGGATAATTGACAGTGGCTGTTCTAGGCACATGACAGGCAATAGGTCTCTACTCCATAATTTTGAGAGAATTGATGGAGGACCAGTTGCTTTTGGAGGAGATGAAGGTGGTTACATTTCTGGAAGGGGCAAGGTCACAAATGGTAAGCTCAGCATTGAGAAGGTAAACTTTGTTAAGGAGCTTGGGTACAATCTTCTGAGTGTATCCCAATTTTGTGATCAGAGTCATAACATGCTCTTTACTGAGCATGAGTGCATTGTTCTCAAACCTGGTGTGGTCATTCCTCATGAGCATATCCTGCTAAGAGCCCCCAGGAAAGGGAACATGTACAAGATGGATTTGCAAGAAACATCTCCCTCAGGAGAAGTTTCATGCTTTCTATCTAAAGCAAATAGTGATGAGTCTTTCCTATGGCATAAAAGAATGTGCCATGTAAACTTTAAGAACATGAATAAATTAATTAAACATGATCTGGTAACTGGAATGCCAAAGAAAGAGTTTACTAGTGATGATCATTGTGTTGCATGCCTGAAAGGGAAGCAACACAAGGTATCTCACAAGCCTAAGGAAAAGAACTCCATCACTACTCCCCTACACTTGTTACATATGGATCTCTTTGGCCCCACCAGTGTAATGAGTTTAGGAAGGACCTCTTACTGTCTGGTGATCACAGATGATTTTACAAGATTCACTTGGGTCTTTTTCCTTAGAACTAAGGATGAAACCCCTGAGATTCTGAAGAATTTCATCTTAAAAGTTGAGAATCAATGTGATCACAAGGTCAAAACCATAAGATGTGATCAGGGAACTGAATTCAAGAACCAAATCCTTGATGCATTTTGTGATGAAAAGGGTATTACAAGACAATATAGTTGCGGATCGGGTTTTGTCACTTAACACTTGTTTTTCTCTCAAACTCACTTATAATATCACTCAAAAAGATGAAGCAATGTCTTTAACAGAGTTGATATAATAATAAAATAACAACAACAAACAATTTTTTCAGGTACTTGTATATATTACTTCTCAACTCAAGATTACAAGACACTTACAAGCATACACCAGAGTTACAATGAGAAACTATATATACTAGATCCTACAGCCGGTTATACTTGATACCAGCTGGAAACCTAAGACTAAAGCATATACTACAATGCTATAGTTAAGGTATCTTAGATAAGTATTATCTAAGATATGGTAGTCATGACATGTCCATGACTTACCTTTTGTCACCAACTAAAGATGGCAACTGTACTTAACATGAAAAGGTAAACAGTAGATTAAAGTATGGTCAACTACATGGCTTTTGAGAAACGCCATGCAGTATCTCAGAGATTTGCAGCGGACTGTCAGACAGACCATACTTATGTCTACTGGATATAGAAGTGTCTTCCGAAGGTTAACTGGCTTCGGAAGAACAAGTTCTTCCGAAGCCACTTATACTTCGGAAGATGCTTCTATGCTTCCGAGGCTTTAAGACTTCTTTATTCTTCGGAAGTTGACTTCAGAACTTTGTCTTCAAGTCTTGATCCTTCGGAAGTAGCTTCTTTACCTTCGGAAGTTGGAGTTCTCCTTCGGAGTGTATTTACACTTAGACTTCGGAAGAGCTCTTTCTTCCTTCGGAAGTCCCACACTTGGCTTCGGAAGTCCTTTGTATGTTGTACTCAAATCTTCTAAGTGTTACATGTTTTGGTTGCAACAGCCTCTTAGATCCAACAAACTCCCCCTAGGCTGATGCTACCAAAACTTCACTTATTCTACTTCTCAAAGTTTTCAGCACCAGGGACAAAAGATATTTGTCTGTCTCTCTGTTCTTTCCCGGAGTGGTGCTGAGAAGCTTGTACAAGTCATTCGTGGATAGGAGATCCAGTCTATCACTTTGAATGACATGTACCCTTTGTTGTGACCCCCTGAAGAGAGTTAGTTGACGGGAGTTTGTAGTCATACTCCCATCTAACTATGGACTCAAGTTCAGGACCTTCAACCATTTGAAGAAAGGCTTTGCCTTTGGTTGCTGATCCTTTCCTTTCCTCCTCCTCTCTCAGTTTTGACTCCTCTTCGACCTTGCTTCTGCAGTGAGCTCGGCCATGTGAAGGCTGCCTAGATGATTTCTGATGTGAGCAGCTACTCGGAGTTTGAGGGGTTGGAGAATGGTTTCTCTGCTAACTCAGCATATCAAATCTGCTTAAGTGTAGCAGAGATGAGGCATTCAGCCTGTTAATCTCACCATTCTCTCTCTCAACAACACAAGTTGTGAGAAGAGTCTTCGAACCTCCACTGGACTATCTTCTTTCTGGGTACAAGAGATTGTCTTGTGGTACCCTATCTCCTTTCTTGTGTCCAGCAGAGTCACCAGCCTTCTCCTCAGCTTCTTTTCTTCCTCATTCAATGTATCTGAATTGAGGCCAAGGAGTCTTGCGGCTTGGTCCAAAGTTCCTCTTGGTAGATCAAGAAACTCATCTCTTGTGAGGGAACTTGAGGATCCATCAACATAAGTCAGGTTGACTGTATCCTCCTCACAGGAGATGTCGCTCAGATAGTGCGCAGTTGATGAGCTTGGTTTTGATCGCCTTGAATTCCTCCATTGAGAGATGTTTAAAGGCTGAGGGGATGGTTTGATTGGTTGTTGGGTAGTTTTAGGAGGTTGGGTTCTGGGTAAGGCTTTAGGTTGGATGATGGGTAGTTTAGGTGGTTGAGGTGAGGGAGTTGGTAGATGTTGGTGTAGGTTCAGGGGAAAAGGTTCAGGTTCAGTTTTGATTGGGAAGGGAAAGGGTATTGGTTCAGGTTGATGTTGGGTTTGGATATTTGGCTGAGAGGTGGCTTTGAAGGTCATCCCCTGTCCCCTTCTATACATCTCCTTTCTTCTCCCCTGCACGAATGTCAGCCTTGATGTCACTGACATGTCGTTGCAGAGTCTTCTCAGACATTGGACCCACCTTGCCTGCCAGAGAAGCCATGAGCTTTAAGATAGTTCTTCATCCAAGCTTTGTCACCTATCTTCTTGGCGGCAGACAGTCCAGCCTCTTCTTCCTTCTTCTCTTCTCTACCAGCTTCTCCCTTGCAGCTCTCTTTCTCTCCTTCTCCATTTGATCTTGCTCTTTGTTAAGAGCCACAAGATCGTGTCATGTTGTGTGGAGACAACTCTCTTGAGAGAATCCTCTGGAGAGTAGGAAAGTGATCCTTTCTCTCCTGAGCTGCAGATCAGCTTCTCTTTCTTTTCTCAGCCTTTCTTCTTCTAAGGCCAACCTTGCTTCTTCTTCTTTTTGCTGTTTTTGCAGCAAGGTTGCCTTTTCAAGCTCTATCAGCTCCTCTAATGGTAGCAGGAGTACATCTTCCGAGGCAGCCCCTAGACTGACTAGTCTATCAATTACCTCCACCCTTCTTCTATTGTTGATTGCCTCTTGGTTGGCTGCAGCTGCTTTGAACTTGCAGCTAACAGTTTCCCAGTTGGCAGTCTTCCTTTCCTTTAGTTTCTTCTCCAACCTTTCTTCTTCCAGAAGCTCTTCCGAAGTCATCTTCCTTTTACCTTTAATGTCTTCGGAAGTGCTAGACTTTGGTGGTTCTTGGGTAGAAGACTCAGGTTGGATGGTGGAGGTAGGAGCTGAGGTCAATGCAGATGTAATTCTATGGTTGCTGAGATTTATTACCTCATGCTCCTTTAACCCATCAGATGCAAGTTCCAGAATTGCATCTGTGACTATTAGATCATCGAAAGAGAAAACAGTCCTTCCGCAGCAGCACATTTCAGCTTCGGAAGTTTGAGTTGGTTCTTCCGAGGCTTCAAATTGTGCTTCGGAAGCCTGTGAAAACACACCTTCTGTCCCAACTATTTCAGTTGCTGGGCCATCAGTCCTAGTTTCCCCCTTCGAAATCAATCTCAGGTTCCACTTGGGCCTTAGGTTGACCAACTTCCTCAACAGTGGTAGGAGGTGCATTCAACCTTGAAGCTCTTGAGCTCCAAAGTATATCACAGACATATCGGACTGGGTTGATCAATGAGGGACTCTAAAAGGAACTTGTTGAAGATCCTATTTAGATCCTGAAGCATCCTTTGATCCACTTGAATTACAACTGGAGGAGGCTCAGGGAAGATGGTGGTTTGTTGTTTTGAGCTCAAAGAAGTGAGAGCTTGACTGGTGGAATCCTGTCTTTGACTTAGTTCCTCAACATTCTCCCCCTTTTTGGTAGCATCATCTTGAGAGGTAGATGAGCTAGAGGAAGAGGTCAAGGAGACTTGAAGGGTACATGCCTAACAGATCTCTCATCTGTTTCTCTTTTCTCAGCTAGTTTTGCCTTGAGATTTCAATCTCAAGTTGCTGAGTGGCAGACCTATCCTCTAAAGTCTTAACCTTTGATTCAAGGTTTGAGACTTTAGAAAGTAGGTCTCTTATTGGTGAGTTGCATTCTTCCCTCATCTTCTTTGGAAGAATCACGGGGAGATGAGGTAACATACCTTGTATGTTCATCCTCACCACCAGATGTGGTTTCTTGGCACCCTGGTTTCCCTTGCACAATGATGTCTCTTTCAGAGGCATCATAGGGCATGGTTGCCGTAGATTCAGTCTGACTGTCGTTACCACTGTCCTGAGGATCCCATTGAGCTCCTTCAGTAGTGGCAGCTGAATCTACATGAGTCCCCTCCACATCAGTGGGACTCACCTCAGTTGGGCTTTGCTGGTGTGGGCTAGAGACAAGAGGTTTCTCTAGGCTCTGTTGATCCTTAATGGGGTGTTGTGGATCAACTTCACCCATTAAGATCAACAGAGCTCCGTCAATAGGTCCGTTTCTAGAAGAAGGATGCCTAAAGACCCCGACTTGAGCAACTTCATTGCCTTGGAGAGACATAGTCTCTTCACCAGCTCCGGTCAATAGGTCAGTAAAAGAGAAGGAATGAAGACCTAAAGACCCGGGACTTTGATCAATGTCAAAAGGCATTGAACTGTCCCTTGGTGGCTGCTCAGGGAGTGTAGAGACTCACCCTGAGGGCTATCAGCTGGGGTTATGGGCTCATGGGTCTGAGACTGAGGAGACTCAAGACCCATATTGAGGTCAATGTGAAGGATTGGGGGACCTCTGGCTGAGTGGGAGCCCCTTGTTCCACTCTAGCCTTTTTGGTTTGAAGAGGAGGGGCTTGTTCAATCAGAGTAGATTGAACAAGGGTTCGTTTGGTTCGTCTCTGATAGGTGACTTTTATTGGTGGAGAAGGTAGATTTGGAATGGTGAGGGGTTTGCTGGTGTGGGTTCATCACCTGTGGGGATAACAGGGATGTCACCAGGAGCCATTGGCTCAATCATACCTGGAAGTAGTGCGGTATCCCTTCCAGTGTAGTTGGTAGACACTCTCTTCAGTACTTTGAAGATAGTTGGCCTCATCTGAGGAGCAGATAGAGCAGCTGAACAGACAAGCTTACTCTGATCTAGCTCGCAGTTGATTATGTGCTGTAGAAATCTGGGATACATAAAGAATGTGTCCCTTTGCAGATTTCCCATGAGATTAGTCAGCACAAACCTGGAGTAGTTGAAGCGCAAGCCTTGTACCAACCCATGAACTAGGCACCCGAGTTCATAGGGAATTTGATCCCATCCCCCTGATTTGTTAGATAAGCAGTGGAGAACCACATGTAGCAGGAACTTCCACTTGTATGAGAAGTTGAATTTGTAGACTGTAGACCTGCTGACATCTCCACCGTATCCCATTTGGAGATAAGAGTTATCTAACTCAGACTTGGGGAATTCCGTCGGTGCGCCTTCATCATGGAGCTCAAGATGCTCCCTGATGATTTGTTCAGTAACGACCAACTCTTGGCCACATACACTTGACCTAATAGCACGAACCCCATTTAGGGTTTCAACCCGACTATTTGCCCAGAATTCGGACATTTGGTTGGTGTAAATGGTCGGGTTTACAGTCAGTGCTGTGTAATATGAAGATTGGGCTAGAAAAGAGATAATATCAGAGAAGTCGGCATCCCTTGAGGAGTCAAGGAGTGCGACTTGGTTGTGCTGAGGGTTTAGAGCCATTTGGAAAGATAGCAGAGGAAAAGTTCTTGTGAGAGAGAGGTAAATTGGTGAAGAAGAAAGCTTTTAGGGCAGTGAATTGGGTAAAAAGTGTAAGTGATTAGCCGGAAGTATTTAAATGGGTGAAATGGCGGTTTAAAGGGTGGTTTGGATAAGATGATGTGAGGGTTCAGAGGATGATGTGACAGGGGCGGTAAGGTTAAGCCATTTAAATAATCCGACATCATTAACAAAATCTTTACTTTTTACAGAGTGGGGCCCAAAAGATTTCCGTTACACAGTAAAATCCTTCTTCCGAGTATAAGGTATTTCCGAAGGTAAAGTTCTTCCGAAGGCAAATGTATTCCGAAGGTAAATAAATTGCTTCCGAAGATACATGTTGCTTTCAAGTGGAAAGTATTAAGTGCTTCGGAAGTAGATCTGAGATTTCCTCAATCGCTTCTTCCGAGACTTAGTATACTTCCGAGAAGAAAATTATCCTATGAGAATTTTGCTTCGGAAGTTATGCTAGATATCTTCCGAAGGCAAGTTTCTCTTCGGAAAACTTATACTTAGTTAAATAAGAAAGGATCTTTTGTAACAGGGCTTAGATTGTATTGACATAAGACTTTACATATTGAAAAGGTTTTCAAATGAGATTGACTAGTCAATGTTTATCATCCCAATAGCTGTAATAAGATACTTAAATCTTTGTTCATCAAATGCTTTGGTGAACAGATCAGCATATTGTTCATTTGAATTGACTTTGACTAGTTTGATAAGATTTTTCTCATGAATATCTCTAATGAAATGATACCTGATGTCAATATGCTTTGTCTTTGAGTGCTTCACTGGATTTTCTGTGATGGATATAGCACTGTTGTTGTCAATGTGGATAGGAGTGCTCATGAAGTTGAATCCATAGTCAATCATCTGGTTTTGAATCCACAGCAGCTGAGCACAGCAACTTGCAGCAGCAATGTATTCAGCTTCAGCAGTTGATGTAGAGACACAGGATTGCTTTTTGCATTGCCATGAGATGATCCTTCCACCAAGAAATTGACATCCTCCTGATGTTGATTTCTTGTTGATGTTGCAGCCACCATAATCACTGTCAGAGTATCCATAGAGATTAAAATCACTATTTCTTGGATACCAGAGACCTAACTTAGGTGCTCCTTTGAGGTATCTGAGGATTCTCTTGACAGCAATTAGGTGAGACACCTTTGGAGCAGCCTGATATCTTGCACAAATGCAAGTTGCAAACATGATATCAGGTCTACTTGCTGTAAGATACATCAGAGAACCAATGATTGCTCTATACTGATGTTGATCAGTATCCTCCCCCTCAGAGTCAGGGCATAAATCATGGTTTCTGGGTATGGGTGTCTTTGCTGCTTTACAATCCTTCATATCAAATCTCTCTAAGATGTCATTGACATACTTAGATTGATTGATGAAAAACCCTTCCTTCAGTTGCTTTACCTGAATTCCAAGGAAAAAGTCCATTTTTCCCATAGAACTCATTTCGAACTTCTTCTTCATAATGCTCTCAAAGTCTTTGCACATTTGGTCATTTGAAGAACCAAATATGATGTCATCACATAGACTTGAACTAGCAAAATGTCTTTCCCAGACTTTCTGATAAAGAGAGTCTTGTCAATGGTTCCTCTAGTGTAGCCGTTCTTCAGAAGAAATTGAGACAATGTCTCATACCACAGCCTAGGTGCTTGGTGCAGCCCATATAGAGCTTTATCCAATTTGCACACATAGTTTGGATGCTGTGGGTCTTCAAATCCTGGAGGCTGGCATACATAGACTTCCCTATCTATATCCCCATATAGAAAGGCACACTTGACATCAAGCTGGTAGACAGTGAAATTCTTGGATGCAGCATAAGCAAGGAAGATCCTAACTGCCTCAAGTCTTGCAACAGGTGCAAAGACATCAGTATAATCAATTCCTTCCTCTTGAGTGTATCCTTGAACCACTAGTCTTGCTTTGTTCTTGATAATCAAGCCTCTGTCATCTCTTTTATTTCTGAAAACCCACTTGGTGCCTATAGGTACTTGACCAGATGGTAGCGGACATAGGTTCCAAACCTTCTGTCTTTTGAATTGAAGCAGCTCCTCTTGCATTGATTCAACCCAGCTACTATCCTTTAAGGCATCTTCCACCTTCTTGGGTTCCATTTGGGATAAGAAGCATGAGTACAGGCAGACATTCCCATTGTGAGTTTGTCCCCTTGTTCTCACACCCCTCAGAGACTTCCCCTATGATGTTTTCAGCTGGATGAGTATTGTGAATTCTAAGTCTTGGAATCACCTCCAGCTGCAAAGATAAGTCCAAGTTGGACATATTTTGCTCTGGAGCTTGAATACTTGGTCCAGCTGCTGTTTCAATCTCATTCAATGAGGACTGATTGAATGAAGAGAAACATCATCATTTCTTTGCTGTGAAGCATCATTAACAGTTGCCTGTTCCTTCAAATGCTGCTTCCATCAGCTTGGTGTTGTGTAGGATCACCTGAGGAGACTTGAGTATCATCAGGTGAGTCCCTTGTTGAAGTTCCACTATTTCTTGAAATGGTTATACTGTCAGATCTTTCAATAGTGGGAACTTGATTGTTGTTGTTCTTGGAGAACTTGGAGCAGGTCTGGGAAGCTCAAACAGTTGATCTTCATCAGAATTGCCTTGAGCACCTGTTCCAGCTGAAACATTCTCACAAGATGGTTTAGAATAGTTTGGAAACAATTCTAAATCAAAAATATGATCAGGGCCATTCCCCCTAACACAAGGAGTGTGCTCATTAACTACAATGTTGGAGGATTCCTCAAATTGTTGGTTTTTAATGTTATAAACCCTGTAAGCTTTAGAGTGGGAGGAATATCCAACAAAGATGGCATCATCTGACTTTTCAGCAAATTTTGCTAAATTGTCTTTTGTGTTAAGTATGGTACACCTGCTGCCAAAGGACCTTAGAAAGCCAATGAACGGTGGCCTCTTGTTCCATAGCTCATAAGGGGTCTTTCCATGTGGCTTTACTACAAGAACTCTGTTCTGCACATAGCATGCAGTGCTGACTGCCTCTGCCCAGAATGTTAGAGGCAGCTTTGAATCAGCTAACATAGTCCGAGCAGCCTCAATAAGTGTCCTATTTCTCCTCTCAGCAACACCATTTTGTTGAGGAGTTCTAGGAGCACTGTATTGTCTGGCAATCCCTTTTGAGTTACAGAATGAGTCAAGAACAAAGTTCTTAAACTCAGTCCCTTGATCACTTCTGATTATTTTAACCTTGTGATCAACTTGATTTTCTATTTTAAGAATAAAAGATTTTAAAGTTTCAGCAGTTTCATCTTTAGTTCTTAAAAAGAATACCCATGTAAATCTAGTAAAATCATCAACTATCACAAGGCAATATGATTTCCTTCCAATGCTCATTATACTTGTGGGACCAAATAGATCCATGTGCAATAAGTGTAATGGAGTAGTGATAGAGTTAACAACTTTGGATTTATGAGAAGACCTGTGTTGTTTCCCTTTCAGGCAAGCAACACAGTTATCTTTGCAGAAAAATTCCTTTTTAGGCAAACCATGTACCAAGTTATTTTTAGCCAATTTATTCATTGTCTTAAAATTGACATGACACATTCGTTTATGCCACAGTGTTGACTCATCACTATCAGCTTTGGAAAGAAAGCATGATACTTCTCCCATTGGGGAAGCATTGTTCATATCAAGCTTGTACATATCCCCTCTCCTGGGAGATCTAAGAAGCACCAATTCCTGAGGAATTGTCATCCCAGGTTTGAGGATGATGCACTCATGTTCTGTGAAAAGCATTTGATGCTTTTGATCACAAAACTGAGAAACACTTAACAGGTTGTGTTCAAGCTGTTTGACAAAATTAACTTTGTCAACTTTTAGTTTTCCATTGGATATACTTCCTCTGCCAGAAATATATCCTCCGGCCTCACCTCCAAACTGGACAGGACCTCCATCATAATGTTGAAATTGTTGAAGGAGAGATCTGTTTCCTGTCATGTGCCTGGAGCATCCACTATCTACTATCCAAATGTTGTTATTCTTGTCATATGGATGTCCCTGCACATAAGGTGAGAAAATTAGTTTTGATTGGAAACCCAAGCCTTTTGGTCTTGGGTTCTTCCAATGAAAGTGACATGATTGAACCAAAGTTTATGCATGGGGGTTCAATGGATGTCTTTGAAGAAGAGGTTTGGGCTACAGCATCTTCCTTGATCTTCCATTCCATCCCTTGGTTGATCATAGAAGATGAGCTTGATGAAGCTTTTGCAGCTTGGCATTCTTCCGAAGCTTCTTTCTTTTCGGAAGAGACCTTCACCACCTTTTCTTCCGAAGCAGTCTTCTTCTGGGATGGTTTCAAGGGAACTCTTTTGTGAGTCTTTGCAGCTTTTACTTCCGAAGCCTTTTTCCTTCTCGGAAGAAGAGTTTTTTCTTCCGACAAGCCTTGCTTCGGAAACAAGCTTTCCCTTTTTCAACACTTGAACCATCTGATATGGTCCAAATGTGAAACCTTCCCTGACTCCTTCTCTTTTAACATTATTTGCATAATGTGTGCTAGCAGGATTGTAATAACAATCTTTAGCCATGTGGTTTTGCAAACCACACATTATGCATGCAATGTTAATTTTCTGGGAATTGGAGGGTTGCTGTTTCTTGTTCTTTTCTCTTCATCAGCAACCTTTCCCTTTAACTTCTGATCCTTTGGTAGGACAGGAGTACTGGTATTATACTCCTTTCCTGAATCAGAAGGTCCAACCACCTGGAATCCTGCTGATATGAATACACCCTTTTGCTTTGGGTCTATCTTCAGCTTGGATTCAGCCACCTTCTTGGCAGTTTTTCTGGCTGCTTTAGCCCTGCTTCTTCTGGCTTTGGTGGTCAGAGATTGATCATCATTGGTCTGGGAGGGCTCAATTACCTGTTCCTTCCCTGTGATGGTCATGGTCTCCACAGTTGCATCACTCTTTGACTCTTTACAGGTGGGTCAACAGATGGAACCTCTTGCTCTTCAGTACCACATCTTGGTTGTCTTACAGACTCATAAGAGTGTGGTGGAGCAATTTCATTGGTTCCCAACCCACTTTTGTTTTGATAACAAAGTTTGGAGTGAGAGGATGATGCAAGTATGGCTTGGAAGTTTTGCTCAGCAATAGCATACTTCCTGGCTTGAGCCTCAGCTGTGACAAGCTGGGCTTGAGCCTCAGTCAATTTGGATATTAAATCCTTGATTTGAGTCTTGTAGTTGGTGTGTTCATGTTTTAAAAGAGATACAGTTTTCTCTAACTCCTCAATTTTCTTTTGGTAGTCAGATTCAGCTCTCTTAAAATCAGATTTTAGCACATTTAAAGACTCAATATCGGATTTAATTTCCATATTGTAGTCCTGGTACAACTTAACCTTAGCAATGCAAGCAGGGGTACAGAGATGTTCATATACCTTATTTTCATCTGTTCCTGCCATGAGTGCTTGAGCAGGAGTCACATCTTGAACCATAAAGCTCCAGTCAACTTCTTGAGCCATAGCTGCAGTTTCAGTTGACTTCCCATTGGGCTTTGGTGTAGAAGGATGTGTGGAGGCCTGTGAGGTTCCCGGGTTGGACTTGGGAGCCTTGCATTCCCTTGCAAAGTGGCCAAGCTGGTTACAGTTGTAACACTTAGCCTTGCTTTTGTCAAACCCAAACTTGCTAGTGATTGGGTTTTGAGGGAATTGCCTTCCAGTTCTCTTAAAGAACTTCTTCGCTCTGTAGGTAAGGAGAGCCATTTGCTGGACAATGTCCACATACTCTATGTCATCTGGACTAAAGCACTCAAGATCATCAAAGCAGAACTGATGATCATTGGAGTGTCCACTCCCTGAGACAAACGCACAGCCCTCCTGAAAGGAGCTCTGCTGAGCTTGATGAGACCTTGGAGTCTCAGGGAATGTGATGTAAGGCCCAGATGAGCAAGATGGCTGCTGGGTGTATGACAGGTACTGCTGAGACTGTGGGGTACCTGAGCCTTCAGCAACCATTAAAGCGTTGCTAGCAGGAAGGCTCAAGGGTCTGCTTGCTTGGTGACCCTTTTTGCTTGCCATTTCCAAACGGTATCCATCTAGGATCCCATAGAGTTCGGTCATGGTGAGAGTGTTTAAATTCTCTGTTCTCTTAATGGAGACACAGTAGAAAGTCCACTCATTGGGTAGAGCACTCATGAACTTCTGGTAAGGTCTCTTAGTTCTTGAGTGATTCCCACAGATTGGAGGGAGGAGATAAGATCCATATACCTGAAGTATTGCTGGCTAAAAGTTTCTCCAGCAATATAGGTGAAGTTCTCGAACTGCTGCTTCAGTGAGTCCTTCTTTGAATCATTAGAGCTCGAGTACATCTGAGCAAGTGCATCAAAGAGTTCTTTGGCTGACTTGCAATGCTCAAACCCCACCATGATGGAGTTTGGGATTGCAGTCATGAGAACAGTCATAGCATTGCTGTCAATGTCGAGCCTCTTCCTATCTTCATCAGAATAGTCTTCGACATCCTTTTCGATCATGGCACCGTTTCCACCAGCAACTTTTGGCTTGTACGGGCCATTCACGATGGACTGCCACATCTTGCTATCCTGGTATCTGATGAAGCCTTCCATTCTTCTGCTCCAGGACCTGAAGTTTTCAGGATCGATGATAGGAGCTTTGGTCATCGTTCCCATTTCGACTTCAGATTTGTTGAGGGCCATTTTTGAGTGAGGTATAAGGAGGAGTGAAAAACTTGGTTGATTGGGATGGTAAGATCTTACAATCAAGAGCCTAAAAAGCTCTGATACCAATTGCAGGATCGGGTTTTGTCACTTAACACTTGTTTTTCTCTCAAACTCACTTATAATAGTCACTCAAACAAGATGAAGCAACGTCTTTGGCAAGAGTTGATAGTAATATAATAAGTAACAACAAGCAGAATATATTTCAAGGCACTTGTATATATTATTTCTCAACTCAAGATTACAAGACACTTACAAGCATACAACAAGAGTTACAATGAGAAACTATATATACTAGATCCTACAGCCGGTTATACTTGATACCAGCTGGAAACCTAAGACTAAAGCATATACTACAATGCTATAGTTAAGGTATCTTAGATAAAGTATTATCTAAGATATGGTAGTCATGACATGTCCATGACTTACCTTTTGTCACCAACTAAAGATGGCAACTGTACTTAACATGAAAAGGTAAACAGTAGATTAAAGTATGGTCAACTACATGGCTTTTGAGAAAACGCCATGCAGTATCTCAGAGATTTGCAGCGGACTGTCAGACAGACCATACTTATGTCTACTGGATAATAGAAGTGTTCTTCCGAAGGTTAACTGGCTTCGGAAGAACAAGTTCTTCCGAAGCCACTTATACTTCGGAAGATGCTTCTATGCTTCCGAGGCTTTAAGGACTTCTTTATTCTTCGGAAGTTGACTTCAGAACTTTGTCTTCAAGTCTTGAACCTTCGGAAGTAGTTTCTTTACCTTCGGAAGTTGGAGTTCTCCTTCGGAAGTGTATTTTACACTTAGACTTCGGAAGAACTCTTTCTTCCTTCGGAAGTCCCACACTTGGCTTCGGAAGACCTTTGCATGTAGTACTCAAAATCTTCTAAGTGTTATTGTTTTGGTTGCAACAGCCTCTTATGATCCAACAATAGTGCTCCCAGGACTCCTCAGCAAAATGGAGTTGCTGAGAGGAGGAAAGGACACTTATTGAGCTGCAAGAACTAGGTTTGTCCTGACTCTAACTGTCCTATCCCCTTCTGGGCAGAGGCAGTCAATACGGCTTGCTATGTGCAACAGAGTTTTTAGTAGTTTAAACACTGGTAAGACTCCTTATGAACGTTTTTTGCACAAGAAGGAAACCTTTCATTGGTTTTCATCTGTGAGGGAATTGGTGGTACATTGGATTCCCTGACCAGATTGAATACCAAAGATCAAATTGCCAAGTTTGCTGAGAACAGATGATGGACTTTTTCATGGATACTCTTTCAGCTAAGCTTATAGAGTATACAATCTCAGAACTAGAATTGTTGAGTAGTCCCATGTGTACTTTCATAGCACCTCCTTGTGTGGCGGTTCTGGTCCGGATGGGCTGTTTTGATCTTGATTTAGTTTTCCAACTGTTTTAACAAATCTTGTGAGCATTTTTCAGATCTGCAGAAAATCTAATACAGGGTGATCCTGATCCAGATTTGAGCTAGGAAGACCTTCAACTCATACATCTTCAGCTCCAGTTGGGAACACTTCAGCAATGATTTTTCTTCAGGCACACAATGACAATTCAGCTGATACATCTGGCATGCCTTCAAATTCCAGCTCAGAGGCCTCCTCACCAATAAAGACCCTCGCATAAAATTGTAGAAGACACAATGGTGATAGGTGTATGTGTCAGAATTTCTTGATGCTAATAACCATACCACCATAGATGACAACATCAATAATGTTCTCACACTCATTGGATCAAGTTAATCTTGATAAGTGTGATAATTGGAGGGTAATCTTCAAGACCAGATTTAAATTTCTCAAATTTATTCTTTCATCACCAACTTGCTGTGATCCCTCAGCTAAGGATCCACAAGTCTCACCCCACCACAACATCATTGGAGATGTTGTCACAGGGGAAGAACAAGAGGAAAAACCCATGAAGCAAATGTTTGTCTTCACTCTGTTTCTTATCTCAGATGAGCCCAGAAAGTTGATGAAGCTCCTAAAGGATGTAAGTTTGGTGAAGCTATGCTATGCACAGAGCTGCTTCAATTCAAAAGGAGAAAGTTTGGAACCTTTGTCCTCTTCCTCATGGGAAGACTACCATTGGAACCAAATGGGTTTTTAGAAACAAGAAGGATGAATAGGGGAATCATCATCAGAACAAGGCAAGACTAGTTGTTCAAGGATAACACACAAGAAGAAGGGATTGACTACACTGATGTCTTTGCTCCTGTAGCACAAGAAGCTGTTAGGATATCCTGGCATTTGCTGCATCCAAGACTTCAAGGTCTACCAACTTGATGTAAAGTGTGCTTTCCTTATATGGAGTGATTGATGAGGAGGTTTTATTCAAAACACCACCGGTTTTGTAGACCCTGATCATCCTGATTATGTCTGCAAGCTGACAAGCTCTTTATGGGCTGCATCAGGCACCCAGGAGTGGTATGAGACCTATCTGATATCTCTGTAAGCATGGATACAGAAGAGGTACTATAGATGGAACTCTCTTCATCAACGGACAGGGAAATGACTTATGCTGGTTCAAGTAATATGTTGATGACATCACTTGGTTCAACTATCCAAACTCTGCAAGACTTTGAGAAGCTTGATGAAAGACGATTTGAGATGAGTTCAATGGGAGAACTCAATTTTTTCTGGAATTCAAGTGAACAGGTTGAAGATGGCATCTTCATAAGTCAGTCAAAGTTCTGTTCAAGACATACTCAAGAGGTTCAATAATGACTGATTGTAGATTGCTAAGACACCCATAGCCCGAAACCACTCCCTTTGTCCAGATCTTGAAGGGGGAGTGTGTAATGAGCACTTAATACAGGGCTATGATTGGGTCTCTTATGTATCTTACAGCTAGCAGGCCTGATATCATTTTGCTACATGTATTTGTGCAAGATATCAAGCCAACCCTAAGATGTCTCACTAATCACTTTGAAAGGATTTTAAGATACCTCAAAGGTGCTTCACACACTTGGCTATTGGTATCCAAAGATCCAAATTTCAATCTGTATGCCTATACAGATAGTGATATGGTGGTTTGCATATGACTGCAAGTCTACAATCTGGGGGATGTCAATTCCTTGGTGGAAGGGGTTCTCATGGCATGCAAGAAACAATCTTGGTGTGTCTGCATCAACTTTTGAGGCTGAATACATTGCTGCTGCAAGCTGCGTGCTCAAGTGCTTTGATTCAAATCAGATGCTGACTATGGATTTAACTTCAAAGGACTCCTATCCAAATAGACACCAATAGTCTCTCTATCACTGAAACCCTGTGCAGCACTCAATAGGACCAAACACATCAACATCAGGTATCATTTAATAAGGGATAACTATGAAAAAGGATTAATTAAACTAGTTAAAGTTCATACAGATGAACAATATGCTGATCTGTTCACAAAAGCTTTTTATGAACAGAGATTTAAGTATCTGATATCAGCTATTAGGATGATTAACTTTGAGTAGACTTTTTATTAAAACTAATTCTAATTATTTCTTCTTAAAATATGTGTGTCCTAAGTTGTCTAGTTCATCACTTTCATAAGCTCATGTTTTCTTTGGATGTAAAATTCTTTTTGAAGACTTTCCTTAGATTCTTGAAAATTTTTTGATACTTCGGAAGATAAAATTTTATCTTCGGAAGAAAAACATGTCTTCAAAATAAATAACTGTCTAAGAGATTTTACCTTCGGAAGAAGTCAAATTCATCTTCCGAAGCTTAAATTCTTATCTCAGACACTTATTTATTTTCAAGAACCTTTTCCTTCCGAAGCAAAATTAACCTTCGGAAGCTTTGTTTATTTTCATACAAAGCATTCAAGGGTTTATTTCTCTTCCGAAGCATAAATTATCAAGACTCTCAGGAAAATCTTCCGAAGCCATTTTAGCTTCGGAAGCTTTTTAAATCAAAACTTCCGAAGACAAATAAACTTCGGAAGCTTTTCGAATTCCAAGAAAACTACTTTTTGAGCAAAAGTAAACTACCTTTTCAGAGGTGGGACCGACTTTCGGATTTCAAAGTTTATCCTCTTTCATTAACTTTGGTTCAAATCCCTTTTCATATAAATACCCAACGGTTCCCCCTCTTTCCCACTATCTTCCTCAATTCTACTGTTTCTCTAACCTAATTCTCTAAACCGCATTTGCTTTGTACCTTTCTTCACCCTTAAGCTTCTGAAATGGCCAATCTTAACCGCAGAAACAACCCTGATTTCTCCATGCAACTACACAGGCAACATAATCAAGTTGCTCTGTTAAGCTCTGAGAAAGATGCAAGTTTCTCAGAGATTTGCCAATTCTTGACTCTGTCAAATTATTTCACCTCCCTAACCATTGATCCTACTCTATATGAGGATCATTTGCTTGAATTCTGGAAGACCTGCCAAGAGGTCATTATGGATGGGGAGAAGGCACTGTCTGCCACAGTGCAAGGGAGGACAATCTTCATCACTCCGGCCATCATTAACCAACATCTACAGCTGGATGATGAAGAAGGTGAAGTGTCCTTCCCAAAAGAAGCTGTTAATCATTCTTTTGAGCAGATGGGCTATGAGGGAGATTTCTCTGTAAAGACCTTTAGGAAAGGGAAGGTCTCATCCCAATGGAAATTCCTGCTCCATGTGGTTATCCACAGCTTGTCAAACAAGCATGGTGGATGGGACCAGATTCCTGAGGATCTCTCCTTTATAGTTCATGGAATGGTTCAGGGGGTCAAGTTCAGGTATTCACAATTTGTCTATACTAATTTACTTGCAAACTTAGACTCCTTAGAGTATTACATGTTTCCTAGATATGTTCAACACATTCTCAACTGTGAACTGGGCTCACAGTTGAGGGAAACAGGTAATATTCTTAAATTGGGACAGATGAAGCCCGGCATCTTTAAAATAATGAAGAAGCCAACTGTAGGCTCTCTGGGGTAGAAACAGCCCTACTCCCAAAAATGTTAGAGCTCATTGCTCAAGGTGACAACCTAGCAACAGAAGCTAGTGTTGAACCCACACCTCTTTGTCCTTACCATTAAAAAGACCAGATATTACCCTCACCTACCAAAGAAATCCAAACGAACCCCTGCTCAGGCTATTGAGTCTGTGCAGGCCCCAAATACTCAACCTTACAGGAAGAAGTGGACACTAGAGCTCCCACTTCTCCTGAGGAGCAAACCACTCCCATTACTTCACCTATCAGGGCTGAGGTTCCTCAAGCTCACCCTGATGAGCTCAATAGCCCAACAACCTTAAGCCTTCACTCTGAGTCTCAACACTCAAGTGGACAACCTTCAGGGGACAGCTACCATCCCCAGCCTTTGGATCTCAACCAACCAATTCCCAACCTATCCTTTTACACTGATGAAGACTTAGGATTCAGTGAGTACCATGAGTCTCTCTTCTCCTCCCCTACTCAAAGAGAGATGAGTACCTCTGACTCTCCTCAGTCTATCCCCCATCAGTCACCTATTACTGAGGTGGACACTTCTGAACCTGTTCAGGATGTCCATATGGAAGAGGCTCTCACTTTTGAAAGTGATTACATCATTAAGACCTCAACCATGGCAACTCAGCCCATTGGCATCTCAACTGAGGCTGCCAGTGAGCAGAGGAAAACCAGCAGCCAAGAAACTCAAGCTGGTGGTGAGAGAGAGGACTTTGGTCCAATCATCTCATCCCCCAATGAATCTTCTGATAAAGATGGGGAATTTGAGGCTAAAGGTGCAAAAACTGTCAAAAAACATGCACCTACCTAGTCTCTAAGGTTAGTCACTTGGAATCTCAGGTGACTACCCTACAAAATAGGGTCAATGATCAGCAACTCCAGATTTCATATCTGCAGGAAAAAACTAGCTGGGAGACCTTTAAGGAGAGCTCAACCAGGAACACAAGAACCTGTGGAAGTGATTGACTTATCCTCCAGCTCACCTATGCAAGTGGGTGATGCTACCAAAAAGGGGGAGAAAGTTGTTACAACCACAGAACCTAGGAGTTCTTCAGAGAGAATGGACATAGAGGACTCACCATCCTCACTTGCTGTTGTGCATTCTCAGCAACTTCCTCAAGTTCACATTAATGTGGACTCTATAGACTCTCTCATCAGGAGTCTCTTTGAGGAAGGTATACCAAGGGCTGTCTCATCTCCACCACTAGGAACTGGCAATCACATCATAAGGTGGAGGTATGATGATGACAGGAGAGCCCTCATACTTCAAAGAGTTCAAGGCCAACAAGAAGTTTTTCAATTCCAAAGCCTGAGCTTTTATGAAAGACTGGATTTAGTCAACTTGCCACTTGTCAATCCAAGCAATTCAAGACAAGCTGACAGGCTGGCTCAAAGAATCCAAGACAGGATCCTTGCAGAGTTCTCTCTAAGAAGGAGACTTAGGCAATCAGGCAATGTCATCGGTCAACTGGATGTTGAGGTGGACCCTAAGATTAGTTTCATAGGGGAAACCTTGACTGAAGGCCCAGTGACAGAATCTGAGACCCCTGTCTCATCATCAACAACTGCTGCTGAGGTCCAAACTCCATCTGAGACACCTACTGGTGAAGGTGTTTCTCAGCCTCTCTCTGGCCAGAGCATGGAAGCTACTCCAAGCAATGAAGGCCAAGCTCAATCCACCCTGAGTCACAAAGGTCTGTTGGTGACAAAGGGAAAAGGATAATGACTCCTGAGGAAATTGAGGAGGAAGAGAGAGAGAGGAAAAGGAGACTAAGGGGAGAAAGTTCCACTGGGTCATCTAGCTTCATGCAAGCTGCAATCAGGGCTGCTCCCAGACCAAATACTCAAGATGATGAGTTAAGGGCAGTCAGGATTACCTACTTACAGACCAGGAACTATAACATTGATGAGATCATCTCCCTCCCCTTAGAAGAACTAAATGAACTGGCTGACAGAGAAGTGTCAAGAGAGTTGAAGGAGAAAGAGGATGCAATGATACTTCTCCAACTCAAAGAGGAGAAGAGACAGAAAAGACTTTACAAGCATGCTCCTACTCTCTCACCAGTTCAAGAAAGTCCTGCACAGGAAGATGTGGCTCCACAAGAACCTCAGGTAGATAAAGAGGAAGATAGGATCAAGATGATCAACTACCTGAGTGCCACAGGCTTCTATCAGGCAGATGCACTTCTCCCTTTGTCCTATGACTTCATTGAGTTCGAGTATCTAAAGCAACTTGAGCTTGAGTTAGTCAAGGAAAGAAAGACAACCAAAAGGAAACTAAGGGAAGAAGCTGCAAAGTCAAGGGCCATCATTCAAAAGAATGCAAAGAAGTCTGCTGACAGACAAAGAATGGTGAGCTTCTTGAAGCTGTATGGATTCTCCGGAAGGAGACTTGGCCCCATGTCTCTATCCACCATGGATGAGCATATTAGGGTGATCAAGCAGAAGATTAAAAGTGGAGAACTCATTGACTTGCACTCTCTTCCAAGTCAAGTCCCACCTGAAGTGGAGGTCAAGTTTGAACAACCAGAGACACCTCAACCAGCACCTCCAGCTGAGCCTCAGCAAGCTTCATCTTCTGATCCTAGGCAGGGTCAAACTCCCTCTCCTTCTGAACCTGTGAGGGAGGAACACCCAACTGAGAAAGACACTGATGATCAACATGGTGTTGCAGACCAGTCTTCTCAGTTAAAGACATCCAAGAGGAAGAAGAGGATGGCTTCTAAACCAAAGACTAAGAAGAAGAAGCCAAAGTCATCTACCTCTGCACCTCAGGCTGAATCAGATCAACCTGAGGAAGTGCATGATGAGGCAGCCCAATCAACTCCTATTCAAGTGGCTCCTCTAACTAGTAAGACACCCATCTTGTCCTGGACTTACTCTACCAATCCAGAGAGATGGACTGTTATCAGAGATCAAGGTGTTGAGAATGTCTACTCATGGCAAGACATAATCAACTTACCTCTGCATGATCTCTTTGAGATGAGAAGATACTATGAAAGTCTTGATGATCCTGACCATCTCATGAAGAAAGGAATGGTCCTGATTGTACTAAGACTACCAACATTTGAAGATCTTCCAAGTGTTTTGGTAGCATCAGCCTAGGAGGAGTTTGTAAGGATTCCTGAAGTCTGATGCAACCCAAAACAGCCTAAGTGTCTCAGCAACATGCACTAAGTACTGAAGTGAAGAATGCTTCGGAAGTTTTACACAAAGCATTAGAAAATACTCTAAGTGTAAAATCTTCCGAAGCCAAACATGAAGTCTTCCGAAGCTTCAGAGACAAAGTCTTCCGAAGCTTCAACCTATGAAGACAGATTTCTTCCGAAGACTTTTAGTACACATGCTTTATCTGATGTACTGTTCCATAAAGCACCTTTTCCGCTGCATCTCTGTAAAGTCACCAACTTACATGAGTTGGTGAAAAGGGTCTTGCTTTTGGTAACTGTACATTGAGGTCTTGAGTCTTAAACTTTCCACTTTATGTACTTTATCCTTTTTGTATTGTATAAGGATGTGAGCTATGGCATGTCATAGTCACAAGGTCAAAAGGCAGATATGCCTTTTGATCCTACAATTGATTTTGTTAGTGTCTAGTCAATTGTATCCAGCTGGCTTTCAAAGTATAGCCGGCTGTAGGTTGTAGTATAAGTATTCAAGTTCTTGTATCTTTTCTTTATGCTTTGTAACACTTGTAAAAGAACTTGAGAAAGCAATATACTGCCTCCTTGAAACCCATATTCTCTTGTTCTGTCTCTTGCTTTACTTGTGTTCTTTGTATCACCTTTGGTTACCCAGTTCACTGTTTGATTAGAGCTTAGTTAATCTCCTCATTGTGTTGTTGTGTTGTAATTGTGCTTAAGCCCTTAAACGGTCCTGCAAAGGAAGACTTTGTTTTCGGAAGTTGGAGTTCCTCTTCGGAAGCTCTTTCAGACTTGACCTTCGAAAGCTCAGCATTTGCCTACGGAAGTTCTTCATCAGTTGCACCAAAAATTGTCTAAGTGTTTGTTTTGGTTGCACCAGGCTTACTTGATCCAACAGATATTTACAATAAAATAATATGATAGTTTATCTCAGCCACATAATTGTTAAACCTTCTTGTGTAATAAGCTTTGTATTGTTAAACCTTCTTGTGTAACAAACTTTGTATATTTTGTTCAAAATTTGAAACCAAATGTAAACATAATAAAAGATATATATGAAAAACAAAACGTAAAATCATTTATTTAAAGAAAATAAAAGATTTGGAAAAGAAATCAACAAATAATAAAAGAAAAATGAAAACTAAATACAAAGAAAAAGAAAAAAAACATTAAAAATGTTATACGACCATGTCTAATGCAACGGGGAAAGCTTTTACTTTTATAAAAAATAAAAGCATTTACAAGATTTAATCTCACAAAGAGGTGTTATATATAACATAAAGATAAAAACATTATATGCCAAAACTCACAACCGGAAATGATTGGTTAGGTCACAGTTTGATTATGTGCTTATCAACAAAAATCTTAATTTTTCTAATCTGACATTAAAATATGTTAGATTTATTAATTTTATACAAATTTGAGTTAATCATGCAAATGGTCCCCGTGATTTATTCAAAATAATATGCCTTGTACTACGGGTCTTAAGTAACAAGTTTGGGTATTTAATTTTCAATTAGTAACGACTTAAGGAATTAACACTAATAGACGTTAATTTTTCTGTTAAACCTAAGGGAATTTTCATCTTTTTACGTACGTATATACATACATACATTCGGCCGACTGGAGGGAGAATGAAGGCCATTCGGCCGACTGGAGGGAGAATGAAGGCCATTCGGCCGACTGGAGGGAGAATGAAGGCCATTCGGCCGACTGGAGGAGAATGAAGGTCCAGTCACCCGACTGGAGGGAGAATGAAGGTCCAGTCACCCGACTGGAGGGAGAATGAAGGTCCAGTCACCCGAATGAAGGTCCAGTCACCCGAATGAAGGTCCAGTCACCCGAATGAAGGTTCAGTCACCCGAATGAATGGGCCAATCACTCGAATGAAGGGCCAGTCACCCGAATGAAGGGCTAGTCACCCAAAGGAAGGTCCAGTCACCCGAATGAAGGTCCAGTCACCCGAATGAAGGTCCAGTCACCCGAATGAAGGTCCAGTCACCCGAATGAAGGGCCAGTCACCCGAATGAAGGGCCAGTCACCCGAATGAAGAGCCAGTCACCCAAATAAAGGGCCAGTCACCCGAATGAAGGGCCAGTCACCCGAATGAAGGCCAGTTGCATGAAGGCCATGCAACTGGAGAGTGTCCATACGCCCAAATAGGGCTGTTGCACCTGAGGAGAAGTGTAGTTTAACTTCTGACTTTCGAGAGAAAGTACAGATGTATGTTTTGACGTAAAGGTTCCCGTAAGTTCATGTAAGGTGACAATTGAGGCCTTAGAGAACATGTTGTGCATGTTGATGATATGATATGTATGATGTTATGTGTGATGTTATGCCTGGCGGTGCGTGTGATGCGTAGTATGTATGATGTATGTTACGTATGTATGATGATGCCTGTATGGTGATGCTGTATGTTTATGTTTATGTTCCTTATTATTATGTGTGATTATCTTCCCGTGTGTTGTGCGATATGTTAATGAATGTAATGAAAGTATTATGTAATGTAAGTGGAAGATAATGAAAAGAGGAACGTAATGAATGAATGAATGCAAGCATGAACGAACAAATGAGAGTAAGGATGGCTTGTGGAAGAAGAAAGGAGGTTCACGACTCACTGAGAGTTGTTAGCTCAACTGTGTGTGTATTATAGCGTGCGATCTTGGCTTACTCATAAGGGGGACATAAACACAGTAGGGAGTTCAATTATGGAGCATTCTCCGATACGTGCGATGTGGTATTTACTGTGTGCTATGTAGCATGCGATTTTGGGTGTCTCATGTGGTTTATGTAGCGTGCGATCTTGGCTAACCCATGAGATGGCGTGCGATTCTGGCTAAACCCCGAGAGTTCTCACACACACAGGGGGAGTCGGTCTTGGTTACCACTCCGATGGTGCGATTTGTGCGATATGTGTGATGGACAGCATAAGGGTAGCGTGCGATTTTGGCTAACTCATGTGGTTTATGTAGCGTGTGATCTTGGCTAACCCATGAGACAGCGTGCGATTATGGCTTCCTTATGTGTGCGATCCGTGCGATATGTACTTCGGGTACGATGATGCGAAGGTGCGATTTGAGCGAGGGTACGATATGTATGGAATGAACGAACGAGATCCTTGTCATTCGACCTCAGTAATCATGGCTGAGTGCCATGAAGAGGGTAAAGCTTGACAGGATCTAGATGAGAAATGAATGATAATAAAAGTATGAAATGTGCGAACGTGCGATATGTATGTATGTACGTTAATGAATTATTATAATAATGTGCGATACGGATCCTTGTCATTCGACCTCAGTAATCGTGGCTGAGTGCCACGAAGAGGGTAAAGTCTGACCGAATCTCGAGAGAAGTGAAAGATAATGACGTACATTGAATGAACGAAAGTTAACGAACGTAATGATGAACATAATAATGATATTATCTGTATGTACGTATGATTTGTGATCATGTACAAAAGTATAGTATGATTTGAAAGAAAGTAAAGAATGGTTTTAACGAAAGAAAAATATGTTTTATTATAAAACTAGAACTCACTCAGCAACACTGACTTTGATGTGTTTCCAGTTGGCAGGTATGTTGCTGAAGATGGCACAGGGCGGCTACTCAGTGTATTTTGGATGGCATCCTTATGTTTAATGCTTTTGTAATGAATGTAAAATGATATTGCGTATTGGACGTTTGTTTTATTTTGCAAAAGCATTTTGATGAAGTGAAATTGTTGTTTTTAATGTTTCCGCTGCAACGATTTATGAAAGGAAAATGTAATTATATGCTTTATGTGCGATGAGGATCCAACTGTAAGCGTCCCGGGAACGGGGCCTTACATGTATATATATATTACACCTTAGGTTACAGACTCATTTTGCTAGCCCTCACTGTGGCCACCACCATCGCTAGCCCCACCACCTCTAGCCCTTATCATCTTTAACTCTTAAATGAAACATCACCACCATTTCACCACCACCACCACCACCACCACCACCATCATCATCATAATCATCGCATCCACCATCTCATCACATTATCACCACCATCTCACCATTATCATCATTGTCGTCATCATTATCGTCGTCGTCATCATCATCGTTGTCGTCATTATCATCATCATCATCATCATCATCATCATCATCGCCATCGCCATTGCAACGTCACCGCCATCGCAACATCACCATCAACATAACCGCCATTGCAACATAATCGTCATTGCAACATCATCATGATTGCATTATCACCATCATCTCCACCTCCACTATCCACCATCATCATCATTTTACCAAATCTCCCTTCCTTTTCCCTTATAATAGTGCCGGTGGGTAGGAAGGAATAAGTACCATAGAGGGAAAAGCTTATTTGGGGTGGTGCGGTGGTCGTGCTTGGGTGTTCAGTCATTCAGTTGTGGTTTAGATCTCGATTAGGGTTCTAACTTTTGTGAACAATGCCGATTTAATACCACAAAGAGGCACCTACATATAACATAAATAGAAAAATGTTACACGCCCTAGA
This sequence comes from Flaveria ramosissima, assembly GCA_025215565.1. Classification (NCBI taxonomy): domain Eukaryota; kingdom Viridiplantae; phylum Streptophyta; class Magnoliopsida; order Asterales; family Asteraceae; genus Flaveria; species Flaveria ramosissima. The sequence continues at coordinate 36,894,225 of CM046037.1, read as the reverse complement.
CAAATAACAAAAAATGATTGGTTAGGTTACAGTTCGTTTGTGTGCTTATGAGCAAAAACCTTAATTTCTAAAACTAACATTAACATATTACTAGATTTAGTAATGTTATAAAAATTTGAGTTAATTAAGACAATGGTCCTGTGGTTTAACCAAATTCAGAGGTTTGGGCATTGTGTTTTCAATTTATAACTAGTTAAAGTATCAACACTAATAGATGTTGTCACATCCTCAAAATCCACATGTGGGGTTTTACCGCGAGACGAGTGAACAAACAAGTATCCAAGTCATTAGTTACTCATAACGACACTATATGCGACATTTAAGACAAATCAGAGTTAAAACTTTAAAACATTTGAAGCGTTTTGTAAATATTTTAAACCCAAAATATTAAATGTAAACTGCGCAAAACATGCGCCCAAACAAATGTATGTAAGTAGGCAATAAGTCTAAAGTAAAGCAATGTTTGCTCAAAGCATGCTTGACACGTGTGTGCTCCTATGGGCAGCTGCTAGTAACGACCTGAGAAAAACATACTAAAAGTAAAAAATCGAATTAATTGCTTGTTCTTGGCTCAAAATCGCAAGGATGGGGAGGGGAAGGGTGTTCGGCCGATTGATAGGGGTAATGGGGGCTAGGGTTAGTTTTGACCAAATTTAAGTTTAGTTGTTTTACAATTCAACCCCTCTTTGATCACCTTTTGTAAAATTAAATCTTTTAACACCTTTTTAAGTAAGTTTTAACAAACTCATATATTATATAACAATAATAATTATATATTTCAAACTAACACATGAATTATGTAACACCTGGCCTCTCACACCAACAATATTGTCCGCTTTGCCCACGAGGAGCTTACGGATTTGCTTTTGGTTGCCCGGGTGAAAATTCCCAAGGAGGTCACCCATCCCTGGATTGCTCCCACCTGAGCACGATTAACTGTGAAGTTCTCCTCTCATCCACAGCCAATACGCCCAAAACGCGTTGTTAATGTTAGAGACCAGACATTCCTTATGAACCAGGAATCTCTCCTGTCCACGGCCGATGTGGGATATGTGTAGGGTGTCACAAGCACCCCCTGTTTGGACTCATCGTCCTCGATGAGCCTGAGAAGTCACCATCCTTGGTGAGGTATGTCCCACATCCCGAACGGCACAGGAGTGGCTCTGATACCATTATGTAACACCCGGCCCCTCACACCAACAATATTGTCCGCTTTGCCCACGAAGAGCTCACGGATTTGCTTTTGGTTGCCCGGGTGAAAACTTCCCAGGAGGTCACCCATCCCTAGATTGCTCCCACCTGAGCACGCTTAACTATGGAGTTCTCCTCTCATCCACAGCCAATACGCCCAAAACGCGTTGTTGATATTAGAGGTCAGACATTCCTTATGAACTAGGAATCTCTCCTGTCCACGGCCGATGTGGGATAAGTGTAGGGTGTCACAAGTTCTGTAACACCCGGCCCTCACACCAACAATATTGTCCGCTTTGCCCACGAGGAGCTCACGTATTTGCTTTTGTTTGCCCGGGTGTAAACTTCCCAGGAGGTCACCCATCCCTGGACTACTCCCACCTGAGCACGCTTAACTGTGGAGTTCTCCTCTCATCCACAGCCAATACGCCCAAAACGCGTTGTTGATGTTAGAGACAGGACATTCCTTATGAACCAGGAATCTCTCCTGTCCACGGCCGATGTGGGATATGTGTAGGGTGTCACAAGCACCCCCTGTTTGGACTCATCGTCCTCGATGAGCTTGAGAAGTCACCATCCTTGGTGAGGTATGTCCCACATCCCGAACGGCACAGGAGTGGCTCTGATACCATTCTGTAACACCCGGCCCTCACACCAACAATATTGTCCGCTTTGCCCACGAGGAGCTCACGGATTTGCTTTTGGTTGCCCGGGTGTAAACTTCCCAGGGAGGTCACCCATCCCTGGACTACTCCCACCTGAGCACGCTTAACTGTGGAGTTCTCCTCTCATCCACAGCCAATACGCCCAAAACGCGTTGTTGATGTTAGAGACAGGACATTCCTTATGAACCAGGAATCTCTCCTGTCCACGGCCGATGTGGGATATGTGGAGGGTGTCACAAATCAAATATAACACGTTGGCACGTTACAAAGTAAACTTCACAAATAGTATTTTAAAATTCATGAATCACATAACACAAATTAATAATCAAAATTATTAATTAAATTATTATCTGATACTCATAGTTAATTATAATTAGATCATCAACGTTGAACGACAACTAGTGTGTGCTCACGAAACGTGTAATCAATACCTAACGGAAGTAACGGAATTATCCCCATGTTGAAAGAATTTTTGTCCCGAAAATTGCATTACATGGTTGTGTTACATCACTCGTCTATTGCGTTGGCACAACGAAATCGATGAGTTGCCACAGATGTTAACTTTTCTGTTAAACCTAAGGGTATTTTCGTCTTTTCATTTTACATGGACTACATGTAACTTAACGAGGCTTTTTGTGTAATTTAATATACATATAAGGGTCTGTTTGTGTAGTTATAACCAAGAGAAATTATAAAAACTAATAAACTAAATCTACACCCTTTGATGTAGTAAGATCAACGGCGGCTCATATTTTTTGACAAAAAAAATAAAAGCTTGTATATTATAAAAACCAATATAAATGATGAATATCAATAAACCAAACGTATAGCTTTAATGTATTAAGATCAATGACTCTTATTAAACCAAAAACTACTTTCTTATTCAAAAAAATATAAGCTATTGATTTTAATACGTCAAATGTGGAGATTTAAATTATTGGTTTTCATAATTTCTCTCGGTTTTCATTTCACCCAAAACTTATATATACACACACACATACATACATATAAGGTTAGGATCATTACAAAACGAATTTGATTACGAGAACCAAACATAACCATTGATTCATATATACATAAATTAAGTCTTGTGATACTTGAACCGTTTTACATATGTGTAAATCAGACATGAATAAGAAACTAGGTAAAACGGCTAAATATCATAAGCTTTAATTCACATTTATATAAATCAATGGTTTGTCACTTACACTAATGTACATTAAAGTTTCTTTTTGGTTCTGTAACTAAAATGGTTCTGGAAAGATTCTAACTATATATAATTATATATATATATATATATAGATATCTAGATAGAGATATATCTAGACTATTAGATATATTAGAGTCTAGAGAGATATATAGAGATAATATATATAGACTATAGAGGGAGTATAGAGAGAGATGTCTATATTAGAGATAGATCTATATACATCTAACAGAGGTCTAGATCTAGAGAGATCTAGAGATCATCTCTCTCTTAGAGAGATCTCTCTCTCTCAGAGAGAGATCTCTCTCTCTCTCTCTCTCTCTCTCCTCTCTTCTAGAGAGCTCTCTATCTCTCTCGCTGTCTCTCTCTCTCTCCAGATCCATCTCACTCTCTCTCTCCCTCTAGAGAGATCTCTCTCTCTCTCTCTAGAGAGAGTGTCTCTCCTCTCTCTTCTCTCTTCCTCTCTCTTCTCTCGAGAGAGATCTCTACTCTCTCTCTACTCTCCCTCTCAGACTCTAGACAGAGAGAGAGACCTCTCTCTATCTCTGTGGTATCTCTCTCTCTCATCTGTCTCTCTCTCTCTCTCTCTCTCTCTCTCTCTCTCTCCCTCTCTCTATCTCTAAGATCTCTCTCCTCTCTCTCTCTTCTCTATCTCTCTTCTCTCTCTCTCTAGAGACTCTCTCTAAGAGAGAGAGACAGATCTACTATATCTATCTCCACCGATCTATATATACTCTATAGAGAGATCCCATATCTATATATCTAGGTGTAATCTCTAGTCTCTCTGTATCTCTCACCTGTCTCTATCTCTATCTAGATCTTCTCTCTGTCTGTCTCATCTCTTCTCATCTCTCTCTCTGAGAGAGTCTCTCTGTCTCATCTCTCTCCCTTCTCTCTCTCCTCTCTCTCCCATCTCTCTCTCGACTCTCTCCCCTCTCCCTCTCTATCTCTAGAACTCTCTCAGATCTCTCTCTCTCTCTCTCTCTCTCTCTCTCATCTCTATATCTAGGTATCTCTCTCCCTCTAGATATCTCTCCCTATATCCCTCGGTCTATCTCTCTATCTAGGTCTCTATATATCCCCGGTCTATATCTCTATATAGGTAATCTATATATATCTCTCTATATCTCTCTATATATCTATATATACTATATATATATATATATATATATATTACACCTTAGTTTGTAGAGTCATTTCGCTAGCCCCACACCGCCGGCCACCACCACCGCTCGCCACCACATCGCTCACCACCACCACCGCCAGCCCCACCATAGCTAGCCCTCATCATCTTTAACTCTTTATATTAACATCACCACCAATCACCATTATTATCATCATAATTACGCGTCATCACCACCATCTCACTATCATCAACATCATCATCATCATATATCATCATCACCTCCATCGCAACATCACCATCATCTCCACCTCCACCATCGCATCATCATCCATCATTTCACCAAATACCCCTTCCCTTTTCCTTTGTAATAGTGTCTCTAGTTAGGTAATAGTGCACTAATAAAGGGACAAGATGGTTTGGGTTGGTGCGATGGTTGTGCGTGGGTGTTCAATGGTTCAGTGGTGATTTAGATCTTGATTAGGGTTCAGATTTCTTGTGAACATTGCCGATTTGTTGTGAACAATATAGGGACAAGTCGATTTCTTATGACTATTGCTTGATTAGGGTTCAGATCTTGATTGGGGTGTTCATTAGTGTTTGGTGGTGGCTAGTGGCGAGAGGGTTGGCGATTAAAGGTGAAGGAAATGATTGGTAAGATGGTGGTGGTTAGATTGTAACAAAAGGTACTTCGTGGCTAGATGGTGGTGATGGTGACCGATGGGGAAAAAAGGACGGTTGGGTTTTTCGAAAGTTGAAGTTAATTACACAAATGGTCCTTGAATCATCAAAGGGTAATTTAATCATCTTATATAAATTTAACAGAAAAATTAATGCCTATTAGTTTTAACACCTAATATCGTTACAAATTTAAAAACACAATACCCTAACCTTTTACTTTAAACTTTTCATACTCAAACCTATTATTTTAAATAAATCATAAGGACCATTTATGTAATTAACTCTAATATTCAATAGTTGTTAATTTAAAATAAAAGGTTTGATAAAAAGTTTAAAGTTTTTAAGGAAAAGAAATTTACTTATTTCAAATTCCTTGCACATGGTTTGAAACAAATTTTAATAAAATTTTAAAATTTGTTGACACAAAGCTCCATGTGTATATTTAATATAAACAATAAGAAAAACAAACTACGAAGTGAAAAATGTGGGGTTGCAAAGGATAGAACATGGGTTATCTGTGTCATTCAATAATTTAAGTATGTTTAGAATAAATGGTCTTGAATAGAAGTTCAAACCACCAAACCAAGCTTTGTGTCCATTGAAGATCTCACATTCATAACATAAGTATGAACATTAAAAAAAATAAAAAATATGACTATAGTTTATAAAAAAATATCATAATATATTGATAAATATATATTGAAAAAGTTTAAAATACAAAGTGATATTTTATGAGAAGTGTAATAAGTAATATCAACTCTTGATTTAGAAATAAACGCTTCAGAATAGAGATAAATAATCACGCATAGAAAGGGGTCTGGAGGGGTAAATGAAAAAAGTATACAATTGCTAACTTTATTCAAATTCACGCAATTTATTTTAAACGTATATAACATTTTTATATAAACTTTTTCTAAAAAAACATTACACCATAAAATCATGTATTTTATTTTCTTTAATTTAAGTATGGTATTACTATACTTTTTATAAATCAACATTTTTTAAATATATATAAGGATTATCAAACTTATTATTTTTAAAATAGTGATTATCTATCTTGTCGTACTAATATTATAACAGCGATGAACATCATTAGATGGCCATAATCATCCGGCTCGTACATTCAACATATTTACCTATGAAAATGTTGCATCCTTGACTTTTATAAATGTTGCATTGGATGCAAAATCTTCCGAAGGTTCAGTCTCCAAAACTTTCTAAGTCATCAAAACTTCTAAAGTTTGGAATGCTAAGTCTAATATTCCAAAGATGGTGTGGAAGATGAAAGAAGGCATTGTGACTAAAGTTTCTTCATCAACAACTACAAATGATCCTCAAAGCTTACACATATGATCAAAAACTATAAATCTATCAACAGTTTAGCTTGATGAGCCAAAGACCAGCAAGGCTTGGGTTTTCAAATGTAACTAACTATCTTTTTTTTTTGTGCAGGAATAACTAAAGACTAAGAGGAATGTATGGATCATTGACAGTGATTGTTCCAGGCACATGGCATGCAATGGCTCTTTAGTCCAAGATTTTGTGAAAATTGATGGAGGACCAGTTGCTTTTGGAGGAGAATCAGGTGGTTACATAACTGGTAAGGGGAAGGTCATAAATGGTAAGCTCAACATTGAGAAGGTAAACTTTGTCATAGAGCTTGAGTATTTCAATTTTATGACTAGAGACATAACATGTTCTTCATCGAACATGAGTGCATTGTTCTCAAGTCCTGGTGTTCTTTCCTCAAGAGAATATTCTACTCAGAGCCCCTAGGAAAATGGAATATGTACAAGATGGATTTGCAAGAAACCTCACCTTCAAGAGAAGTTTCCTTCTTTCTATCTAAAGCCAATAGTGATGAGTCTTTTTTCTTGGCATAAGAATATGCCATGTAAACTTTAAGAACATAAATTAATTAATTAAAATGATTTGGTAACTAGAATGCCAAATAAAGAGTTTACGAGTAATGAACATTCTGTTGCATGTCTGAAAGGAAAGCAACACAGAGTGTCTCACAAGCTAAAGGAAGTGAAATCCATCACTATACCCTACACCTATTACATATGGATCTCTTTGGCCCCACCAGTGTAATGAGTCTAGTAAGAACTTTGCCTTGTGATCAGAGATGATTTCATAAGATATACTTGGGTCTTTCTTCTTAAAGTAAGGATGAGACCCTTAAATCTTCAAGTCTTTCATTCTGAAAATTAAGAATAAGTTTGATCAAAAGGTTAAGATCATAAGATGTGATCAAGAAACTGAATTCAAAAGCCAAATTGTTGATAGACTTTGTGATGAAAAGGGTATTACAATACAATATAGTGCTTCTAGAACTCCTTAATAAAACAGTATTGCTGAAAGGAGAAATATGACACTTATTAAGGCTGCAAGAACCATGATGTTTGAATCTAAACTCCTCAACATCACCTTCTGGGCAAGAGGCAGTCAACACTGCCTGCTATGTGCAAAATAGAGTTTTAGTAGTCAAAACTCATAGTAAGACTCCATATGAACTATGGAAGAAAAGGAGACCCTTCATTGGTTCCTCCTCAGGTCATTTGGATGTCCATGCATTATCTTGAATACCAAAGATCATATAGCCAAGTTTGCTGAGAAAGTAGATGATGGACACTTCACTGGATACTCTTTCCAAGCTAAGGCTTATTGATTATACTATCTTAAAACAAGAGTAGTTGAGGAGTCAGCCAATGTGACCTTTAATGAACATACTCCCTGTGTGAAAGGTTCTGGTCCTAACTGGTTATTGATCTTGATTTAGTTACCAATTTTTTTAACAGATCCTGTGAAGTTGTTTAAGGATCAACAATGAACATCAGCAGGAGATCCTAACCCAAGTGTAAGGATTCCTATAAGTCTGATGCAGCCAAAACATCCAAAGTCTCTCTATAAGCATGCACTCAAGAACTGAAGTAGAAATGCTTTGGAAGTTTTACACCATGCACTAGAAATATTCTAAGTGTAAAATCTTCCGAAGCTAAGACCAATATCTTCCGAAGCCAAAAGTGAAGTCTTCCGAAGCTTCAAAGACAAAGTCTTCCGAAGCCAAAGACTGAAGACAGATTTCTTCCGAAGACTTTTAGAGATATTCCTTTATCTGATGTACTTTACCATAAAGCTGGACCACCTTTCCGATGCACTCTGTAAAGTCACCAACTTACATGAGTTGGTGTCCATGCTTTTGATAACTGTACATTGAGGTCTTGAGTCCATGCTTTCTACTTTATGTACTTTTATCCTTTTTGTAATATATTAGGATGTGAGCTATGACATGTCATAATCACAAGTCAAAGGCAGATATGCCTTTTTGACTCTACATTTGATTTTGTAGTTGTCTAGTCAATTGTATCCAGCTGGCCTTCAAAGTATGGCCGACTGTAGGATGTAGTATAAAGTATCTCAAGTACTTGTAACTTTCTATCGATGCTTTGTAACTTGTAACAGAACTTGAGAAGAAATATACAACATTCTGAAACCAAATACTTGTGTTGTTTGCAATCCTGTTCTGTCTCACTTTTACTTGTGTTCTTAGCATCTTTCATTAACAAGTTAATCAGTTCCCTATTTGATCTATTAAGTTTTCTAAGCAACTATCCTCATTGTGTTTGTTGTGCTGTAAGTGCATACCCTTCACCGGTCCTGCATTTGGTATCTATGCATTTCAGGCTCTTGATATAAGATCTCACCATCTTAAGATCCCTTTCACACACAAAATACTTACAACTCAAATGGCAGCTATAACCAAAGCTAATATGGAACTAGAACTATGACAAAGTCTCCACTGATCACTCCTGAAGACTTTGATACTTGGTGTCAAGAATAGAAGGCTTCATCAAGTCTCAGACTCCAGGATGTGGGACTCTGTTGTTGAAGGACCTTACATACCAAGCACCACTTTCTACTACTGGTGGTGGTATGATTCCTAGGCTGTGGGCTGATTATCTAAGCAGATAGAAGAGAATATAGATTGATCAAAAACCATGACAACCCTTCAAACTGCTCTTTCCAAACTCCATCTACAGAGGCTTCAAGAAGTGCAAAACTGCCAAGCAACTATGGGAGGCACTGAAGCTAATGTATAAGGGGTCTACTAAAGCAAAGGAAAACAAGCGGGATCTCCTGAAGCAACAGTTTGAAAACTTCCTTCAAGGCAGGTGAAACCATGACTCAACAATACTTCAGGTATGTTGAGATTATGGATACTCTAATGGATGTTGGTGTAACTCTTGAGAACGGACATTGTAAGGAAGTTTATGTCCTCTCTTCTTAGACAATGGACACATTATTGTGTTGTTATCAAGAGGACTGAGAAACCTTAAGACTCTTACTCTCACAGAGTGTGTATGGTATTCTTAGTGGCTACCAGATGGAGATGAATATACAAAACTCATCTGGTAACTCCAGCAATCAGCTGAGCTCAGCCCTCCATGTGGTTGAAAGGGAAAGCATTGAACCACAACATCATCTTATATGCTTCCCTGACAACTCACAAAAGGGCCCTTTCATCACCTTCCCAGAGACTCCAAGGGAAAGCTACACTCAAGGAAGTCCTTTCCAAGAGACAAGTTCTTCTCATGCCTTTGTCTCTACTGATGAAACTTTAGGCAACTTTCTCTTCACTCTTGAAGATTTGGACTGTATCCTTTCAGATGATCTGGAGTACATGGAGATAGTCCAGCAGATGGCTCTTCTCACTCACAGAGCCAAGAAGTTCTACAAGAGGACATGGAGAAAATTTCCAAGCAATGCAGCCAGTGGAAAGTTTGGGCTGGACAAAACCAAAGTAAAGTGTTACAACTCTAACAAGATGGGACACTTTGCAAGAGAGTGTAAGGCACCAATGACAAATGGTGGCTAAGCACAAACAAGATCAAACTACACCGAGAAAGCCCCCCAGAAATGAGAAGCCAAAGCAGCAAGCTGCAGTTGCTGTTGAAGAAGGAGGCTTTGACTGGAGCTTTCAAGTAGAAGATGCATCTCCAAACCAAGCACTCATGGCAGACCACGATGAAGCCAAGGTATTGGAACATCTTTGCACTCCTGAATGCATTGCTAAAGTAAATAGATACAGGTCCTATATTTAAAAATGAGATCTGACCTTGAGTCCTTAAATATTTAAAAAGCTGATTTTAAAAGAGCTGAAAATGATTATAAACTAAAGATAGAGGACTTAGAGAAAACCATTTCAACTCTTAAACAGGAGCATACAAACTATAGGACTCAGATCAAAGATCTCATTACTAAATTAACTGAATGTCAGGCTTAGCTTGTGATCAGCAAATCCAAGGCAAAAAAATGTGTTCTTGAAGAAGAGATCTTCAAGAACATAATATCCTCATCCTTGCATGCAAGAGTTTGTTATCAAAATAAGCAGGGACTAAGATCTTGTGAGATAGCTCCTCCACACAAAATCTTGTCTGTAAGATCTCCTAGGTGTGGAACTTGTGAAGATGAGCTTCCCCTCATAGATCCTATGACTGAAGAGGATGAAGAGGAGATGGTGGAGAATGACTCTGCGAAGAGTGAAGAAGAGCATTCTAAGAAGGGTCACCATCCCTCTGAGGAGAGCAAAGCTGTTGGGATAACCAAGTCAAGAAGAAAGAACTTGATCAGGAAGGCCAAAAGAAAGTCCAAAAAGGCTCAAGAGATCAAGGCTACCTTCAATTCTGCACAGAAACAAGTCTTCATCTCTGCAGGATTTGAAGTAGTAAAGGCTGAAGACACAAACTTGAACTCCATAAACAAGAGTTCTAGTTCATGTCCAAATCATCATATCATCAAGAAGAAGGCTGATCAGTTGTGCATTGCTGCTGTACAACCCTGAACCATCCTGCTCCAAAGGTAGTTCTAACCCCACAAGAATTGCCACAGCATCTGCAAAGGTGAAGATGGAGAAGGAAATTGATCAAGTTCAGCTTTGTTCACAAAGAAGAACTCCTAGAAGGAAGAAAATGGATTGTGTTATGTGTGGGAGTACCTCTCATCTTGCTAAAGATTGTGTTTACAATCCAAGGAGTACTCTCCACATGACCAAGAAAGAAACTACTAAGAGTTTGGAGAAGAAGAAGCAAGCTTCGGGAGGAAAATTTTTCCTTCAGAAGCTCCAAAATGAAGAAGAAGACAAGTGGAAACTTGCCTTCGCAAGAGAGTTTGGTCTCGGAAGAAAGGAATACTTTCGAAGCACTGAAGCCTGCTGCAGTGAAAGCAAGATCTTCCGAAGGGCCAGTTATCAAAACTTCCGACGTCATCAAAACTTCTGAAGCATTGAAGGTCAAGTCTAAGCTTCCAAAGGTGGTATGGAAGTCAAAGAAAGACCAAGCGGCTGAAAGTTCTTCATCAACATCAGCAAATGATCCCTCTAGCATGACTATAGGATCAAATACTGTTACATTGTCTTTAACTTCTTTTGATGAGCCCAAGACCAATAAGGCTTGGGTTTCCAAATGTAACTAATCATCTCTTTTGATAGGGACATCTCAAGACAAACAAAAATGTATGGATCATTGATAGTGGCTGTTTTAGGCACATGACAGGCAATAGGTCCAAAAGTTTGAAAGAATTGATGGAGGACCAGTTTCTTTTGGAGGAGATGCAGGAGGTTACATTACTGGAAGGGGCAAGGTAACAAATGGTAAGCTCAACTTTGAGAAGGTAAACATTATCAAGGAGCTTGGGTACAATCTTCTGAGTGTATCCCAATTTGTGATCAGAGTCATAACATGCTCTTTACTACTCATGAGTGCATTGTTCTCAGGCCCGGTGTGGTCATTCCTCATGAGCACATCTTGCTCAGAGCCCCCATAAAAGGGAACATGTACAAGATAGACTTGCAAGAAACTTCTCCCTCAGGAGAAATTTCCTGCTTTCTATCTAAAGCAAATAATGATGAATCTTTCCTCTGGCATAAAAGAATGTGCCATGTAAACTTTCAAAACATGAATAAATTAATTAAGAATGATTTGGTAACTGGAATACCAAAGAAAGAGTTTACAAGTGATGACCACTGTGTTGCATGCCTAAAAGGGAAACAACACAAGGTATCTCACAAACCAAAGGAAAGAAACTCCATCATTAATCCCCTAAACTTATTACATATGGATCTCTTTGGCCCCACCAGTGTAATGAGTCTAGGAAGGACCTCTTATTGTTTGGTGATCACAGATGATTTTACAAGATTCACTTGGGTCTTCTTTCTTAGAACTAAGGATGAGACTCTTGAGATTCTGAAGAATTTCATCTTAAAGATTGAGAATCAATGTGATCACAAGGTCAAAACCATAAGATGTGATCAAGGAACTGAATTCAAGAATCAAATAGTGCTCTTAGGACTCCTCAGCAAAATGGTGTTGCTGAGAGGAGAAACAAGACACTAATTGAAGCTGCAAGAACTATGTTGTCTGACTCTAAACTGCCCATCACCTTCTGGGCAGAGGCAGTGAACACTGCTTGCTATGTGCAAAACAGAGTTTTAGTGGTTAAGACACATGGTAAGACTCCTTATGAACTTTGGCACAAGAGAAAACCCTTCATTGGTTTTCTCAGGTCATTTGGATGTCCTTGCACCATCTTGAATACCAAGGATCAAATTGCCAAGTTTGCTGAGAAATCAGATGATGGACACTTTATTGGATACTCTTCTCAAGCTAAGGCTTATAGAGTATACAATCTCAGAACTAAAGTAGTTGAGGAGTCAGCCAATGTGACTTTCAATGAGCACACTCCCAGTGTGAAAGTGTTGGATCTAGAAAGGCTGGTGCAACCAAAACCAAATCACTTGGAATATTTTGGTACAACTAATAAAGGACTTCCGAAGCTAAGTGTGGAACTTCTGAAGGAAAAAGGAGCTCTTCCGAAGACAAAGTGTAAAACTAACTTCCAAAGGAAAACTCCAACTTCCGAAGACAAAGAACTTACTTCCGAAGATCAAGACTTAGAATGATAGATCAAAAGTCAACTTTCGAAGTATAGAAGTCCTCAAGCCTCGGAAGTATAGAAGCCTCTTCCGAGTATAAGTGGCTTTGGAAGAACTTGTTCTTCCGAAGCCAACTTACCTTCGGAAGACACTACTATTATCCAGTGGACATAAGTATGGTCTCCCTGACACTCCGCTGTAGACCTCTGAGATACTGCATGGCATTTTCTCAAAAGCCATGTAGTTGACCATACTTTATTCCACCTTTTACCTTTATAAGTTAGTACAGTTGCCATCTTTAGTTGGTGACAAAAGGTAAGTCATGGACATGTCATGATTACCATATCTTAGATAATACTTTATCTAAGATACCTTAACTTTAGCATTGTAGTATATGCTTTAGTCTTAGGTTTCTAGCTGGTATCAAAGTATATCCAGCTGTAGGATCTAGTATATATAGTTTCTCATTGTAACTCATGTTCCATGCTTGTAAGAGTCTTGTAATACTTTGAGTTGAGAAGTAATATATACAAGTGCCTTAAAAATTATTTCCGTGTGTTCATTGTTATTATATTATTATCAACTCTTATAAAAGACTCTACTTCATCTCATTTGAGTCTTATTTGAGTGACTTTGAGAGAAATCCAAGTGTTTAAGTAACAAACCCGATCCTGCAATTGGTATCAGAGATTTTTAGGCTCTTGATTGTGAGATCTTACCATCCTAATCAACCAGTTTTTCACTCCTCCTTATACCACACTCAAAATGGCCCTCAACAAATCTGAAGTAAAGATGGGGACGATGACCAAAGCACCCATCATCACCCCTGAAAACTTCAAGTCATGGAGCAAACAAATGGAAGGCTTCATCAGGTATCAAGACAGCAAGATGTGGCAATCGATTGTCAATGGCCCGTATAAGCCAAAGGTAGCTGGTGGAAACGGTGCCATGATTGAGAAAGCTGTTGAAGATTATTCTGATGAGGACCGGAAGAAGCTGGACATTGATAGCAATGCTATGACTGTTCTCATGACTGCAATTCCCAACTCCATCATGGTGGGGTTTGAACATTGCAAGTCATTCAAAGAACTGTTTGATGCGCTTGCTCAAATGTATTAAAGCTCAAATGAGTCCAAGAAGGACTCACTGAAGCAGCAGTTCGAGAACTTGTTGATGCATGTATGTCCCTAGATCAATGATTTGTAATGTAATGAATCTTGTCTGTCTGATTATGATGTAATAGTATCGATTAATGAAATGATATGAATTGTTTGTTACTTGTGATGTTTAATATTTCATTAATGAGTCGTGATTGAATTGATTGGGTTTATGATTGTTTGAATGATTGCACATTATGTTATATTAATTAAAACATTCAAACTTAACTTAATGAAGTTCTCATGCGAATGGCTCATGCGAATGGACCACACGCATGAATAACTTCATATGATTGACTCAATCGCACGACTGAACCAGGAGACTGGATCAGTCGTATGATTGACACATAAGATTGACTCAATCGCACGACTGAACCCTCAGTCGTGCGGATGAATCAACCGCATGGTTCAATCGCACGACTGAACCATACTTATGGCCCAGTCGCACGATTGACCAATACTAACCTATAAATAGACCCAATTCGTGGAAAAACGTAAGCATTCATCCCATTACGATTCCAGACGTACCCTAGCCATCCAGAAGCCTCCTAAATTGTTCTCCAAGTTCACAGAACACATCAGATCGATTGCTAATCGATTTTTGACGTTGATTTCAATTCTTGATTGATTCATCGTGTGTTCTCACTGATTGGATCGCCAATCAAATAGGATTCCGCACTATTTGAGTTGGTTTAACACGCTAATCACTAGGTATTTCGTTCAAATACCAGGTCCTAACAAGTGGTATCAGAGCTTTGGCTCTTGATTACGTGTTGATTCAATCAAGATTGCATAAAAGTTTGTGTTTTTGCACGAAAAACTCAATCTTTGGCATCAAAAGTGATCTTGGACGTTCCCTGCTCATCGAAGTTCAGTTTCTACGGACTTAGGCGATTAGGACTTGTGAAATTTCGAATTTTTACGGCTGAAACCCGTCAAACCTAGAAATTTTCGCAAACAGCAGCTTCAGTCGCACGAGTGACCCATTCGCACGACTGGACTCCATTCGCGTTTCTCATTCGCACGATTGGACCTAGTCGCACCCTCATTCGGCCGACTGAACCATTCGTTCGCATAACTCATACGCACAAGTTTCATTCGCACGACTGAACCAATCGCCCAGTTCAGTCGCACGGTTGAACCAATCGCAGAGTTCATACGCACGATTAGACCATTCGCATCCTTCAGTCGCATCAGTTAAAGTGTGTTTGATTAGATTCTAAGTTTATTAGCCATGAAAGATCAGATGTCAGCCTTTACTGCTGGGAAGGACTCGAGGATTCAGAACCTGCTGTTGCTTGAGAGTGAGGTGGGTAATCACAATAAACCACCAAAGCTCTTGACTTTAGATGAGTTTCCCCACTGGAAACAATGTTTTGAGATCTACCTCAATGGAGTAGATCCTAATCTGTGGGAAGCTATTGAGGTCGGTTATAGTACACCGGTGGGAGCTGATGGAGTTAAATTAACGTTAAGTGGGATGACTGACGCACAGAAAGTAAAGTACAATGCAGAGAAAAGGGTTTATGCATTGATCACTCAGTCTATCCCCAAAGACATATTCCACCAGTATTCAGAGAACAAGCAGTCCAAGAAACTGTGGGATGAGCTAGAAAAGAGATATGATGGGAATGCGTCATTGAAGGCAATCAAGGCAAAGGAGTTAAAGAAGGAATTCGATAACTTCTCATCAATTGGTAATGAGAGTTTAGACGAAGTCATAGACAGATTCTACCACTTGATGAGCGAATTGCATACACATGGAGTTGAAACGACCATGGAAGAGAAAGTAAGCAACTTCGCAGACGGATTGCCTGATAAGTGGGCTTCATTCGTGTCTAACCTGAGACAGAATGGAATGCTTGTAAAGCTGGATATAAATGACTTCATTCCCAAGTTGCGAGAAGAAGCACTAAGGATGAAGTATAGAGCTCAGAAGTCTTCGTATACACAAAATCCAGCTTTATACAACGCCACGCCTCAAGCTAAGACATCTGGAGCACCTCTCCAGACTGCATTTGTGTCTAGCTCGTCAGGTCCTTCACATGCTTCTTCTTCTGGATCAGACACGTCAGGGTCTTCATGTACCCACTATATTGGATCAGAAGCAAGTGCTACCAAACTGAAGACCGAGAACCTCGGTAATGTGACCTTAGAAGTAGCTCGAGAGCATATGGATCTTTTAGCAGCAGTGGTTCATTCATATGATGGACTTGTGGCCGGGAAGATTGGAAACTGCCATCTGGCAGATGAGGACTACGAGCAGGTGGATGAAATGGAGCTTGAGAGGATGGATATAATGTGGGCCTTAGCTAGCGCTGTCCGAAGGGCGAAGAAGTTTGTTAAGAAGACAGGACAGAACTTGGTAGCTACTAAGGATACCACATTTGGCTTTGACAAGAGCAAAGTGACCTGCTTCAACTGTGGAGAGAAGGGGCACTTCAAGAGAGAATGTGTCAAGCCAAAGAAGACGGGTAATGGGAACCCGTTCTCATCCTTTACTCACCAAGACAAGCAAGCTTCCAGTTCTACTTCATCAAACAAGGACCCAAAAGCCTTGACTGCTCATGATGATGAAGGACAGGATTGAGTTTTAGGTTTGTCTCACCAGGAGAATCTAACATTGCCAGTGTTGAAGATATTGATGATGATTCTGCGAGTGAAGGTGATCTAGCAGTTGAGATAGCGATCTCACATAGTGAAGAAACAACTGCAGCTGAGGTCAGTTACAGGCCAAAGGAGGAGACTACCACGTCAGAGACAAAAAGTCAGAATCACCAGAACCAGAGACGTCTGATGCTGCGATGATGGCTAACTCTTCTGAACCAACACAGGTAAGTACAACTGACCAAATGTTTAATAATCATGCTTGTTCTGATTGTGATATGTTTAGCAATAGCATTGATGAAAAATTTGCTAGGTTATTAGATCACAATGATAACTTAGTAAAAGATTTACAACTGTGCACTGAGGCTAATAGAGTTCTAAAACAAAATGAGCATAGTTATAAAGAAAAGATAGACCTATTGACTAAACAGCTTAGGGAAATCGAAGTAGTTGCCTTTAACCAAGCAAATGACATTAGGTACTATCTAAACTCCCTAGAGGACACTAAGAAGCAAAAGGCAGTTCTAGAAGTAGAAGTTAACTCATTAAAACAGAAACTGCACAGTTGGACTAGTTCCTCACACATAGTCCAACACTTAGTAAGAGAAAGGAATAACGGGAAGGGATTAGGCTACAAAGTGGTTCCACCTCCACCTGAGACCTTGATGAACACCAAGTCTAGACTAGTAAACAACAACCCCATCAAGGATCATTTGGTGACTACTCCTCTTGTTACTGATCCAGACACATCATGTTCTTTTACTGAATCTAGACAGAAACAAAAGGAGGCCACTTCAAAGGCAAAGGGTAAATTGCCTTGTGTTAATCTGGAAAATGAATTTGAAAAAATTAACTTAAAGTCAGGGTCAAACAGAGTCAAATCAGAACCTAAAAGGACTTCAAACGTTAATTTTTCAGATGCGTCAAGTCCAAAACCAGTTAACCAAAAGTGGAACATGTTAAACAGGTTAAAACAGTTAATTTTGTTAAACCAGAGAAAACATCAAACATACAAGAGTCAAAACCTAAAGTGATTGATGTTACTAGAGTGTCACGCACTTCTCCACAAAGAAAGTCTACTTATAAAGTTGATAGCAGATCATGCTACAACTGTGGAGAATGTGGACACATTGCTTCCTATTGTCCTTTCTATCAGACACCTAGGAAGAAGATTGATCTTCAGGACTCTAGACCTAGGTCTTCTAAGAGGAGTTCTCTAACTCCACCTAGAAGATCTAGTGAACCTAAAGTCCAACCTGTAAGCCAGACGACTGTTTATCATAAACAGGCATTGCACAAATCTGACTTATGGAAAGAGAAGTCATCCTGCGTGTCTGATACTGATGGCAAGAAGGAATCTGAGCTACCCTCACCCTCTAAGGGTCAATGGGTAGAGTTTATGATGTGTGATGCCTCTGGGAAACCCAAGACAGTAAATGCTTGGGTTCCTAACCTAAACTAATACATTTACTTTGTATGTGCAGGGTGTTCGATATAGCGCTGAGACTAACACGTGGATTATAGACAGCGGAGCATCCAGGCACATGACAGGAAATAGAGCCCTTTTATCAAACGTCAAACAAATAAAGGAGGGCATGTTTCCTTTGCAGGAAACAAGGGAGGATACATCACAGCACAAGGAGAAGTGGGAAATCAGAAAGTTAAGTTTGATAAGGTGAACTACGTTCAACAACTTCAGAATAACTTACTTTCTGTTTCTCAAATCTGCGATAAAGGATTTAAAGTTATCTTCGACAACAAGAAGTGTTACGTGCTGAAGAAAGACTACATGATCCCGGAGGACCAAGTTCTGATGACTGCTTCAAGATATAAAGACCTTTATGTCTTGGATCTGTCAACAGCTGCTACAACTGATCATGAGTTTCAGTGCTTTCTATCTAAAGCTACTGAGAAGGACTCAATCTCCTGGCATAGGAGAATGGGACACATTAGTTAAAGGAAGATGAATCATTTGATTCAGAAGGATTTAGTAAGAGGAGTAAATGTCAAGAACTTCCAACTTCCTGACTTTTGTGTAGCTTGCAAGAAAGGCAAACAGACAAAGAAGTCTCATAAGGAAAAGAAAGTTCATTCAATAGAACTTCCTCTTGAACTTCTTCACATGGATCTGTTTGGTCCAGTCAGTACAAGGAGCATTGCAGGCGATTTGTACTGTTTTGTGGTCACTGATGACTACTCAAGGTTCACTTGGGTAATGTTTCTGAAATCCAAATCAGAAACATTTGAGTCATTCAAGGAATTAGTAACCATACTGGAATCTCTCTACAAGCTAAAAGTTAGACAAGTACGCTCAGACAACGGGACAGAATTCAAGAATCAATGGATGGAGGCATACTGCAAGGAAAAGGGAATTGTTCATCAATTCACTTCTGCCTACACGCCTCAGATGAATGGTGTTGCTGAGAGAAAGAACCGAAGCTTGATAGAGACTGCACGGACTATGCTGGCTGACTCGAAACTGCCTATCCAATTCTGGAATGAGGCAGTAGCAAATGCATGTTATACACTGAATCGAGTCCTAATAGTCAAGCGCCATGGAAAGACATGTTACGAGCTACTACAAAGACGCAAACCAAATTTGGAGTATCTTGAACCTTTTGGCGCGCCGTGTACACTTCTGAAGAAGACACAAGAAGGAAAATTCAGCGAGAAGGCAGATGAAGGAATTTTTCTAGGATACAACATACCGAACAAGCGAGTTTACAATAACTCAACGGGTCTTGTAGAAGTGTGGTGTAATGTTGACGTTCAGAGATATACCACACCACCTACAGGCAAAGGACCTGCATACTTCTTCGATTATGATGGATTCTTCAAGTCCTTCAACATACCTCTCTCTCCCTCGGATGATGAGTTAGCTACTAGGATGATGTATGATATTCTGAATACACCATCTAGCACACAGGGAGAATCATCTACTCAGTCAGGGGGAGTAGTCGATGACAGTGACTCCTCCTCTGAAGATTAACTGTAGCAGATGACCAGAACAGTCAGGAGGAACAGGTTCTAGTTCCTGAAAGTCCACAAGCATCTACGAGTGATGCTCCTTCGACTTCGGAACCTCAAACTCCAACTACCTCAGATGCAGAACAAAATGTTCATAATCTTGGTTCTGAGGTGGCTGTTCCTAATACTCCAGGATCACGACTAAACGTCTATCATCCCCTTGACAATGTTATTGGGGATGTCAGATCAGGAGTACAAACCCGAAATCAGCTATACTCAGCTGATTACGCCTCGGTTATGGAGAAAGGTTACATCCATGATGGTGCTTATCGATGTTTTGTCTCGCAGGTTGAGCCAAAATATGTCAGTGAGGCACTAAATGATGAGGCGTGGGTGAGTGCCATGCAAGAAGAACTTCTGTAGTTTAAGAAGTTAGGTGTATGGACTCTGGTTGATAGACCTAAAGGTGCTAAAGTCATTGGCACCAAATGGGTACTAAAATGCAAGAAGGATGACCAAGGAGTCATTATTAGGAACAAAGCTTGACTGGTGGTTCAAGGTTTTCGCCAAGTCGAGGGGATTGACTATAATGAGGTGTTTGCACCCGTGGCAAGGATGGAAGCCATTCGTATCTTCCTTGCCTATGCATCGTACATGAAGATTAAAGTCTACCAATTAGATGTGAAGAGTGCATTCCTTCATGGGGAAATCAGGGAAACAGTCTATGTAAGTCAACCCGAGGGATTTGAGGATCCTTATCATCGGGATAGAGTTTACAAGCTCGACAAAGCTTTATATGGGCTTCATCAAGCTCCTCGAGCGTGGTATGAGAAACTCTCGACTCATCTTGTGAAACACGGATTTCGCAGGGGAGTCATTGACTGTACACTGTTTATTAAAGAAAAGGATGGCGACCTACTGCTTGTACAGATATATGTTGATGACATAATCTTCGGGTCAAAGAACGAAGAGTTATGTAAAGAGTTTGAAGCAGTGATGAAGAAAGAGTTTGAGATGAGTGCTATGGGGGAGATGAAGTTCTTTCTCGGGTTACAGGTGGATCAAACACCTAATGGAATCTTTCTACATCAGACCAAGTATGTAGGAGACATTCTTAGTAGCTTTGACATGGAGAATGCTTCTGCTGCTGGGACTCCACTTGCTACGAATCATGATATAGCACCTGATGAGAATGGAGATCTAGTAGATGCCACTATGTACCGAGGAATGATTGGATCCCTCATGTATCTCACTGCCTCAAGACCTGATATTATGTATGCTACATGTCTATGTTCTAGATATCAGGCTAAACCAAAGGTCAACCATCTGATCGGGGTCAAGAGGATTTTTCGTTATCTGAAGGGTACTCCAACACTTGGGTTGTGGTATCCTCATGATGATGACTTTGAGCTTACCGCGTATAGTGACTCGGATTACGGGGGCTGCAAGATGAACTACAAGTCTACATCAGCAGGGTGTCAATTCTTTGGGAGAAGATTAGTTACCTGGCAGTGTAAGAAGCAGACATCGGTTGCATTGTCAACCTGTGAAGCCGAATATGTTGCTGCTGCAAGTTGCTATTCACAAATCATTTGGATTCAACAGCAAATGCGGGATTACGGTTTAAAATTCTCATCTACTCCTATTTTTGTTGATAACTCTGCTGCAATTGCAGTAACTAAAAATCCGGTTCAACATCCTAAGACCAACACATCGGTATTAAATACCATTTCATAAGAGATTGCTTTGAAAAGAACTTAATTGATGTGGTTAAATTAATACTGATTTTCAACGCGCTGACCTCTATACTAAAGCCTTTGATAAACCACGTTTTCAATATTTGTTAGAGGTCAACGGCGTTAAAAAGAAAAGTGAGGTAATTCCTGATGATGATAATGTGTAGTCCGATGTAGTTTAGTTAAATTTTTTTTATTTTATTTTATTTGTCTATTTTATTTTATTTTATTATTTAAACTCATGTTATTTTGCTGTTTATGAAAATCCTAAAATAATTAAACCAGAAATGATTTTAGTATTTTAGGGGAGAATATGTCAGCAAATTAACATTAAAAAAAATGAGGGAGAAGGAGTAACTAGCTGAAATAGGTAGATTGTGTCTGTATACCGATTCAATACCTTTGGAAAATGATAGTACACAGGAACAAATCAAGAGGGACTTTAAAAATGTAAGTTTTGACAATATGCAAAGTTCAAAGTATAAGTCTGTGTAGTCTGAGCAATATAAAAAGGAAAGATGATAGAAAACTGGCAACTCCTAAGGTGACACAAGAAAGTAGACTTAGAGGCTGCTAGACCACAAATGATATGTTGGTAGATTCAACACAATAGACAATTAGACCTGATTGGTGATCTCAAGATCAAACTAAGTTGTTCAACTGACTGTGGGCTTCCATCTTATCACTGGTAAACACAATCAACAATATTCCAATAAGGGGTAATGAGCAATTAACGCCACAATGTGTGCGGATGACCATAATTAGAGCAAAGCAAGAAAAAAATGAAAGACAAATGCAATAAAGCTAATGACTTATGTTGTTGGTGCATTTTGTGTAAAATAAAATAAGCTGCTCTAACAAGGAGATAGGTTGTGTGCCTCTCTGCTGTGCGATGGCACTGACCTGAGGATAAGCATAACCTAGATATTCTAGAATTCATTGTTGTTTGCCGCCTCTCTGCTGTGCGATGGCACTGACCTGAGGACAGGCTTCTCTTTGAAAGCTCTAAGAATAGTCTCTTCTTGTAATAATACCCGTAGACCGCTCAAAAGCTCCTGAGGAATGTTGATTACCATATAAGTGTGGGATCCACAAATGTTAGTTGAAATAATTAAACCTAAATAAGTCACCAGTCTATGTCAAAAGTCTGTGTATGGATTTAAGTGGACAAACATACTGACAATCATTGTGGCTACATTCTCAAAGGTTCAAATCGATGTGAAAATCTAAGAGCTTCAGTATGATTTCCTTAAGTTGCTAACGACTCTGGATGAACACCGAGAATTTGAGCATCAAAAGGTTTAATAACTAGTCCCAAATGATTTGACTTGCCTGTATGATTCTAAAATTGAATTGGTCCAGATATGATCAATCTAAGTTGAAGCTATCTACTCCCGAACCAAATCCCGTAGATATCAATCTCTGGATTTATCTCTCACAAAAAGCCAAAAATATGTCTATTTATGTAATTAGTTTAAAGTCTTAAATTAGTTAGTCGTTTTAATTTTAATTTTAGTCAAGTGTCGGGCTACATCAGGAAAATCAGAAGGAATCAACTCACTAAAAGGGTCATGTCTGAGATGACCATATGTGCTTTGAAAGGTTAAAATAGTCACGTCTGAGGTGACAAAGTGTTTTAAAAGGATCACGTCTGAGGTGATCAAAATGTTTTCAAGATAAAAATGGTCACGTCTGAGGTGATCAAAATGTTTTCCAGATAAGATGATCATGTCTAAGATGATCAAAGGTTCATAATGTTAATTTCATACAGTTAAAAGGGGTTTTAAATGTAAATTGGTCAAAATGGCAGAAAATTAACTAAGTATGACCCATTCGCACGAATGGACCATACGTATGGACTAACCATACGAATGAAGTCCATTCGCACGAATGAACTATGAGTATGGACCATCAAACCGAATGGCCCATACGATTAGTCCAGTCGGAGGCTTAAGTACAAACGAGTGAATCAGTCGCACGACTGAAATTCAGTCGAACGACTGGAGAAGGGCGACTGACCCAATCGCACGACTGAGTCCCACTCGCACGACTGAAAGGTGCGTATGAACTCAGTCGCACGATTGGATCTAGGGTTGGTATAAATAGAGGAGGAGTCGGTCGCAGAGACGCATCACCCTCAAATCGCCCCTAAATCGCACTCCCTACCGTTACGCTGCCAAAATTTTATTTGCCCTAGTTTTACCGTTGATTGTGATTCACTGACGTTCGCCATTCATCATACAGGTAGTTTGAAGTCTTATTTCATCAAAAACAGAAAGATTGGAACCCTAATTGGGATTATTCGACTGTGAAACTTGAACCGAGACAAGAAAGCCCTAATAACCTATTAAAACCAAGCAAAATGTTAAAATTAAGTGAAATAGGTTATTAGTAACGAGAATGCGAGTCTAATGAACCGGTTAATTGGGTTAAAAGACTTAGTTGTTGAAGTTTCGAACGATCGGCGACTGAACAACTGAGACAGGCGACTGGTCGTCCGGATGAACTTCAATCGCACGATTGAATATTGCGATTGGGTCATTCGGCCGAATGAACCATACGATTGAGCTCAGTCGGCCGACTGAACCATTCGCAGACTCAGTCAGCAGACTGAACCCAATCGCATGTCACAGTGACAAGAATGAGTCCAGTCGTATGAAAGACCAGACGACTGACTTCAGTCGCATAATTCATTCGCACGAATGAATCAGAATGATTTTCAACTTTACACTTAGAACAAAATTTTTCATGTCTTATGTGCTAATCGTTCTATGTCTTGTGTGTTTCAGGAAAATGGCAGAAAGGTGGTCCATAAATCCAAAGCACAACATCTGTGCTCATTTGGATCACACCACCAGGAACGGGGCCGAGTTTACGGACATTATAGCCTTTCTGAGACGGTCCCGGATTCATAAAGCTATCTCTACGCCTTGCACGCCATATAGATCACTCCATCGGGCTTTCTGGGAGAATGCCTCGGTGGACCGCTCCCGTGAGCCGTACTGCATTAGGAGCTCCATATTAGGCCATGATATTGAGATCTCTGCTGTCGACTTTCAGAGGGTCCTAGAGTTTGGGGACGACACTGATCATCCAACTAGACTACATCCGTTGACAGTGAGAGGATGCTTCTTGAGGATAAAGTACGCTGGGGACATCAACTCAGGTGTGCTCAACAAGAGCAACCTGAGCCCCCAGTATAAGTACTTAGCACACGTGATCCTCAAGTGTGTGGCATCGAGGAGGGGTGGGTTTGACGACCTCTCAGACCAGATTCAAAATGCCTACGTGGCACTGGTTTTGAACCACCCCTTCAGTTTTTCCAGCATGATATTCTCCTATTTGGTGGAGAACTTGGAGGCCAAGGGTAAAGAGGGGTTTTGTATGTACCCCAGATTCTTACAGCTCGTCTTCAACGAGAAGCTGCCACAGTTGCCCAAGGAGAGTCATGATGCAGTGGCTTTGGAGATTATGGATGATACCACTCTGGGCAGGATGAGAGTGTACAGGGGGAAGCAAGTAAAGCCCCAAGTGAAGAGACTGATTGGCCACCTGGCCAACGAGCAGTATGTGGCACCTGGTAGACGCAAATGGCGTCATGATGACAGCGACTCCGACGATGAGAGGTTACTTCTACCAGATATGGATTCTGATGATGATGATAGCGGCGACGCCGGGGATGATATGCCTGCTCCACCTAGAGGCACTGATTCAGATGTTATTCCCCCGGGGTCTGCCACTGCCGGAGAGGTTGCTGAGATGGCCGGTTTCCATCAGGAGTTTGTAGCTGGGGATCAAGAGGAGGAGGAGTCAGATGAGGAGCCCCTCACTAGGACTGTGGGAAGCAAAGTTGTTCCCACAGACCACGGGCTTAGGGTGGTTGGCGAACACCCTCGGGACTCCTCAGAGAGAGAGACTGACCCGAACTATGTTCTGGGTTCAGTGGGCAGAGCTGCAGGGGGAGCATCCACTTCCACCGGGACTAGGAGGAAGCGGATGGCTCAACCCCATGGATTGAAGAAGAAGAAGCGTCGCCTGACCTTCGTTACCACTGCTGCCACTACTTCCACCACCACAGCCACCACTACCACCACCACTGACATACCACCCATCACCACAGCCACCACATCCACTACTTCCACTACCACAGCCACCACCTTACCTACCACCACTGTATCCTTCCCATCCACCACCATACCACTCACACCTACATCACCAGCACCAGCCTACCGACCCATATTCACCACTGCCACTACCACCACCACCTCACATCATGCTGGACCTTCAGCCCAGCCTTCACATGCTTATGGATCTACTCTACCTCACATTGGGGTGGAGGAGCAGCTGTCAGCGCTTAACCGTATGGTGATGCGACTGCTCGCTGCAGATGAGGAGAAGGCGGCGTAGATTCGCCAGCTGACCGACCTGACTGCTGCCCAGTCTCAGCAGATGGCAGAGCAGGCTCGGGTGATAGACCAGCAGAACCAGCTAATCGATGCTTAGAGAGTCGAGGTGTCCCAACTCCAGGACCAGCAGGCCCAGTCCGTCAAACGTATAGAGGAGTTGGAGTTGACCAACAAGACGATTATGCTGAGGTTAAAGGGGTCGAAGGATGAGCCCTTGAAGCTAAAGGAGGGTGACGGGGATGATGGAGATGGTGATGATGAAGATGATGATGATGATGAGGAAGATGATGATGATGAGGAAGAGACTGAGGAACACATGACAGAAGGTAGAGATGATGATGACGAAGCAGAAGGAGGGGATGCGGCTGCATCGGCCTATGCTTCAGGTCAAGAACGAAGATCTAAGCATCGACAGCGACACGCCCATGATTCAAGACAAAAGTACAGATTAGATGTCTTATGTATTTATTTATTTTTTATTTGAATCATGTAATGAAAAACAAGTGTGTTGAATGTTTATATATTAAGTTGATATAATTCTGTTTGATTACTTACTAATGGTTTATGTGTTGAATGTTTATATCAAACAAATCCAAACTTTCAAAGGGATGAGTTTGACTTTGCTCCCCTTCAAATGGTCAAGACTCAATTAACCATGATTCTTGATCTGCAAGGGATTGTAAGAAGGTCTGTGAGTTATACCCCTGAAGAAGGGGAAATAATTCATGACCTATCTGATGAGCAACTGGCAGAGATGTTCAGACTCAATCCTGATGAAATAGTCAAGGATGCTCCAACAGTTGATTCAACCATTGATGAAGAACTAAATGACGTTGATGAAGTTGAGGTTGAAGATATTACTGCAGAAGAGTACCCTCAGTATGCTGACACCAAGGGTAATGTGGTCCCCAATCTGGGTGAGTCCCTAGTCAGCGATACGTTTGAGGTACTAGACAAGATGGAGCAGGAAACCGAAAAGACCGAAGGAACAGCCCAAGCCTCAAATGATGACGTAGACATTCGTAAGGCTGAATGGGCTGCCTGTTTTGAAGAAGTGAGAGCCCAGCGTGCTGCACCAAAGAAAGATGCCTACACCAAGCTCTACAGAGTCAAGAAACACCATAAGGTGTCAGGCAGGATTATTGCATGGGCTTATTTTGATGACCTTAACGCGTATGCAGTTAAGAGGGAACAGGGCATAGAGTACTTCAGGTTTCCACATGATCTGAAGACTCTACCTGGTTTTGAGCTCAACCAGCTGGCTAAGCTAAAGCTGTTGTATGCTGACCCAAGAAAGATGTCAGGCTGGTTCGAGGCTGCCCTGAAGAAGGAGTACCACACCAGATGGGTTAACTTCAGACCCCAACAGCCTACGAGGTACATAAGAAGGTCTGAGTTGATGTCATTACTGGCAAGCCCAAGATTGTGTTGAAGTGGAGTCCTCCGCGCACTATGTCGAGAATCCCTCTCAGGGAAATGCCACAGGACTTCACTCCACACTTCAAATGGTGGTACTACGATTGGAGAACTGCTGAAGCTGTCATAGTTCTGAATAAAGAGGGCCAAATGGATACTATCAGGGTATTCGACCCGATGTGGCTAACCAACTTGTCTGCTAATGATGTCTACACATTATACAAGTGGCCACTGTTCTATGACACACAAGACATTGTACAAGCCCTCCAGTTCCAAAACGTTATACGACTTTGCTTTGCGTTTGAGATTCACGCAGGAGTCACTAAAGAGGAGAAGTACAAGAAGTATAAGGAGGTAATGCAGAAGACAAGAGATTAGATAGATCTAGGTCCAAGGGGGAGTTTGTTAATGCATGTATGTCCCTAGATCAATGATTTGTAATGTAATGAATCTTGTCTGTCTGATTATGATGTAATAGTATCGATTAATGAAATGATATGAATTGTTTGTTACTTGTGATGTTTAATATTTCATTAATGAGTCGTGATTGAATTGATTGGGTTTATGATTGTTTGAATGATTGCACATTATGTTATATTAATTAAAACATTCAAACTTAACCTAATGAAGTTCTCATGCGAATGGCTCATGCGAATGGACCACACGCATGAATAACTTCATATGATTGACTCAATCGCACGACTGAACCAGGAGACTGGATCAGTCGTATGATTGACACATAAGATTGACTCAATCGCACGACTGAACCCTCAGTCATGCGGATGAATCAACCGCATGGTTCAATCGCACGACTGAACCATACTTATGGCCCAGTCGCACGATTGACCAATACTAACCTATAAATAGACCCAATTCGTGGAAAAACGTAAGCATTCATCCCATTACGATTCCAGACGTACCCTAGCCGTCCAGAAGCCTCCTAAATCGTTCTCCAAGTTCACAGAACACATCAGATCGATTGCTAATCGATTTCTGACGTTGATTTCAATTCTTGATTGATTCATCGTGTGTTCTCACTGATTGGATCGCCAATCAAATAGGATTCCGCACTATTTGAGTTGGTTTAACACGCTAATCACTAGGTATTTCGTTCAAATACCAGGTCCTAACAGAACTTCACCTACGTTGCTGGAGAAACACTTAGGCAGCAATACTTCAGGTACATGGATCTCATTTCTTCCCTTCAGTTTGTGGGAATTGCTCATGAACTTAGAGACCTTACAAGAAAGTTCATGAGTGCATTACCCAATGAGTGGACATTATACTGTGTCTCTATCAAGAGAACAGAGAACCTGAATACACTCACCATGACTGAACTCTATGGCATCCGTGATGGATACCGTTTGGAAATGGAGAGTAAGAGAGGTCATCAGACAAGCAGACCCTTGAGTCTTCCTGCTAGCAATGCTTTAATGGTTGCTGAAGGCTCAGGAACCTCCTAGCCTCAACAATACCTGACTTACACCCAACAGCCATCTTGTTCTTCTGGGCCATACATCACATTCCTAAAACTCCAAGGTCTCAACAAGCTCAGCAAAGTTCCTTTCAGGACAGCTATGCTTTTGTCTCAGGAAGTGGACACTCAAATGATTATCAATATTGCTGTGATGATCTAGAAAGCTTTAGCCCAGATGACGTGGAATACGTGGACATAGTCCAACAAATGGCTCTATTAACCTACAGAGCAAAGAAGTTCTTAACAGAACTGGAAGACAATTTCCCTAGAACCCAATCAACAGCAAATTTGGGTTTGACAAAACCAAGGCCAAATGTTACAACTGTAACCAACTTGGTCATTTTGCAAGGGAATGCAAGGCTCCCAAGTCTAAACCGGGAACCCCACAGGCCTCCACACATCCCTCTACACCAAAGCCCACCGAAAAGTCAACAGAAACAACTACAATGGCTCAACAAGTTGACTGGAGCTTCATGGTACAGGATGTGACTCCTGCTCAAGCACTCATGGTCGGAACAGATAAAAATAAGGTATATGAACATCTGTGTACTCCTGCCTGTATTGCTAAGGTTAAATTGTATCAGGACTACAATATGGAGATTAAATCCGATATTGAGTCTTTAAATGTTTTAAAATCTGATTTTAAAAGGGCTGAATCTGACTATCAAAGAAAAATTAAAGAGTTAGAGAAAATTGTGTCCCTATTAAAACACGAACACACAAACTATAAGACTCAAATAAAGGATTTAATATCCAAATTGACCGAGCATAACTTCCAAGCCATTCTTGCATCATCCTCTTACTAAAAACTTTTTTACCAAAACAAAGGTAGGTTGGGAACTACTGAAATTGCTCCACCACACTCCTATGAGTCTATAAGACAACCAATGTGTGGTACTGAAGAGCAAGAGGTTCCATCTGCTGACCCACATTCTTATGAGTCAAAGAATGATGCAACCATGAAGACCATCACAGGGAAGAACCAGGTAATTATACCCTCTCCTACCAATGATGATCAAACCCTAACCACCAAAGCCAGAAGAAGTAGAGCTAAGGTAGTCAGAAAAACTGCCAAGAAAGTAGCTGAGTCTAAGCTGAAGATAGACCCAAAGCAAAAGGGTGTATTCATCTCAGCTGGATTCCAAGTGGTTGGAAACTCTTATTCAAGAAAGGGGTGTAGTACCAGCACTCCTGTCCTACCAAAGGATCAAAAGTTAAAGGGAAAGGTTGCTGATGAAGAGAAAAAGAACAAGAAACAGCAATCCTCAAATTCCTAAAAGATTAACATTGCATGCATAATGTGTGGTCTGAAAAATCACATGGCCAAAGATTGTTACTACAATCCTGCTAGCACACATTATGCAAATAATGTTAAAAAGGAAGGAGTCAGGGAAGGTTTCTCATTTGGACCATATCAAATGGTTCAAGTGATGAAAAAGGGAAAGCTTGTTTTCGAAGCAAGGTTGCTTTCGGAAGAAGGTCCTTCTTCCGAAAGGAAAAAGGCTTCAGAAACTAAAGCTATCAAGATTCAAAAGAATAAAAGAGTCCCCTTAAGACCATCCCAGAAGGCTGCTTTGGAAGAAAAGGTGGTGAAGGATTCTTCCGAAAAGAAAGAAGCTTTGGAAGAATGCCAAGCTGCAAAAGCTTCAACAAGCTCATCCTCCATGATCAACCAAGGGATGGAATGGAAGATCAAGGAAGATGTTGTAGCCCAAGCCTCTTCTTCAAAAACATCCATTGAAGCCCCATGCATAAATTTTGGTTCAATTATGTCACTATCATTGGAAGAACCCAAGACCAACAAGGCTTGGGTTTCCAATCAAAACTAATCATCTCATCTTATGTGCAGGGACATCCATATGACAAGAATAACAATGTTTGGATTGTGGATAGTGGATGCTCCAGGCATATGACAGGGAACAGATCTATTCTTCAACAATTTCAACATTATGATGGAGGTCCTGTCCAGTTTGGAGGTGAGGCCGGAGGATATATTTCTGGCAGAGGAAGTATATCCAACGGAAAATTAAAAGTTGACAAAGTTAACTTTGTCAAATAGCTTGAACACAATCTGTTAAGTGTTTCTCAATTCTGTGATCAAAAGCATCAAATGCTTTTCACAGAACATGAGTGCATAATCCTCAAACCCAGGTTAACAATTCCTCAAGAATTGGTGCTTCTTAGATCTCCCAGGAAAGGGGATATGTACAAGCTGGATATGAACAATGCTTCCCCAATGGGAGAAGTATCATGTTTTCTTTCCAAAGCTGATGGTGATGAGTCAACACCATGGCATAAACGAATGTGTCATGTAAACTTTAAGACAATGAATAAATTGACAAAAATAAGTTGGTACATGGTTTGCCTAAAAAGGAATATTTCTGCAAAGATAACTGTGTTGCATGCCTGAAAGGAAAGCAACACACGACATCTCATAAATCCAAAGTTGTTAACTCCATCACCACTCCATTACACTTATTGCACATGGATATATTTGGTCCCACAAGTATAATGAGCATTGGAAGGAAATCATATTGCCTTGTGATTGTTGATGATTTTTCTAGATTTACATGGGTATTCTTTTTAAGAACCAAATATGAAACTGCTGAAACTTTGAAATATTTTATTCTTAAAATAGAAAATCAAATTGAGCACAAGGTTAAAATAATTAGAAGTGATCAAAGGACTGAGTTTAAGAACCACGTTCTTGACTCATTCTGTAACTCAAAAGGGATTGCCAGACAATATAGTGCTCCTAGAACTCCTTAACAAAATGGTGTTGCTGAGAGGAGGAATAGGACACTTATTGAGGCAGCTCGGACTATGTTAGCTAATTCAAAGCTACCTCTAACATTCTGGGCAGAGGCAGTCAACACTGCATGCTATGTGTAGAACATGGTTCTTGTAGTAAAGCCACATGGAAAAACCCCTTATGAGCTATGGAACGAGAGGCCACTGTTCATTGGCTTTCTAAGGTCCTTTGGCAGCAGGTGTACCATACTTAACACAAAAGACAATTTGGCAAAAATTGCTGAAAAGTCGGATGATGCCATCTTTGTTGGATATTCCTCTAACTCTAAAGCTTATAGAGTTTATAACGTTATAAATCAACAATTTGAGCAATCTTTCAACATTGTAGTTAATGAGCACACTCCTTGTGTTAGGGGAAATGGTCCTGATCATATATTTGATTTAGAATTGTTTCCAAACTATTCTAAACCATCTTGTGAGAATGTTTCAGCTAGAACAGGTGCTCGAAGTGACTCTGATGATGATCAACTGTTTGAGCTTCCCAGACCTATTCCAAGTTCTCCAAGAGCTGCAGCAAATCAAGTTCCCACTATTGGCAGATCTGATAGTATAACCATCTCAAGAGATAGTGGAACTTCAACAAGCGGTTCACCTGTTGACTCTCAAACCTCTTCAGGTGACCCTGCACAACACCAAGCTGATAAAAGCAACATCTTGAAGGAACATGCAACAGTTGATGCTGCTTCACAGCAAACAAATAATGATGTTTCTCTTTCATTCAATCAGTCCTCATTGAATGATTTTGAAACAGCAGCTGGACCAAGTATTCAAGATCCTGAGCAAAATATGTCCAATTTGGATTTATCTTTGCAACTGGAGGTGATTCCTAGACTTAGGATTCACAACACTCATCCAGCTGAGAACATCATAGGGGAAGTCTCTGAAGGCATGAGAACAAGATGACAAACTCA
Source organism: Flaveria ramosissima (assembly GCA_025215565.1). Classification (NCBI taxonomy): domain Eukaryota; kingdom Viridiplantae; phylum Streptophyta; class Magnoliopsida; order Asterales; family Asteraceae; genus Flaveria; species Flaveria ramosissima. The sequence continues at coordinate 36,861,937 of CM046037.1, read as the reverse complement.
CAATGGGAATCTGCTTGTACTCATTCTTTTTATCCCAAATGGAACCCAAGAAGGTGGAAGATGCCTTGAAAGATAGTAGCTGGGTTGAATCAATGCAAGAGGAGCTGCTTCAATTGAAAAGACAAAAGGTTTGGAACCTATGTCCGCTACCATTTAGTCAAGTACCTATGGGCACTAAATGGGTTTTCAGAAACAAGAGAGATGATAGAGGCTTGATTATCAAGAACAAGGCAAGACTGGTGGTTCAAGGATACACTTAAAAGGAAGGAATCGATTATACTGATGTCTTTGCACCTGTTGCAAGACTTGAGGAAGTTAGAATCTTTCTTGCTTATGTTGCATCCAAGAATTTCACTATCTACCAGCTTGATGTCAAGTGTGCCTTTCTATATGGGGATATAGATAGGGAAGTCTATGTATGCCAACCTCCGGGATTTGATGTGACAACCCTAGGTTTAGGATTTTATACGCTAGTACGCTTAAATTACTCCGCTACACCTAGACTAACTTGTATATATATTTTTATACATACATGTGTGAAATACGTATGCATGCTTTTATTTTACTTACACATGTATATTATTTGTCCATGTAAATATATATATATATATATATATATATATATACGTATGCATGGCCGCATGCATGCACAAATTTTACGTGTGCATGTATTAATATATCTAAGTTTTGATATCAAACACTATTTGATCACTCACCTCATTATGTTAACAACCAATCTTACACCAAGTAAACCAAATACAATCCAACCAAACACCACAATACAAAGATAACATCAAGGAAACTTGATACCTATAACATGAAACCCTAAGTATCTAAAACTTGAACATTTACATACTAAACTTGGCTTAAACAACTCGATTAACCACTTAAGCAATGACTAATATAGTGATTAATGAACCGGTGACTCAAGGGGTCCTTTGGTCGACACCTAGCTTCACAAGTAAACACCAAGCACTCCCACAACTCGCCACCTATGTCTAAGAATTGACTAAGCAAGCCTAACATCACCACCTCACTAACCTATAACCTAGAACTAATCATTACCAAATCCCACTAAATACACTACTCGGCCGAAGGCCATTTACGACCACCACCACCTTGAAATCGGTCACCACCATTCCTACTCTCTCAAACTCTCGGCTAACACCACCACCCTCCATCTTGTTCTCTCGGTTACCACTTCCGAACACCACCACCGTAAGCCACAAACCACCATCTCAATTCTCTCGGTCACCATCTCTTCAACCAAATACCATCATCAACTCCACCCGGTCAACCATTAATCACACACTCTCGGTTACAAGGCAGCAACATCCAAGCCTCGTGGAAGCATCACCTCCCGAAAGATTGTCAAGAACACCAAAACCAAGCGGACTTTAGGCCATCCTCACCTTCTCCTCATACTCTCCTTCTGTCAAAATCAAGGTTCTAACCCCTAAAACCCTACTTGATTAAGATTATGAAAACCAAATATGTGTTAGATAAACACATGTGATTAACCTTTTTGATTAAAACGTTCAAGGTTTTTATAAAAACATAAAAAAGTCAAACTTATTTTCAGAAAAAAAGAAAGATCTTAAGAATCTGAAATAAGTAAAACAAATCTTAAAAATCAAATTATAACAAGAAATTATCTAACAAAAGGGTTAAAAACCTAGTTATGGTTTGTTAAATTCGGTTCTGCATATTAACAACTATGATTGTGGGAACAAACATTAAAAACATATTTAGAATATTAGGAAATAAAGTTCTGTAAATTTTGGTGCCATTTCTATAAATAAATTAATTTATATATAATATCTAAGAATATAAGAGGAAAAATCATATCAGAAGAACCGACCCTAGTAAATATACGGAAAAATTATATACTGACTATTACAAATTATAGAATCTACTGGAAAAGTTTCGTGACCTAACTCAAAATTATGTCTAAAATATGAATTTTTAATTATTCTGTCAACTAAAAATTGGGAAAAATACTTAAATTATGAAATAAATTATGAGAAATTTATAGAAAATATAAGAATTATAAAAATTATTCTGACAAAATTTGACTAATTTTAGAGGCCCGAAGGTATTTCTAAGGAATTATCTAAATAATGTAAAAATTATAAGAAATAGCCTGAAAATAATAATAATATGAAATTTTAGTATATTATATCTAATATTAAGATATGTCCACTGTAAAAATTTCGTGATTTATACAAAAGCCTAACTTATGAAATAAATTTTATAACCTGAGGTGCTAAAAATGTTGAAGAAAAATACATTTTTCTAAACTATAAGTATTTTCTTGTTTATAGGTTATCATTGGGAGTAAAGGTGAGATTCATAGCCCATTTTTATTTTATAAAGTTTTGGGAAAAAAGCATACTAATTTACAAATTGATGCATTATTTCTGAGGTTTATGTTACAACCATTAATTCGGATGTGGAACCGTTAGATAATATTGGTAGCGCTACTTAGGAAATATTTCTTGCATTAACAGAATGAGTGTTGTAATGCTATATTATCTAATTTATGAAATTATGATATGACAGATATGAATGATCTGATTGCTATGTAAGGTTTGGTTGTATATAATGCATCAATGCTAAATGTTTAATAAACCTGTGAAGCTCACCAACTTTATGTTGACTGTTTTGGGTATGCTTTTTCAGGAATTCACCATGACTAACAGCTTAATGTTCTCCTTTGATGTTTATAATGGCTGGGGAGAGGTTGTGGGGAAAGTTTGTGTAAACCTGACAGTGAATTTGTATGATCTCAATGTTTCGGTGGATGCTCACTTCCATCGTCTCTGAAGATGTTGCTGTTAAGACTTTAAGGATGTAATAGGATTATGTTATTTCAAATTTTGACTACCATGAATTAATGTAATCCTAATTCCTATATTATGAAAGATGTTAAGTTTATGTGATAATATCTATTATGCTTTACTATGAAATATGTCATGTTTATGTGATACTTGATAAAAGTTGTGAATCAATGAGTTCTGAGCAAACAAGTCACACCTTAAGCATTTCACGCTTCCGCCGGGATGTGACATTTGAAGATCCACAGCATCCCAACCCAACTATGTGTGCAAATTGGATAAAGCTCTATATGGGCTGCACCAAGCACCTAGGCTGTGGTATGAGTCATTATCTCAGTTTCTCCTGATTAATGGTTACCTTAGAGGTACCATTGATAAGACTCTTTTCATAAGAAAGTCTAGGAAAGATATCTTGCTCGTTCAAGTCTATGTTGATGACATCATATTTGGTTCCTCAAATGACCAAATGTGTAAAGACTCTGAGAGCATCATGAAGAAGAAGTTTGAGATGAGTTCCATGGGAAAAATGGACTTTTTCCTTGGAATTCAGGTAAAGCAAATGAAGGAAGGGTTTTTCATCAGTTAATCTAAGTATGTTAATGACATATTAGAAAGATTTGATATGAAAGATTGTAAGGCAGCAAAAACACCTATACCCTGAAACCACAATCTCTGCCCTGACTCTAAGGGGGAGGATACTGATCAACATCAGTATAGAGCAATTATTGGTTCTCTGATGTATCTCACAACAAGTAGACCCGATATCATGTTTGCAACTTGTATTTGTGCAAGATATCAGGCTGCTCCAAAGGTGTCTCACCTAGTTGCTGCCAAGAGAATCCTTAGATACCTTAAAGAGAGCAGTAGATCTGAATTTCAAATCTCATTACAAACATTATCAATTCATCAGATCTGAATCACATACAACATAGTTTGTTACATCAATCAAATTTACACAAGAAATTTACAAGAAATTGACAGATTTAGAGATTTTCTCTCACACACACTAGTGTGTATGTGTGTTCTTGGTGTTCTTGAGAGCTTCAAATCTTCATGGTGCGAAACTAGAACTGTTTTTGAACGAAAGTTCAAACTGTCCGGCGAAATTATTCAGTTTCCGGCGAAACTCCGACGAAAATACAGTTTCGTCCGGCGAAACTATTTTTTTCGGGCGAATCTACTTCAGTGACCAGAGAAATTACTCTATCTACTGCGAAACTGCTGGAACTCTAATCCACATCGCCAGCCCTCAGTCGAACCAAGCCAATTTCTAGCCGCCGGAACCCTAGCCACCGGCAACCATTGTATGTTGATAATAACCAACAGTCTTCGTTCCCTGCTGCGACAACCACAACCACCATCGACTTCCACCAAACAGCAACCAAGCCGTCAACAATCACAGCCACAATCACCACCGACTTAGGTGGCCTAAACCCTAACCAACACCGCCACTGCCCTAGCAACCGCCACCAACACCACATCTAGAACCATCACCATCACAACCCAACACATACCACAACCGCCTGCAGCTCCTCCACCGGCCAGCATCACCGCAGCACCACCACAACCCAACAACCGCGGCGACCAAACCCTAGCCTCCGCAATCTTCATCCATCGATATCTTCTTATATCCTGCATATTCAGCGTGTTACGACCACCATTGGAACCAGCATGACGTGGGGAAGAAGATGATATCGCACCGTGACTCGCCGGAATAGGTCGCCAGAACCCTAGCCGCCGCTACCTTCTCTCTTCGATATCTTTTTCGTTATTGATATTCAAAGCAAACTGAACCCACCATTGGAATCAGGAGGTCGTGTTTAGTGGGGATAGAGGTTGAACCGCTCATTTTCACCGAACTTTATTTTCCGACCACCGTGGGGCCGCCGTGGTTCGCCGGACTGGCGGCTGCTCGCCGGAACCCTAGGAGCTTGCTCTCCAATCCGCATCTCTCTCTCTATACACTTGAGTGTGTGTTTTAGTTGGTGTTAGTATTATGTGTTAGGGTTTATGAATGTTTAATGGGTTTTTCTTGTGGGTTGGGCTTGAGTATAGTAAATGGATTACTCTTGTTGGGCTGGATCTTTCAAAGGCTTTGTACGGGCTAAATATTTGCTAACAATTGTATGGATTTTAAACAATTTATGCTAGTTACAAGATTAAAAAATAATTGTATGGGCTAACTATTTGACTGAGTTTTCTACAAGTTGGTTTTTCAAAAATTGTTTTGTGGGCTCATTAATTTTTTTAAAGAAAAGGGTGAGCCTCAAGTTGTGGGTTCAATTTGTTTTAATATTTTGTCGGGTCATTAAAACAAAATTAAAAAATTCATATTTTGGGTGATAAAGTGAATTCAATATTTTGTTTGAAAATGTCTTTCTCTGACGATCTCGAATCAGACAATGTCACAATGGCACAAAGTCGGTTTGATTGTTTTGTAGGTACAAAGAAAGAAAAATTGACAGATTTGATTGATCGATTCTTTAAGGTGGCAAATAATCTAAAGATGCATGTTCCAGATCTCAGTAATCATGAACAAATTCAAAAGCTTCTTGACTCTCTTCCGTCCGACTGGAGTCATCAAGTTAAAATGTTGAAGCAAGAAAGAGGTTATGTTGACAAAAAACTTATGGATATGATCAATAAACTAAAATCTCTGGAGCTTGATATCAAAAGAGAAGAATTTCAGCAAGCCGTGTTTCCACATCAAACCAACACGCTTAATACTGATCTTATTTCTTCTGTAACAAGCATACTTGATTACAAAGCCGAGCTGGTTGAAAAGATGAACTTATTGAAAATTGATTTGGATTCAAATGTTAAAATCAAAGAAAATTGTGAAGCTCTGAGATTTGATACTGACAGTAAACCTAAATTTGAGAGAAATAAGGATAATGAAGATGAGAAAGATGATAATGGAAAGAAAGAATCTGAAGATAAAGAGATGCTAAAAGTCAAGGTAGAGGAACAACAAAGAATCACAAGGGTTTGCAACTGTGAACAGAGCTTAGCTACAGAAAGAATTATCATGGGTCTTCCTTATGAGACTGTTCAGGATATTTGTTCTTCTTTTTGCAAAATCTGGTTTTTTGGGATTTATAAGGCAAATAGATTGTTATTGGAAAATGAAAAAGAATTAAAAATAATTAATCAGGAATTAAAGAAAAATAAAATTGCCTTTTCAAAGAAACATAGTGAAGCATTGGCCGAAAATGATCTTTTAAGAAGAACCATTTTGGAGCGTAACGTTGAAATTAATATTCTAAGAGAAAGAGCTGTTTTAGCTCAATTTGAAACGACACATCTTCAAACAAAGCTTGATAAATGGACCCTTTCACACATGAAAAAGGATGAACTTATTTCAAGACAACAAGGGGCCCAGATATAAAGTGGGATTGGATATCATTCAAACGGTGAAACTGTGTTTAATTCAATTCCACCTCCATCTACTCTATGTTACTCTCCAATTCCCAAACGTCATTCAACAAATGATTTAATTGAAAAAGATACTAATAGTTTGCATGCAGATTTAGCGAGAGTGGATCTTAAAGAAGTACGAGATGATTATGATTTTACAATTGGTATGGGATACAATAAACCGAATGCTGACAGTCAAGATAATGATTATTCAGTCCCGGTTGTTTGTAAATATATATCTACTGTTTCCTCTAACTTCTTTGATAAGTTTAAAGCAGGTGAAATTCCTACCTTTGAGCCTGTCAGAATTGTTAAGAAGAGATTAATTCAGAATCACCTAATCGTCAAGCTCCAACAACAGTGTAAGGATTCCTATAAGTCTGATGCAGCCAAAACATCCAAAGCCTCTCTGCATGCATGCACTGAAGTACAGAAGTAGAAATGCTTCGGAAGTTTTACACCATGCACAAGAAAATATTCTAAGTGTAAAATCTTCCAAAGCCAAGACCAACATCTTCCGAAGCCAAAAGTGAAGTCTTTCGAAGCTTCAAAGACAAAGTCTTCCGAAGCCAAAGAGTGAAGACAGATTTCTTCCGAAGACTTTTATGAACATGCTTTTATCTGATGTACTTTACCATAAAGCTGGACCACCTTTCCGCTGCAACTTTGTTCAGTCACCAACTTACATGAGTTAGTGAAAAGGTCCATGCTTTTGGTAACTGTACATTGAGGTCTTGAGTCTAAGCTTTCTACTTTATGTACTTTTATCCTTTTTGTAATATATTAGGATATGAGCTATGGCATGTCATAGTCACTAGTCAAAAGGCAATCTGCCTTTTGACTCTATATTTGATTTTGTAGTTGTCTAGTCTTATATGTCCAGCTGGCCTTCAAAGTATGGCCGGGTGTAGGATGTAGTATAAACTATCTCAAGTACTTGTAACTTTCTTTCTATCCTTTGTAACACTTGTAAAAGAAGTTGAGAAGCAATATACATCATTCTTGAAAACCATACACTTCTGTTGTTTACTATCTTGTTCTTTCTCACATTTTACTAGTGTTCTTAGTATCTTACTTATAAGTTACCGGTTCCCTATTTGATCTGGTAAGTGTTCTAAAGAACTCTCCTCATTGTGTTGTTGTGTTGTAAGTGCATACCCTTAAACGGTCCTGCATTTGGTATCAGAGCATTCTAGGCTCTTAGTTATAAGATCTCACCATCTTAAGATCCCTCACACACAAAAAATACTTAACAACTCAAATGGCAGCTATTACTAAAGCTGATATGAAAACAGGAACTATGAAAAAGTCTCCACTGATCACTCCTGAAGACTTTGATACTTGGTGTCAAAGAATGGAAGGCTTTATCAAGTCTCAAGACTCCAGGATGTGGGACTCTATTGTTCAAGGACCTTACATACCAAACACCCCCTCGGCTGCTGCTGGTGGTATGATTCCAAAGGCTGTGGCTGACTATTCTGATGAAGACAGAAAAAGAATAGAGATTGATCAGAAAGCCATGACAGCCCTTCAAACTGCTCTTCCAAACTCCATCTACAAAGGCTTCAAGAAGTGCAAAACTGCCAAGCAATTATGGGAAGCACTGAAGCTTATATATGAGGGGTCCAATGAAGCTAAGGAGAATAAGAAGGATCTCCTGAAGTAGCAGTTTGAAAATTCACCTTCAAGGTAGGTGAAACCATGACTCAACAATACTTCAGGTATGTTGAAATTGTATATACTCTAATGGATGTTGGAGTAACTCTTAAGAACAGGGACATTGTGAGGAAGTTCATGTCCTCTCTTCCTAGACAATGGATACATTATTGTTTTGTTATCAAGAGGACTAAGAACCTAAATACTCTTACTCTTACAGAGTTGTATGGTATTCTCAGTGGATACCAGATGGAGATGAACATGCAAAACTCATCTGGTAACTCCAGCAATTAACGGAGTTCAGCCCTCCATGTGCTTGATAGGGAAACCATTGAACCACAACATCATCTTATATTCTACCCTGACAACTCATAAAAGGGTCCTTTCATCACCTTCCCAGAGACTCCAAGAGAAAGCTACACTCAAGGAAGTCCATTCCATGAGACAAGTTCTTCTCATGCCTTTGTCTCTACTGATGAGAGCACAGGCAACTTTCTCTTCACCCTTGAAGACCTGGACTGTATCCATCCAGATGATCTGGAGTACATGGAGATAGTGTAGCAAATGGCTCTTCTCACTCACAGAGCCAAGAAGTTCTACAAGAGGACAGGGAGGAAGTTTCCAAGCAATTGTAACACCCGGTTATTTATTTATTTTGAAGCCGACGAATGAAGAAAAAGAAATAAAGTCCAAAGTCGAGGGACCAAACTCGCCAACGAGAGAAAGTTGGGTGAGTGGAGGTATTTGAAGAGAGAGGGCAGCCCTTACCCTCTCCCCGCACCCAAAATTTAGCAATAGAGAAAAGAGAGAAAAAGGGAGAAAAGTTGGTTCGGGTGGTTTCAAGAGTGCCAAATCGTCGTGTAGCGGGTCTAATCGAAGCTCTTCTCGTTGTGTTCGTTTTTGTGAGTTCTAGGACCCCTATTTTACTTGTTTTCAAATGATTTTGGGGCTGGAATACATAGAAAACCCGTTTTTGGATGTGTGTGTGTTTGACCCATTTGTATGTGTTTGCCTGTCATGCGTTTGGAGTTTGTTTACGGGCTTGTGTGTGCTTGAATGGTGTTGTGGTATGCATTCCTAAGGTTTAGGATGGTTGATTTAGGCTTAGAATGGGTTTGGATGAGCTTGGAGGTCGAAAATGGCAGATTGGGTTCGGGATGAACTCCATTCTGCATCAGTTAGGGCTAGACGACCGAATGGAGGCCATACGGCCGATTGAGGTGCGATTGAGGTTCATTCGCACGATTGAGGATTCATTCGTACGATTGGGGGCCAGTCGCATGGGGAGTCATACGACTGAGGGCCCAGTCGCATAGGTGCTCATTCGCATTAGTTTCATCCGCATGAGGTCCATTCGCATTAGCTCCATTCGCATAGGACTCATCCGCATTGAATCCATCTACATGAGGTCATTCGCATGGGTGTTCATCCGCATGAGGTCCATTCGCACGACTGGGTGTTCATCCGCATAGGTGTTCATCCGCATTGGTCCATTCGCATGATGTTCAGTCGCCTGGAGGCCATGCGACTGAAGGGTGTCCATACGCCCAAGTAGGACTGTTGTACCCGGGGAAGTGTGTAGTTTAATTACTAACTTTCGGGGGAAAGTGCAGATGTAAGTTCGACATGGAAATTCCCGTAAGTTCATGTAAGATGACTGTTAAGACCTTAGAGGGTATGTTGGGCATGATGATGATGATGTTGCATATTTATGCATGATGTATGTTATGTATGTATGATGTTGCCCTGTATGATGATGATGATCGTGTATGTTGATGTTCCTGATTATGATGAATGTTTATCTTTCCTGTGGCTTTACGTGTTATGTTAATGAATGAACGAAAAGTATTATGTAACGTAAAGTGGAAGATAATGAAAAGCGGAACATGATGAATGCATGCATTAATGAATGATGTATGTAACGAAAGTCTTGCAAGCATTGGATATCGGGACACGCCAATTATAAGGTGTTAGCCCAACGGTGTGTGGGTTCTCTACCCCGAGAGGATGCACATCGGGGTCTTTCTTAGTGATTGACCATTTGTATAGAACTTCTACCGCTTACCCCGGTACTGCGGCCCATGTATAGCTGTCTATTTATAGACTTCGGCCCAGTAGCCATATAGTTTGGGGTGTAGCACATGGTATTGGTACAGAAGATATCAAAGGTGAAAGAAAGAACGAATAACGAAGATAATAATGAGATTATCTATGTGTACGTATGATGTATGATCATGCAAAAGTAACACACGGTTTTTAATGAAAGCAAAGTATGCTTTATTATAAAACTAGAACTCACTCAGCAGTGCTGACTTTTATGTGTTTCCAGTTGGCAGGTAATGTTGCTGAGGATGGCACTGCGAGGCTACTCGGCTCTTTAGGGATGGCATCCATTTATATTGCTTTTGTGATGTAATGCAACTTGGATTTTGTAATTGGATAATGATGTATTATTTGGCAAAAGCTATTATATTGAAATGGAAGGAAGTTTTAAATGTTTCCGCTGCGATGCTTTATGAAATACAAATGTAATTATATGTTTTAAGTGAGATGAGGATCCAACTGTAAGCGTCCCGAGAACGGGGCCTTACAAGTTGGTATCAGAGCCAGGTTTAAGTGAAATGGGTAAATTTTCAAAATAAACCTTAACTTAAACTGAAAATGGGACGGAAAGGGAATGGGATGCCAATCTGAGTAGTTGCATGCCATCAGGTATTTTCGTAATGTTAACCGGTATTATGTGCGCATGTTATGTGGTTATGTGTTGTTTGTTGATTTAAATACTGATGTAGTCAGGATAGGTAATGCTTGGGGTATGAAGAGTAAAGTAAGTGGCTAATCATATGTGGCCACTGTAATTAGGGACTTACTATACTTGACATAAACTGAGTTGTTCCCTTGAATGACCGTGTTGGTGTTTGAATCTTTCAGTGTGTTAGAGAATGGCTAGTGGTATATCTTCAAAAGCTTCGAGGGGTAGAGGTCGTGGTGGACGTGGCGCTGGACCACGGGTCACGAGAGGAAGACCCAGAGCTGAAGAGGTGGCTCATGAAGAGCCCGAGACCCCTCATCCGGAGGCGGGTGATGAGAGTGCGAATTTGAGGGCCTTAATGAAAGAGGCGGTTGCGGAGGAGGTTCATAAGGTCATGCAGATGATCTTACCGTCTGTGGTGACCGAAGTGATTAAGGCTGTGAAGGAAGGATAGAGGAGGGATCGGAACAGGTCCACTGGAGGAAGGGAACAACCGAAGACGGAAATGATTGTCTCTGATGCCGAGGAAGAGGAAGATGAGCCTGTGCAAGAGGTGGCACGAGGCTGTAACTATGGGGCGTTTATGAGATGCAAGCCCCTACTTTCGATGGTAACGACACTGCTGCTGCTGCTCACCGGTGGGTGAGGGAAATGGAGGTTGTTCTTGATATCAGCGAGTGCTGGGAGGACCAGAAAGTGAAGTTCGCTACCCACTCGTTTGTGGACTCGGCTTTGTGTTGTTGGGACAACATTGTCTAAGCCGAGGGTAACCGGGCGATAGGAAGGATGAGGTGGGAGGAGTTGAAGAAGATGGTGATTGATGAGTTTTGTCCTCATAGGGAGATGGATAAGATAGAGAGAGAGTTCCTGCATCTGGAGGCGGGAACCATGACACACCAGCAGTACACCACCAAATTCAACGAGATGGCACGGCTGGTGCCGGATCTGGTGACGCCTCTGTCTCGAAAGACCAAGAGGTATATTCAGGGCTTGCCGGTGGATGTTCGCAGGGATATGATCGCCGCCCGGCCAGGCACGTTTAGGTCGGCGGTCGATTTGGCAGGGAGGCTATATGATGAGCGGGAGGTGGTGGTGACTGAAGCGAACAAGAAGGGTGGTGGTGATCGAAACTGGAACGGGAAAAGGTTTGGTCGGGGTGATGCCTCGACGGGTAACAAGAAGGCACGGGTGGATGACCGCCATGTGGCCACATCGGGTGCGGGGTCGAAGAGGTGTGGCAAGTGTGGAAGGGAGCATGCGGGAGAATGTAGACTGGGATTGAATGTGTGCTTCAAGTGTGGGAAGATGGGGCATATAGCAAGGGATTGCCGTGCGGGCAGATGTTTCAACTGTGGGGAAAGTGGTCATATGAGTAAAGACTGTAAGAAGCCGAGGGCTTAGGGTTCCGAGGTGAAGAATACGGGGAGTGAAGGACCAAGGGCGAGTGCCAGGGCATTTACCATGACACAGGAGGAGGCTAGGGCGGACCCTGACGTTGTGTCCGGTACGTTTCTAGTGAACCAAACTTTAGCTTCTGTGTTATTCGATTCTAGTGCTAGTAAATGTTTTATTTCTGCAGCTTTCTAGGCTAAGCTACTTGTTAGTAGTAGACGTGTTGATGTGCCCTTTGATGTAGAAACTGCCATAGGTAAGTCTACCAGAATTTCTGAGATGATAGAGGGTTATGACGTGGAGTTAGAAGGTCACAAATTTCCGGTTAGACCATTCGTGATGACCTTAGGTGGTTTCGATGTGGTTCTCGGGATGGATTGGTTAGCGGATTATGAGGCGAACATTGTGTGTCGCAAGAAGATGATTTGTTTAACAGCGCCTGACGGTAGTTCGGTGACAGTTTATGGTGATCAGGTTACTACGGTTCCGAAGGTGATATCAATAGCGGTGGCGGGAAAGTGCATGAGGCGTGGATGTAACGCCTATCTGGCTTACGTAAAGGATGTGGATAGACCAAAGCCACACTGTCCGATGTACCGGTTGTGTGTGACTTCCCAGACGTGTTCCCAGATGACTTGCCAGGAGTGCTACCTGACCGAGAGGTCGAGTTTCAGATTGACTTGATACCGGGTGCCCAACCTGTTGCAAAGGCGCCGTATCGGTTAGCTCCGACAGAGATGAATGAGTTGATGGAACAGCTATAGGAGTTGCTCGACAAGGGGTTTATTAGGCCGAGTATCTCTCCTTGGGGTGCTCCGGTCTTATTTGTGAAGAAGAAGGACGGTAGCATGAGGATGTGTATTGACTACCATGAGTTGAACAAGTTGACAGTGAAGAACCGATATCCATTACCGATGATTGATGAATTGTTTGATCAGCTTCAAGGTGCCAGTTGGTTCTCAAGGATAGATCTTCGATCTGGCTACCATCAGTTGAAAGTAAAAGAGCAAGACATTCCTAAAACATCTTTCCGTACGCGTTATGGGCACTACGAGTTTCTCGTTATGTCCTTTGGTTTAACCAATGCGCCAGCTGCTTTTATGGATTTGATGAATCGAGTGTGTCGGCCGATGTTGATTAAATCGGTAATCATGTTTATTGATGACATCCTAATTTATTCAAAGAATGAGGATGAGCATGCCGGTCACATTCGAGAAGTGTTGGAGACGCTGAGAAGGGAGAAGTTGTATGCTAAATTCTCCAAGTGCGCGTTCTGGTTGCGCGAGGTTCAATTCTTGGGTCATGTGGTGAATCCTGACGGGATTATGGTGGACCCGGCAAAGGTGGAGGCAGTGATGCAATGGAAGTCTCCAAAGACGCCATCCGAGATCCGTAGTTTCTTGGGTTTGGCGGGCTACTACCGAAGGTTTATCCAAGACTTCTCCAATATCGCTTCTCCACTAACTAAATTTACCCGAAAAGATGTAAAGTTTGTATGGGGTCAGGCTCAAGAGAAGGCGTTCGAGGAATTAAAGGCGAGGTTGACTCAGGCTCCAGTTCTGTCATTACCCGATGGAAGTGAAGATCTGGTGGTTTATTCTGATGCTTCCTACTCGGGGTTGGGGTGTGTGTTAATGCAGAGAGGAAAGGTTATAGCCTATGCATCTCGACAGTTGAAGGTTTGTGAGGTCAATTATCCTACTCATGACTTGGCGCTAGCAGCCGTGGTCTTTGCGTTAAAGATTTGGAGGCACTATCTTTACGGGAAGAAGTGCACCATATTCACTAACCACAAAAGCTTGAAGTACTTCTTTAATTAGAAGGACCTGATTGCGAGATGATGGTTTGAGCTCATAAAGGACTATGATTTCGAGATCCATTACCATCCGGGCAAAACTAACGTGGTGGCGGATGCCCTTAGCCGAAAGGAGAGACCCGAGCCGATTCGGGTGAAAGCTTATCAACTGATCATGACCTCCGATGTAATGAAGCAAGTCAAGGAGTTTCAAGATGAAGCATTAAAAGAAGATCATCTTAACTCTGAAAGAATGAGAGGTCTGGTCGCAGAATTAGGTGAAAAGACACTTGGTGTTAGAACCCGATTCGGTCGTGTGTGGATATCTCGTTTTGGGAATCTATGCGGGAAGATCATGGATGAAGCTTACAAGACTCGATACTCCATTCATCCTGGTGCCACAAAGATGTATCAAGACATGAAGAAAGATTATTGGTGGCCGGGTATGAAGCGTGATGTGGTGGAGTATGTGAGTAAATGCCTTACTTGTTTGCAAGTGAAGGCCGAGCATCAAAAGCCATATGGAAAGATCCAACCTTTGGATATACCGGAATGGAAGTGGGAGCGCATCACCATGGATTTCATTACGAAGCTACCGCGTACCCCGAAAGGGTATGATGCTACATGGGTGATTGTTGACCGCTTGACGAAGAGTGCTCACTTCCTACCGATCCGCGAGACATATTCATCTGAGAGGTTGGCTGATCTGTTCATCAAGGAAATTGTAACTCGTCATGGGTGTGCCGGTGTCTATTGTGTCTGATCGTGACACCCGGTTTACATCTAAATTTTGGAAGAAATTCCACGACGCTATGGGGACGAGGTTACATATTAGCACGCTTATCATCCCCAGACTGATGGTCAGTCAGAAAGGACCATTCAGACATTGGAGGACATGCTTCGGGCATGTGTTATCGATTTTGGAGGAAGTTAGGATGACCACTTACCGTTAGCCGAATTCTCATACAACAACAGTTATCATGCCAGCATTGGTATGCCCGCTTATGAGATGCTATACGGTAGGAGATGCAGAACACCCGTTTGTTGGGGTGATATTGGTCAGAAGGAGTTAGGGAGCGTCGAGGTGATCGAGGCTACGACTGAACAGCTTGAAAGGATCAAATCCTTCATGAAGGCAGCCAAGGATAAACAGAAGTCGTATGCTAATAAACGGCGCAGACCGATTGAGTTCCAGGTGGCTGACCGGGTAATGTTGAAGGTCTCACATTGGAAGGGCATCATTCGTTTCTGAAAGCGGGGCAAGTTGAGCCCGAGGTACATAGGCCCTTTCCGAATCATTGCTCGAGTAGGAGAGTTGGCCTATAGATTGGAGTTACCGGATGAGTTAAGTGGAATTCACACGACATTCCATGTATCTCACTTAAGGAAGTGCTTGGCAGATGAAGATATGATTGTTCCACTGGAAGATATCGAAGTAGACAAACGGCTCAATTATGTGGAGCAACCAGTGGCCATCATCGATCGAAAAGAGAAGAGGTTGAGGAATAAAGTGGTCCCACTTGTGCGTGTACAGTGAAAGCACAGGAAAGGATCTGAGTCTACGTGGGAGACTGAAGAAGAAATGAGGCAGCATTACCCACGTTTGTTCGAGGAATAACGGGTTTCGGGGACGAAACCTATTTAAGGGGGTGGACTTGTAACACCCGGTTATTTATTTATTTTGAAGCCGACAAATGAAGAAAAAGAAATAAAGTCCAAAGTCGAGGGACCAAACTCGCCAATGAGAGAAAGTTGGGTGAGTGGGGGTATTTGAAGGGAGAGGGCGACCCTTACCCTCTCCCCACACCCAAAATTCAACAATAGAGAGAAAGAAGAGAGAAAAAGGGAGAAAAGTTGGTTCGGGTGGATTCAAGAGTGCCAAATCGTCGTGTAGCGGGTCCAATCGAAGCACTTCTCGTTGTGGTCGTTTGTGTGAGTTCTAGGACCCCTCTTTTACATGTTTTCAAACGATTTTAGGGCTGGAACACATAGAAAACCCGTTTTTGGATGTGTGTGTGTTTGACGCATTTGTATGTGTTTGCGTGTGATGTGTTTGGAGTTTGTTTCCGGGCTTGTGTGTGCTTGAATGGTGTTGTGGTATGCATTCCTAAGGTTTAGGATAGTTGATTTAGGCTTAGAATGGGTTCGGATGAGCTTGGAGGTCGAAAATGGCAGATTGGGTTCGGGATGAACTCCATTCTGCATCAGCTAGGGCTAGGCGACCGAATGGAGGCCATACGGCCGATTGAGGTGCGATTGAGGTTCATTCGCACGATTGAGGATTCATTCGTACGATTGGGGGCCAATCGCATGGGGAGTCATACGACTGAGGGCCCAGCCGCATAGGTGCTCATTCGTATTAGTTTCATCCGCATGAGGTCCATTCGGATTAGCTCCATTAGCATAGGACTCATCCGCATTGAGTCCATCCGCATAAGGTCATTCGCATGGGTGTTCATTCGCTTGGGTGTTCATCCGCATGAGGTCCATTCACACGACTGGGTGTTCATCCGCATAGGTGTTCATCCGTATTGGTCCATTTGCATGATGTTCAGTCGCCTGGAGGCCATGCGACTGAAGGGTGTCCATACGCCCAAGTAGGGCTGTTGTACCTGGGGAAGTGTGTAGTTTAATTACTGACTTTCGGGGGAAAGCGCAGATGTAAGTTCGACATGGAAATTCCCGTAAGTTCATGTAAGATGACTGTTGAGACCTGTCACACCCCGACCGACGGCGGAATCATCGGGGCGGACGAATGGGAGACGATTGCTCATAGCACATGGAACTAAATAAGTTGTAATAATATTAAATGTCATTATTCATTAAAAATTACAAGACAAATAAGTAAGTACAAAACAATCAAGATACAACTAGTAACATAAGACTTTCAGTTAATCTAGGTCCAAGTCCTATATGAGCACAAGAAGATCTTCAAGCATCAAACCTGAAACATGTTAAAAAATAAAAGGTCAGCTATAAAGTTGGTGAGTTCCCATGGTTTAAACACACGCATATATGTATATATATATAAAAGGGTTACAAGTAGCAATTCATGTCTATGGTTACGAGTTAGTAAGCTTATAGAACACAAACAGTTACAACCAAACCTCGACTTGATTACAAGTATATAAGATTGGCTAAGTGTATTTGGTTCCCATGATGAACAAGCATACGTCATCAGGAGTCGACAATATATCGACTTTAGCACCAAATAGGCTTGTCAGGCCCAAAGATCTAAGACGTCGCCATGCTAGCAATAGTTAATGATTGTAAACAAAATATGTATCTCATATAAGACTTACAAAAGCATAAATAACCATGACAAAAAGGTAAAGATGAATTGCATGTGCATTTACAAGTATCAAGATGTTTACAAGTGTAAGTTTATAAGATTAACATGTTTCACCCCAAAAGGTGTGAAATAAAGTAAAAAGGGGGCATGGAGAACTCACATGAAAAACTCACAAGTATAGTGATGGTTGTAGAGTACATAAGAAAGCTTGGATGTCAAGAGTCAAATTTGATGTCGGAATTCATTACAAGAAGTTAAACGCTTAGGGAATGCTAAAAAGCGAAAGGTAGATTGAAAAAGGATTATTGCATCAATTTTAGATTCTGGGCAGAATATTTGGTATGTGTTTGAACAGGTTTAAAAAAATAGAAAACGGCTTCATAAAATTATAAAAATTTATACTTGACTAGTTCAAAGTCTCCCGGACAACTTTCATTCAGAAACAATTTTATAAAAAGATCTTTAAATAGGTCAAACAAGCAGCACAAGACAGAAGGTGCTGAAATGCGCACTTATCTTGTGAAGGCTATTGTTGAGTCGTCCGATTGAGTTTGAAGACGTATAAATTATCGTTGAAATGGTAATTCAATGAAACTAAAATTGGAGTCTGATTTTACTCAAATTTAGTTTCTTATGATCAAGTTATGGTCGGTTGAAGTAAGATTATATTCTGCCAGAATTGTAGTAAGGCACTTATGTGCACTTTTATAATCGTTAAAGCATAAAACGGGTTAGATCAATTTATTATGTCAATATATGGTATATTAGTATTCATTTGAGTTATAAAATTATTCTAAGTCTTTGGCACAGCCATTAGAAAAATAATCTTGTGGAATAACCGAATGCGGCGACATAGCCGTCCATATGCAAACGGGATTCTTTGTTTATGTTACTGTGTTGTTAGCTTGATTTAGGAATGTTAGTGATTGTTATAAGATTAGTGATTATTAAAATGTTATGATCAAATGATAATTATTAAAATAAATAGAGATTTGGAAGAAGAAAGAATAATAGTAAGAACATAAAGTCATGAAAACAATTGGATGTTAGGATGATTAAAATGTATAATATAAAAGCAATAAAAGATTACCTTAGTATTAAGAATTCTTGAAATCTCTTGTAAAATAAAATTCTTCAAATTGATCATAATCAATAGATGAAAAAAACATATGAGAGTGAGATTTTTAGAGAATGAGCAAATGAAAAGTGAGGCCTAAGCCTTGTTTTTATACTTGAGGTTAGGAGGAGATTATGAATGATGTTAATGGTGATTTATAAGTCTTTTAAAAGGGGGTTATGATTGGAATTTGAAATAAATATAAATTAAATAATTTAAATAAATAAAAGAATAATTATAATTTAAAATTTAAATTCTTGAAGACTCTAATTTTAATAACTTTTTTTATAAGATATTTATAGACTTTATAAAACCAATTTGAATAATCAATCAAATTATTTATTTGTTAATCTTTATAACTTTTATAAAACTTGTAAACTTTATAATTTGATTATTTATTTTCAGTATTTAAAATTCATAATTACTAATAAAACTTTATAACTTTATTAAAATCCATTTTATAACTTTATAAGTTTTAATAAGTCTTTTCCATTTAGTTATTTGTTGTAACATGATTAATAAACTTTATAATTTTATGAAAAATAATTATTTATCAATCAATAAGTTGATTACATATTTAATGTATTTGATCCATTTATTAAATAAATTAATCATGGAAGCTCAAAATGGGTTCGGGTTTGAGTTTTAACTTGGAAAAATGGCAGATGTTACAGTCTCCCCTACTTTAAGAAATTTCGTCCCGAAATTTAATCACAAGGGGCTAATTTCAAGGAGACGAGAAGACTTGGATTTTATTTCACGTTCACAAAGGGAACTCTTGAAGGCATTTAAATTCAACAAATTTAATTATAATGTTTTGCTATGCTTAAGTTTGTTCAATTTCATGATTCATGATTTCATATGTTTCTTGGCAAAGGGTACAAGATCATTAGTTTAGAATTTTAATTGATAAACTTTTATATTCCAGATGGTTCAAGACGATTAAGAATGTTTATCACAAATACAACACCAAGTTTTAGATCGATACGTAACTCGACTTAACGAACATGAGAAATAAGTTCAAGATATTTTTGGATGGGTTATAAATTTCATAAGAGCTTCTCAAGCAAATAAATTTAACAAGGTTTTTAGATGATCAATTCTTGTTTACTATTTCGTTGAGGTTTTCAAAGTTTCATTAGTTTAACGTTGATACGAGAATCGTTTTTGTTAAGATTAAAGATACAATTTAGAAGGAGAGCATCATTGTAATAGATTTTCAGGATAAGTGCGATTTTGAGGGGAAGGCATTCGGAAAGATTGTTAAAAGTCTTTACGAGAATTGAGTAATGACTTTTAAGATTCAAAAAGACAAGATCAAAGATAAGGCGATTTAAGATAACAAGGTGTTTCGAGTGTAACGTTCGGTTACAAACCAAAGCATTACGTTGACTTATCAAAGTATTAGGTCAACTACAACCTTAATGGAGACATGCGTACCTATAAGCGGACACTCACCCCAAGGGTTCCCAGGTAAGGTAAACGGATCCATCGGTTGATTTGGATTTATATGAATACCTTGCCTAGACAGAACACCTCGAGATACAGGCATCACGCTCTTCCAGCATTACATGTTTCAAGTTCTAGGACACAAACTTTGACGAGACTTGAAAATCACGAATAACGATTCAAAGCTCATTTTGAAAACCATATGATTTAGGCACATAAGGCCTTAGAATATGATAAGATACGTGTGTGCATTGATAAGATTCAAGGTATAAGCATGAACACATAAGGCATATAATCACATAATCAAGTATAAACACATAAGGCACATAAAATCCTATCTAAGCATATGAAATACATGAGAGGACTCATGTGTGAGGGTACTTAGTTATAGTCTAGGTTATTCCATTCCTAATAACCTAAATCCCTATAACCATGGCTCTGATACCACCCCGACAGACAGCGGTATCATCGGGGCGGACGAATGGGAGACGATTACTCATAGCACATGGAACTAAATAAGTTGTAATAATATTAAATGTCATTATTCATTAAAAATTACAAGACAAATAAGTAAGTACAAAACAATCGAGATACAACTAGTAACATAAGACTTTCAGTTAATCTAGGTCCAAGTCCTATATGAGCACAAGAAGATTTTCAAGCATCAAACTTGAAGCATGTTAAAAAATAAAAGGTCAACTATAAAGTTGGTGAGTTCTCATGGTTTAAACACACGCATATATGTATATATATAAAAGGGTTACAAGTAGCAATTCATGTCCATGGTTACAAGTTAGCAAGCTTATAGAACACATACAGTTACAACCAAACCTCGACTTGATTACAAGTATATAAGATTGGCTAAGTGTATTTGGTTCCCACGATGAACAAGCATACGTCATCAGGAGTCGACAATACATCGACTTTAGCACCAAATAGGCTTGTCAGGCCCAAAGATCTAAGACGTCGCCAGGCTAGCAATACTTAATGACTGTAAACAAAATATGTATCTCATATAAGACTTACAAAAACACAAATAACCATGAAAAAAAGGTAAAGATGAATTGCATGTGCATTTACAAGTATCAAGATGTTTACAAGTGTAAGTTTATAAGATTAACATGTTTCACACCAAAAGGTGTGAAATAAAGTAAAAAGGGGGCATGGAGAACTCACATGGAAAACTCACAAGTATAGTGATGGTTGTAGAGTACATAAGAAAGCTTGGATGTCAAGAGTCAAATGTGATGTCCTAAATGATAAAAAGAAATAATAACTTGAGGTCGGAATTCATTACAAGAAGTTAAGACGCTTAGGGAATGCTAAAAAGCGAAAGGTAGACTGAAAAAGGATTATTGCATCAATTTTAGATTCTGGACAGAATATTTGGTATGTGTTTGAACAGGTTTTAAAAATAGAAAACGGCTTCATAAAATTATATAAATTTATACTTGACTAGTACAAAGACTCCTAGACAACTTCATTCAGAAACAATTTTATGAAAAGATCTTTAAATAGGTCAAACAAGCAGCACAAGACAGAAGGTGCTGAAATGCGCACTTATCTTGTGAAGGCTATTGTTGAGTCGTCCGATTGAGGTTGAAAATGTATAAACTTTTGTTGAAAAGTTAATTCAATGAACTTAATATTGGAGTCTGATTTTACTCAAATTTCGTTTTTTATGATCAAGTTATGGTCAGTTGAAGTAAGATTATATTCTGCCAGAATTGTAGTAAGACACTTATGTGCACTTTTAAAATCGTTAAGGCATGAAACGGGTTAGATCAATTTATTATGTCAATATATGGTATATTAATATTCATTTGAGTTATAAAAATATTCTAAGTCTTTGGCATAGCCATCATTTTGAAAAATAATCTTGTGAAATAACTGAATGCGGTGGCATAGCCGTCCATATGCAAACGGGATTCTTTGTTTGTGTTAGTGTGTTGTTAGCTTGATTTAGGAATGTTAGTGATTGTTATAAGATTAGTGATTATTAAAATGTTAATGATCAAATGATAATTATTAAAATAAATAGAGATTTGGTAGAAGAAAGAATAATAGTAAGAACATAAAGTCATGAAAACAATTGGATGTTAGGATGCTTAAAATGTATAATATAAAAGCAATAAAAGATTACCTTAGTATTAAGAATTCTTGAAATCTCTTGTAAAATAAAATTCTTAAAATTGATCATAACCAATAGATGAAAAAAACATGTGAGAGTGAGATTTTTAGAGAATGAGCAAATGAAAAGTGAGGCCTAAGCCTTGCTTTTATACTTGAGGTTAGGAGGAGGTTATGAATGGTGTTAATGGTGATTTATAAGTATTTTAAAAGGGGTTATGATTGGAATTTGAAATAAATATAAAATTAAATAATTTAAATAAATAAAAGAATAATTATAATTAAAAGTTAAATTTTTGAAGACTCTAATTTTAACAAGTTTTTTTATAAGATATTTATAGATTTTATAAAAACAATTTGAATAATCAATCAAATTATTTATTTGTTAATCTTTATATCTTTTATAAAACTTGTAAACTTTATAATTTGATTATTTATTTTCAGTATTTAAAATTTATAATTACTAATAAAACTTTATAACTTTATTAAAATCCATTTTATAACTTTATAAGTTTTAATAAGTCTTTTCTATTTAGTTATTTGTTGTAACATGATTAATAAACTTTATAATTTATGAAAAAGAATTATTTATCAATCAATAAGTTGATTACATATTTAATGTATTTGATCCATTTATTAAATAAATTAATCATGGAAGCTCAAAATGGGTTCGGGTTTGAGTTTTAACTTGGAAAAATGGCGGATGTTACAAGACCTTAGAGGGTATGTTGGGCATGATAATGATGATGTTGCATATTTATGAATGATGTATGTTATGCATGTATGATGTTGCCCTGTATGATGATGATGACTGTGTATGTTGATGTTCCTGATTATGATGAATGTTTATCTTTCCTGTGGCTTTACGTGTTATGTTAATGAATGAACGAAAAGTATTATGTAACGTAAAGTGGAAGATAATGAAAAGAGGAACATGATGAATGCATGCATTAATGAATGATGTATGTAACTAAAGTCTTGCAAGCATTGGATATCGGGACACGCCAATTATAAGGTGTTAGCCCAACGGTGTGTGGGTTCACTACCCCGGGAGGATGCAAATCGGGGTCTTTCTTAGTGATTGACCATTTGTATAGAACCTCTACCACTTACCCCGGTACTGCGGCACCATGTATAGCTGTCTATTTATAGACTTCGGCCCAGTAGCCATATAGTTTGGGGTGTAGCACATGGTATTGGTACGGAAGATATCAAAAGTGAAAGAAAGAACGAATAACGAAGATAATAATGAGATTATCTATGTGTACGCATGATGTGTGATCATGCAAAAGTAACGAACGGTTTTTAATGAAAGTAAAGTATGCTTTATTATAAAACTAGAACTCACTCAGCAACGCTGACTTTTTATGTGTTTCCAGTTGGCAGGTAATGTTGCTGAGGATGGCACTGCGAGGCTACTCGGCTCTTTTGGGATGGCATCCATTTATATTGCTTTTGTGATGTAATGCAACTTGGATTTTGTAATTGGATAATGATGTATTATTTGGCAAAAGCTATTATATTGAAATGGAAGAAAGTTTTAAATGTTTCCGCTGCGATGCTTTATGAAATACAAATGTAATTATATGTTTTAAGTGCGATGAGGATCCAACTGTAAGTGTCCCGGGAACGGGGCCTTACAGCAATGCAGCTAGTGAAAAGTTTGGGCTAGATAAAAGCAAAGTAAAGTGTTACAACTGTAACCAGATGGGACACTTTGCAAGGGAGTGTAAGGCACTACGGACAAATGGTGGCCAAACACAAGCCAAACCAAGCTACACTGATAGAGCTCCCCAGAATGAGAAGCCAAAGCAGCAAGCTGTAGT
Organism: Flaveria ramosissima; assembly: GCA_025215565.1. Lineage (NCBI taxonomy): Eukaryota > Viridiplantae > Streptophyta > Magnoliopsida > Asterales > Asteraceae > Flaveria > Flaveria ramosissima. The sequence goes on along the minus strand of CM046037.1, from coordinate 36,838,274 downwards.
TGCTGTTAAAGAAGGAGGCTTTGCTGGAGCTTTCAGGTGGAAGATGCATCTCCAAACCAAGCACTCATGGCAGAGCACGATGAAGCCAAGGTATTGGAACATCTTTCAATGCATTGCTAAAGTAAATAGATACAGGTCCTATAACTTAGAGATGAGATCTGATCTTGAGTCCTTAAATATCTTAAAAGCTGATTTCAAAAGAGCTGAAAATGATTATAAACTAAATATAAAGGACTTAGAGAAAACCATTTCAACTCTTAAACATGAGCACACCAACTACAGGACTCAGATCAAAGACCTCATAACTAAGTTGACTGAATGCCAGGCTGAGCTTGTGATCAGCAAAGCCAGGGCAGAAAAATGTGTTCTTGAAGAAGAGACCTTCAAGAGCATAATATCCTCATTCTTGCATGCAAAAGTTTGTTATCAAAATAAGTAGGGACTGGGATCTAGTGAGATAGCTCCTCCACACACCATCTTGTTATTAAGATCTCCTAGGTGTGGAACTTATGAAGATGAGCTTCCCCTCATAGACCCCTTGACTGAAGAGGATGAAGAGGAGATGGTGAAGAATAGCTCTGAGAAGAGTGAAGAAGAGCATTCTAAGAAGGGTCACCATCCCTCTGAGGAGAGTAAAGCTATTGGGATGACCAAGTGTAAGAGAAAGAACTTGATGAGGAAGGCCAAGAGAAAGTCCAAGAAGGCTCAAGAGATCAAGGCCACCTTCAACTCTGCACAGAAACAAGTCTTCATCTCTGCAGGATTTGAGGTGGTTAAGGCTGAAGACACAAACTTGAACTCCAATAACAAGAGTTCTAGTTCTTGTCCAAATCATCCCATCATCAAGAAGAAGGCTGATCAGTTGTGCACCACTGTTGTACAACCTGAACCATCCAGCTCCAAAGTTAGTTCTATCCCCACAAGAATTGCCACAACATCTGCAAAGATGAAGATAGTGAAGGAAAGTGATCAAGTTTAGCCTTGTTCACAAAAGAAGACTCCTAGAAGGAAGAAAATGGAATGTGTTATATGTGGGAGTACTTCTCATCTTGCTAAAGATTGTGTTTACAATCCAAAGAGTACTCTCCACATGACCAAGAAAGAAACTTCTAAGAGTCTGGAGAAGAAGAAGCAAGCTTCGGAAGGAAAATCTTTTTTCTTCGAAAGCTCCAAAATGAAGAAGAAGACAAGTGGAAACTTGCCTTCGGAAGAAAATTTGGTCTCGGAAGAAAGCAATACTTCCGAAGCACTGAAGCCTGCTGCAGTGAAAGCAAGATCTTCCGAAGGTCCAGTCATCAAAACTTCTGAAGTCAACAAAACTTTCGAAGTGTTGAAGGTCAAGTCTAAGCTTCCAAAGGTGGTGTGGAAGACAAAGATAGACCAAGTGGCTGAAAGTTCTTCATCAACATCAGCAAATGATCCTCAAAACATGACTATAGGATCAATTACTATTGCATTGTCTTCAACTTCTTTTGATGAGCCCAAGACCAATTAGGCTTGGGTTTCCAAATGTAACTAACCATCTCTTTTGTGCAGGAACAACACAAGACAAACAGAAATGTATGGATCATTGATAGTGGTTGTTCCAAGCACATGACAGGCAATAGGTCACTACTCCAAAAGTTTGAAAGAATTAATGGAGGACCAGTTGCTTTTGGAGGAGATGAAGGAGGTTACATTACTGGAAGGTGCAGGGTCACAAATGGTAAGCTCAGCGTTGAGAAGGTAAACTTTGTCAAGGAGCTTGGGTACAATCTTTTGAGTGTATCTCAATTTTGTGATCAGAGTGGTAACATGCTCTTTACTGAGCATGAGTGCATTGTTCTCAGGCCCGTGGTAGTCATTCCTCATGAGCATATCCTGATCAGAGCCCCAAGGAAATGGAACATGTACAAGATGGATTTGCAAGAAAAATCTCCCTTAGGAGAAGTTTCATGCTTTCTATCTAAAGCAAATAATGATGAGTCTTTCCTCTGACATAAAAGAATGTGCCATGTAAACTTTAAAAACATGAATAAATTAATTAAGAATGATTTGGTAACTAGAGTGCTAAAGAAAGAGTTTACAAGTGATGACCACTATGTTGCATGCCTCAAGGGGAAGCAACACAAGGTATCTCACAAGCCAGAGGAAAGAAACTCCATTACTACTCCCCTACACTTATTACATATGGATCTCTTTGGCCCCACCAGTGTAATGAGTCTAGGAATAACCTCTTATTGTTTGGTGATCACTGATGACTTTACAAGATTCACTTGGGTTTTCTTTCTTAGAACTAAGGATGAGACCCATGAGATTCTGAAGAATTTCATCTTAAAGATTGAGAATCAATGTGATCACAAGGTCAAAACCATAAGATGTGATCAAGGAACTGAATTCAAGAACCAAATCCTTGATACATTTTGTGATGAAAAAGGTATTACAAGACAATATAGTGCTCCCAGGACTCCTCAGCAAAATGGTGTTGCTGAGAGGAGACACAGGACACTAATTGAAGCTGCAAGAACTATGTTGTCTGACTCTAAATTGCCCATCACCTTCTGGGCAGAGGCAGTGAACACTGCTTGCTATGTGCAAAACAAAGTTTTAGTAGTTAAGACACATGGTAAGACTCCTTATGAACTTTGGCACAAGAGGAAACCTTTCATTGGTTTTCTCAGGTCATTTGGATGTCCTTGATATTTGATCTCGATTTAGTTACTAACTGTTTTAACAAATTTTGTGAGCATGTTTCAGGATCCACAGATATACTACCTACAGGTGATCATGACCCAAGATTTGAGCTGAGAAGACCTTCAAGCTACACAACTTTAGCTTAGTGGTAACTAATCATGCAAATGAAGTTTCTACCAACACATCAATGACAAATCCAGCTGATACTTTTGGGGTGCCTTCAAATTCCAGCTTAGAGGCACAAAACTCAGATGAAGGAGCTTGAAATTTAGGAGAAAATGGTGGTGGTGAAAGTGATCGAGAATTCCTTGATGCTGACAATCACTCCATTGAAGACAACATCAATGATGTCACACACTCATTGGATCAAGTCAATCTTGATAAGTATGCTGATGTGGAGGGTGAATCCTCATGGCCAGATCAGAATTTCTCTAATTTAGATTTGTCTAAGCAACTTGTTGTGATCCCTCAGCTAAAGATCCACAAGTCTCGCCCTACTACAAAAATCATTAGAGATGTTGATTCAGGGGTAAGAACAAGAGGACAAACCCATAATGCAAATGTTTCTCTTCACTCTTGTTTCTTGTCCTAGATAGAGCCAAAGAAGATTGATGAAGCTCTAAAGGATGGAAGTTGGGTTGGAGCTATGCAAGAGGAGCTGCTTCAATTCAAAAGGCAAAAGGTTTGGAACCTATGTGTTAGAGCTGTACAAGATAGTCTATATTATCAACAAAGTGAAAGTAAACAAAAGTCAACGTCACGGTCAAAGTCAACGAAAGTCAAACCCGACACGTTCGAGACGAAGAACCGAGACGAGACGTTGAAGATTTAGATGAGTAGGAGTTTTATTGTAATAAATATATTTTGTGTGAACAAAATATATTTTACTTTGTTTGAGTCATGTTTTATTCTAAATATATAGTCTAGGGGGTTTTGTGTAAATAGGGAAACTTAGACTAGACTATAAATAGCCTAATTATAATTAGAATTAGGTCGATGGTTGTATGACCAATAGAATGGGGGATTATTTGTAAATACATCATTTGCAATCTATTTGAAGATCAAAAGGGGTTTTCATTGTGTTCTTTATTATTTGATCTATAATCTTCATGATTTGATTCAAGTGTGATTATCCTGGATTTACAATTTGGTATCAGAGTCATATTGGATCAAATGCATTGAAGATTTGAAGAATTTGTTGCTGATTTTTGAAGATGTTCATCAAAGTTTAGAGAGAGAAAGTGGGTTTCTAGAGAGAGAAACTAGATCTGAATTTCAAATTTCATCTCAAACACAATCAATTCATCAGATCTGCAACAATCTACTACAAATTTGAAGATATACAACATACATTTATCATCTACAACATATTTTGTACAAAAAATTGAAAGAAAAATTTAGATCTGAAGAAGTTTCTCTCAGACACACTAGTGTGTGTGTTCTTGGTGTTCTTGAGAATCTTCAAATCTTCAAATCATCAAGCTGCGAATTTAGCATCATTATGAACGAAAGTTCACATTTTCAAGCGAAAATACCAGCGAAAATGCTGCCAAAATCTTCAGCGAATCTAAGAACCAACCTGTGAATTTAAAATTTTAATCTGCGAAATTATTATTAAAAAAAATTAAGCTGCGAAATTATAACAATCAAGCTGCGAAATTATTTTTTTTAACTTTTGCATTCTTCTTCTATTGGACCAATGGTATTGCTTCCAGCAAACTGTTGAAAATTATTTTCATTTCGATCCCTAGTGAAATGATCAGTTTACAGAATCGACATCCAACAAACTCATCATGACAAAAATGACCCAAAACTTTGGAAAATTCAAATCCAACTAAGTAATAGCACCATAAGTGTGCTTTTTAGAACATGACAAAAACCTAGAAAAAGACTCACTTAATCAACTTCCTCCATCTTACGCTCTGCATCAGCATCAGTTTCCTCAAGAGCAGGCATGTCAATGTCACCATCACCTCCATCCTCATCGATGCTCAAATCGAGCTTCAACATTCTATGAATCTGGTTGCCAAACATATTCGGGTCATCGAGACTAAAGCCAGAAGTCAGCAATGAGGTCTCAAACAATAGCATCACCAAATCCTTAAGCGACTTGTCGTTCTTATCAGTATCCGCCCTCTTCCTCAGCTCCTCCATGATCGGGTTCTCCGGGTTGATCTCCATTGTCTTCTTGCTCGACATGTAGCCCGCCATGCTTGAGTCCCTCAAAGCCTGTGCTTTCATGATTTGGGTTATGTTTGGTTAGGGTTTATGTTTGGTTAGGGTGAGAACGTTCAGAGTGAGATGGATGGATGGTTAGGGTTTATGTTTGGTTGTGGGCTTTTTCTTTTGGGCTGAATTTTCAAGATTATTGGGCTGAATTTTCTCCCATGCTTGTTCTTGCTAAAAATTGATATTGGGTTTATAATTGGGTTGGATTTTTTTTAAAACAAATTGTTGTGTGGGCTCATTAAACATAAAAACTAACAAAGTTGGGCTCATTAAAAATCAAAGAAAGAATTCATTTTTTTAAATCCCGATAAAGAAATATTCAATGATTTTAAAAGATTTATAAAAAAACAAGCTGACCTGGCAGCTTGACTCCAGTTGCTAAGATTGCATAGCGTGATATTTTTTTAAAAAAAATAATAAAAATATTTTTCCCGAGGTAGAATTATTCTAAAAATTAAAATTTTGGGAAAAATATTTTTGGGGCGTTTAATTGTTCAAAATTTTTAATAAAATGTCATCTCTAGAAGACTTTAAATCAGATAATCTCATAACGGCACAAAGCCGGTTTGACTCTTTTGCAGCAATGAAGAAAAAAAATTGACAGATTGATCGATTCTTAGAGGTGGCAAATAATCTAAAGAAGCATGTTCCAGATCTTAGTAATCATGAACAGATTTAAAAGCTTCTTGAATGCTTCCGTCTGCGTGGAATCATCAAGTCAAAATGCTGAAGCAAGAAAGAGGTTATGTTGACACAAAACTTATGGATATGATCAACAGACTAAAATCTCTCAAGCTGGATATCCAAAGAAAAGAATTTCAGCAAGCCGTGTTCCCACATCAAACCAACATGCTTAATACTGAACTTGTTTCTTCTGTAACAAGAATACTTGATTACAAAGCCGAGCTGATAGAAAAGATGAAGTTATTAAAAACTAATTTGGATTTAAATATTGAATTCAGAGAAACTGTTGAAGAGAACTGTAAAGCTTTGAGAGTCGACAATGACAATAAACCGGAGTCTGTGAGAACCGATGATGATAAGGCTAGAAAAGCTGATAAAAGAGAGAAACGGTCGGCTGTTAACTGACTGGTCATAGGTTCAAATCCTACTTGGGGAGAATTTAGAGTTCTCGCTTTTCTGACCTAGCGCCCCTGTCCTTCTCCTTAGTTTCTAAACTAGCAGAATCGCAGGACATCAAAATCTGAGGCTGACGAGATGCTGAAGATCAAAGAAGAGGAACAATAAAAAATCACAAGGGTTTGCAACTGTGAGAAGAGCTTAGCTGCAGAACGAACTATCATGGGTCTTCCTTATGAGACTGTTCAGGATATGTGTTCTTCGTCTTGCAAAATCTGATTATTTGGGATTTATAAATGAAGATCATGTATACGTTGGACTCACCTTAGTATAGTTTGTTTACTTTACTTGTAATAGGACTTTTGTTAGTTTCCTTTTGTATGTTCTTAGAATTGTGTGTTTTTAGCAGTCCAGCAAAACTGTGAGCGAGTCTGTAAATTCGCTCACAGTTTGCTGTTCTAGTTTACCCGGCGAACTTATGTTCTGTCGGGCGAAACTGTAGTTTCGACATGACAGTTTCGCTGGTAGCGAAACTGTCTGCGAAACTACAACTGCTATATATACTTTTGTTAATTTTCATTGTAAGGTAAGCTTGCAAAACCCTAATCGTGGATCATTGTTGCAAGTTACCTATTCCAAGCAGTTATTACACAGAAATATCATTGTGCTTCATGTTATTGATTGTCATTGTTCCTTTTGTTATCAAATATGATTTAGAATTGTATTCAATCTTCTCTATTGTCATTGCTTCGTATGCTTGTTAGATATTGAGCAATTCATCACATCATTTGCTCTGTTTTTCGATCACATGGAACAACAATATTGTATCAGAGCCTTAGTGCTCTTGATTTGTTGAGTTTTTGTGGTTTTTGTTCAATATCTAGTCTCAATCAATTTTTATTGGATTATATGGTGTTTTTGACATGGAAATTGATTGAATTATGCTAGTTTTCATTTGAGGAAGATCCTACAATCATCAGATCTCAAATTCATTGAGTTTTGGATGATTTCAGATTGATTTTGAGGTGAAAAAGGGTTTTGAGATCGATCAGCGAATTTACTGTTCTTCCAGCGAAATTGCCATCATCTTTCAGCGAAACTATGAGCTATTTTGCATCAGAAGTTGTTTTCTAGTGGTTCTGCGAAACTAATCTCTTGAACGAAAGTTCATCAAAGTTTGTGAACGATCAACAAGCGAAATTGCTGCTGAATTTGTTTTTGAACGAAAGTTCAAGCTTGTTTCGTGCGAAGTTATCAGCGAAACTAAGCCAGTGGTGTCTTTGGACTAGCGAAAGTGCTGCTGAAATTGCTAGCGAAATTAGCTTTCTCAGCGAAATTGTCAGCGAAAGTAACTCTTCTGCGAAACTGTCATCAAAGTCATCTTTTTCTGCGAAATTGTCAGTGAAATTATCATCTTCTCTGCCGAAACTACAATGTCAAAGTTAACTACTCTCACACTTGCTGATCTTGAAAGTGTTGCTCCTAATAGGCCTCCAAGACTCATTAATGGAGATAATTTTGAAGATTGGAAGAGATGTCTCAAAGCTTTCTTCTTCTACACTGATCATAACCAATGGGAATCGATTATTTCTGGTCCTCACATACCAACGGTTACTGTTGGTGATGTTGTCTCTCAAAACAAGGACCCATCTTCCTATACTGAAAGAGATCTGAAATTGATTGATCGTGATCAAAAGGCTTTTGGTGCTCTAACTCTCTGTTTAGCACCAGACATCTGCAACCGTTTTGCAGAGCATAAAAATGCTAAATCTCTTTACGATGCTTTATGTGAATTTTATGATGGTAATGTAGATTTGGTAAAGGATAAGAGTATTCAGGCTGAAAAGGAATTCAATTCATTTGTGGGATACAAGAATGAGAGTCTGACAGATCTCACAAACCGTTTCTTAACTGTCTCAAGCACCTTAAAGAAATATCATGAAAGGCTCTCCAACAGTGAACAAGTTAACAGGCTTCTCGATTCTCTTCCACCCCAGTGGAGTCTTCAGGTGAGAATGCTTAAACAAGAGAGAGGGTTCACAGATTACAAGCTTATGGATATCATCAATAAGTTGAAATCCTTTGAGTTGGATATGAAAAGACGGGAATTTAACCAGACTATGATGCCCACATCCGGTTTTTCTCAAAATGCTGTTTTGTTGTCATCCGCTGCAAACTCTCAAATACAAAATCCAATTCAAGGAGGGAGCAATACAAGTACTTTCTTGAGTGGGAACAGTCATGTTGGAAGAGATTTGGGTAATTCTAAGGCCAATGTTGAATCTCCAATTCCATCAGAAACAATGGCTCTTTTTGGAATGTTTGTTCAGAGCTATGAAGCACTTGTTGCTAGAGAAATGAAAGGAAAGGGAATGACTATGGAGGACATGTACATCCTGATGATCTTGAAGAAACTGATATACAATGGCAGATGGCGATGTTAACTTTGAGAGCTCGGAGATTTATGGAAAGAACAGGACGAAAGAACTTTGGTGGTCAATCATCTACTTCAAAACTAGGGTTTGATAAGTCAAAATTGAGATGCTTTAATTGTAAACAATTGGGACATTTCAAACGTGAATGTCCATTACCAATTGTCACAGATCCTAGTAATTCTGGAGTACCAAGACTGACAGCAGAGAAAGAAAAGGAAGATGTGAATCTAAAAAAGGAGTCTGCTTTGATTTCGAACTTTGACTGGAGTGCGGAGGTTGAGGAAACAAGAACTGAGATCAATCATGCATTTGTTGCTGAGTTTGTGGAAAGTAATGAATAGGTAGATGGTAAAGATGGATTTGAGCTGTTCAAGGAATTCAAAAGAGAAAATGTGTCATATGTAAATGGGAAAGAAGAAAAAGGTGATGGAAATGGGGAAGACGAAACTGCAGGTTTAAGTGAGAAAAGAAGTTCAAGAGATGGGATACGAAAGGATAATGATGATGATGATGCTACTGTTGAGGAAAAGAAGTCAAGTACTCCAGTATGCCTGTGTGATAAAGCCTTAGCTGCTGAAAGGATGGTAATGGACTTCCATATGAGGTAATACAGGATATGTGCTCACCTGCTTGTAAAATTAGATTATTTGGGATTTATAAGGCTAACCGTTTATTAATTGATAATGAAAAGGATTTAAAGCGAATTAATGATGAACTTAAAATGAATGAATCAAAATATTTTGTGAAATTAAATGAGGCTTTAAAAGAAAATGATCATTTAAAACGAATCGTTTTGGAAAGAAATGTCGAGATTAATACTTTGACTGAAAGGGTTGCTCTTGCTGAATTTGAAGCAAGCAAACTTCAGTCAAAGTTAGATAAATGGACTATTTCAGGAATGAAACATGATGATCTTTGTAAATCTCAACGGGGAGCTAGAATTAAAACAGGTTTTGGTTATGAAAAAGTACAGGTTTATCCTCCACCTAGTACATACTGTTATTCTCCTATGCCTGTTCCTCATCCTTCTAATGATTTAATCAAAACAGATACTGACAGTATGTCTGCAGGTTTAGAGGGGATTAACTCTAAGTACATTCGTGAAGAGTACAACTATGGACCAACTAGTGGGCTTGGATGCACTAGTACTAGTACACCTGATAATCAGCAGTCTGTTTTAGTTAATAAGTCTAGTTTAAATTCTGTTTTTGTTTCTAGTTTGACTGTAACAGACTTTGATGTCTCATGCTCTCATGATAGTTTTATTTCATCTTGTAATTCTGATCATGGTAGTGATGATTTTTGTTCTCATAATGATTGTAATGCATCTGATCTTTCTCCAAAACCAACTGAGCAAATTAAAACTAATTGTTTCGAAAAGTTCTTTTCTCATCCTATTCCATCTTTCATTCAATTAAATATGACCTCATTTGATGAACGTATTTCTTCTTCATCTAACACCAGTACCAGTGGAACTAGTTTTACTGATATGTCAGATGAATCTTCTTCAAATAAACATCAAACTCATGGGTTGTATGAGACATTCAGTGATATTGATTCTAGTTTGTCTGAATGTGATGAGGAGATTATTATTGATCCTATTTTTACCCCATCACATCATAGACCTAGATTCAAACCTCATTTTTTCAGGTGTGGTCAAGAGGATCATCTTGTCAAGAATTGTCCTTCTTTGATTCAAGGATCCTCTAATAGGAACTGTTTTGGAAATAAATTGACAAAATTGGTTAATAATTTCTTCTGTAAAAAATCTGCTTCTTCAAAAAGCAAAGTTGTTCAATCTTGGGTTCCTATTACTCCTGGCTAATTGATTTGTTAATTCTTTTCAGGAGTCCTCGTCAAAGATTGTAAACAGTTTATGGCATGTTGATAGCGGGTGTTCCAAACATATGACGGGATTAAAAGACTTGTTGACCAACTATCAGATTATAGATGGAGGATATGTTGCTTTTGCTGGTAACAAAAAGGGTGGAAAAATGATTGGACAAGGAGAAGTTACCAACGGTTCTCTCACTTTGGAAAAAGTCAACTATCTTCCCGAATTGGCTTTTAATCTTCTGAGTGTTTCTCAAATCTGCGATAAAGACATTCCTGTTCTATTTAAATCTGATGAATGTCTATTTTTAAAATCAGAGATTGTAATTCTAGACGATTTGATTCTCATGCGTGCTCCAAGAAAGCATGATACGTATCTTCTTGATATGAACTCAAGCGAATCAAAGGCTACTGCAACTTGTCTTCTTTCAAAAGCATCAACTTCTGAATCTCTCTTATGGCATCGTCGATTAGGCCATGTTAATTTTAAGATAATTAATAAATTAGTCAAGAACAATCTTGTTAGAGGACTTCCTTCAAAAGATTTTTCTGTTAATGAAAAATGTATGGCATGTGCCAAGGGCAAACAACATAAGAAACCTCATAAGCCCAAACTTCTAAATAGCATATCTTGTCCTCTCGAGTTGTTACATACTGATTTATTTGGCCCAATTAGTGTTAAATCTATTGCTAAAAAATCATTTTGTCTTGTTGTTACAGATAATTTCTCAAGATATTCATGAGTGAGGTTTCTTGCACACAAAGGCGAGGTTGCAGAGGAATTGCATAAATTAATTCTTTCTATCGAAACAATTAGTAAGAGAAAAGTTATGGGACTGAGAAGTGACAATGGCACTGAATTCAAAAATCAGATTCTCGATTCATTTTGTGCTCAAAAGGGGATTGTGAGACAATTTAGTGCTGTAAGAACTCCCCAACAGAATGGTATTGCAGAACGAAAGAATCGCACTCTCGTTGAAGCTGCTCGTACAATGCTGATAGAGTCTTCATTGCCCATTATCTTCTGGGCTGAAGCTGTAAACTGTGCTTCATATGTTCTAAACCGGATGTTGATTGTGAAAGATAAAATGAAGACTCCTTATGAACTTTTTCATAAGAGAAAGCCTCTAATTGATTTCTTTCGTCCATTTGGTTGTTCTTGCACTCTTTTGAATACTCAATCTCAAAAGACAAAGTTTGGTGCTGTTTCTGATGAGTGTTACTTTGTTGGTTATTCTTCTTCTCAAAAGGCATATTGGGTTTATAACAAAAGAACACGTATCGTTCAAGAGTCGTTCTATGTTGATTGGCAGGAATCTAACTCTTCTAAAGTTAGATCTGAACCAACATGGTTCTTTGACTCTGATACTGTGTTTAATTCGTTCAATTTGCCAGTTTTCAATGATGATACGTTCATTCCAAATTCTCAAACGAATATTATTTCATCATCTCCATCGTTTGTTCCTTCCAACTCATTAGTCAATGATGTTGTTTCAACTGATGTTAGTTCCTCGTCTCCAATGAATGATCCGGCACCAACATCTGATTCTTTATCTCATACATCTTCTTCTCTACCAGATCCAACATCTATCATCAATTCACCTTCATCTAATCTTTCACCGACTATAGGTGATATTTCTCCAAACATCTTTCCTTCAGCCAGCGATTACAAAACCTTGAAAGATCATCCTCTTGATAACGTGATTGGATCTATTTCTGATGGTGTTCGAACGCGAAGTCAATCTGGTCTAATTAATGTTTGTCTTTTCTCATGCTTTTTTTCTCAAACAGTCCCGAAAAACGTTCATGCTGCTCTACAGGATCCTTGTTGGGTTGAGTCTATGCAATTGGAACTTCAACAGTTCAGAAAGCTTAAAGTTTGGACCTTGGTTGACTTACCTCCTAACAAATATCCAATCGGTACAAAATGGGTGTTTAAGAACAAACCGGATGATCGAGGAGTAGTGGTGCGTAACAAATCTAGACTCGTTGTGCAAGGATTTGCTCAAGAAGAAGGGATTGATTATACAGAAGTCTTTGCTTTGCTCGTCTTGAAGCAATCAGAATATTTCTCACTCATGCTGCTCATAAACAATTTAAAGTCTATCAGATGGATGTGAAGTGTGATTTTCTCTATGGAGACATTGATGAAGAGATATATGTGTGTCAACCACTAGGTTTTGAGGATCCTGATTTTCCTGATAAAGTGTTTAAGCTTGACAAATCTCTGTATGGTCTTCATCAAGCACCTAGGATCTGGTATGAGACCCTTACACAGTATCTTCTAATCAATGGTTTCTCTCGTGGTACCATTGATATGACTCTCTTCAAAAGGGAAGTGAATGGTGAATTGTTATTTGTCCAAGTTTACGTTGATGATATTATTTTTGGATCTACCAATTCTTAATTGTGTAGAGAGTTCGAGGAGGTAATGAGTAAAAGGTTTGAAATAAGTATGATGGGAGAAATGTGTTTCTTCCTTGGATTCAAGTTGAACAACAGAAAGAAGGAATTCTTATTCATCAGGAGAAGTATATTAAGGATATTTTAAAGAAATTTAAAATGGATGATGCTTCTCCTGAGATGACTCCATTTACTGTTCAGACTTGTCTTACTCCAGATGAAAACGGAAAACCAATTGATCCTTATGTTTTTAGATCTATGATTGGCTCTCTCATGTATCTTACTACAAGCCGTCCTGATATCACTTTTGCTATTGGTTATTGTGCTCGATATCAGTCGGCTCCAAAAGAATCTCATGAGAAAGCTGTCAAAAGAATATTTCGTTATCTCAAAGGATCATCTCGTTTAGGGTTATGGATCCATATGGAGGGAATTTTGATTTACATGCTTATTCTGATAGTGATTCCAATGGTTGCAGGTTAAACAAAAAATCTGTGTCTGGAGGGTGTCAATATTTGGGAAATTGTTTGGTGTCTTGGTAGAGTAAGAAACAAACCACTGTTTCTTTTTTACAGGGGAAGCCGAATATATTGCTGCATCAAGCTGTTGTTCTCAAGTTCTTTGGATTCAACACCAAATGATTGATTATGGATTTAATTTTCTCCATACACCTTTATTTTGTGACAATGAAGCAGCCATTGGGATTGCAAAAAATCCTATTCATCATTCCCAAACCAAGCATATTGAGACACGAATTCATGCGATTCGTGATGCTCAAGAAAAGGGTTTCATCGATATTATAACCAATGATACCAAACATCAAAAAGATGATCTTTTCACAAAAACTTTTGATAAACCTCGTTTTTATGAATTGATCTCTATGCTCGGGTTAATATCCTTTTAAATTTTCATTTTCTGTCCTTTATTAAAAAATAATAATAATAAATGCATAATAAAAAATAGCTATCATAAAATTATCTATTCTTTGAAAATAAAATTTTGGGGGAGTAATTTCATATCCTGAGATCGGAATTTAAAATGACGAGAAATGAATGTATATTCTCTAAGTATGTTCTTTATACATGACCGGTGCTTCAATGAGAAATGATAGTAACTGATACTGGATTCTGTTTCACATAAAATATATATGTAGAATCGATTAGATTCTTTAATGATATGCTTGATAGACTCAACCTGACGAATAAAGTAGACATCAGCTCTATGATTTAATTAAACATCATGCTTAAGAATGTCTGGATTTACTCAATTGTTTTGGCTTGCACAAAAACTGAGTCCTGACAAAAATTGGATTGAGAATGAATCTTTCACCCATTCTGCTCTTATATGTCATCTCCCTGGACCATATCTAGTATATTCTTGTATTTGTGTATCTTGTGTCTGTGCTAATCTCCTCTGTTGTACGAAAGTACTGACCTGGAGTGATGATCTCCTCTGCTGTACGATAGTACTGACCTGGAGCTCTCATCAACACATGTTTAAACGGTCATCTCCTCTGTTATACATGAGTATAGATATGGAGCTCTCACTATTTTGATATAATTATGTCAAATCATCTAATCGATGAGTTCTTTTCAGAATGAAATATTCTGTTCACAATCATTTGCACACTAATGCACAAGCCTTGCTCCGTATAAAATTGATTCAAAATTCAAGAAATCTTGAGGTTGGGTAAGGGTTTTTGCCAAATGATTGTGGGGTCCTAACATTCTAAAGCATCTAATTGAACCTTAACCAAATCATAAGCTGTTTGTTGAAAAAAGGATAAGGCATGAGTTTAAGTGGACAATTATATCAACAATCGTTATTGATTTGTTTTAATTTCAGTTGTTCTTGTACAGATTGTGATAAGATCTCGTATTCATATGATCTCATTGCCGGTTGATGATTTTTGATCATCTTTATGTTCATAAATACCTAGAGGATGTGATCTCTGATTAATTTAGATCTCATTATGTGACGTTCTTCATTGTTAAAAAAAATATATATATAAAAAATAAAAAAAATAAAAAAAATATATAAAATAAAAAATAATAAAAAAAAAAAAAAAAAAGTGCCGAAACTATTCTTTCGCTAATTGTTTCGCAAGGCGAAACTGCAATTTCGCTAGGTTTTCTAATTAGTTTTCAACTGGCTATCTCTTAGCGAAATTACAGTTTCTCTGGGCGAAACTGTAAATTCGCCCTGCGAATCTACAGTTTCGCTCACTGCGAAACTATTTGCTATTTAAGTCGTTTTTGCGAAATTCTTCTCACATTTTCGCAAAAACGACCTGTGTAGTGTTTTAGGGCTTTCCGTGACTTTCGTGGGCGATTCTGAGTATTGTTTGTGTTTTGGACTGATTGTGTGTTTCTTTTACTTCGCATGTGAGTTTCGAACCGTGTTCAATCATTTAAACTGGTTAAAACTAACTCCTTTTAAGACATTTGGATTTTGACCCTTCGGTGTCTTCGCTGTTCATCCAGCGAAACTGCAGTTTATTCTGCGAAACTGAACGAAAGTTCACTTCTTCTCAGCGAAACTGTAAAGTTATGCTGTCCGCGCGAACTTAACAGTTTCGCCAAACTATTTTCAGTTTCGCAGAATCTGGACTTAAGCTTGTACAGTTTCGCCTGGTCATGTTTTCTTTTTGAACAGCGAAACTAATATGTTTTTTTAGCCAGCGAAACTATGTTTTTGCTTGCCGAATCTAATAGCCAATCTATTTTAACCTATTTTCGCCTAGTTGAAACTGTCTTTTGTTCAGCGAAACTAACATGTTTTAATGAGCGAAACTATTGTTTCGCTTGCCGAAACTGTTAGTTTTTATTGTTTTAGTATTATTTTCTTCTTTTCTTAATTTCTCATTCAACTTATCTGATTTCTTCATCAGGTTATCATGGCTAATCTCAAGTTTTATGAGCGGAATAATATCACCGCTATTTTAGATGATACTCATCCAAAGGCAGCTGGATTTAGAGATTGTATCAGATGGCTTCAAAGATCACCTATAGCTCATGCCATATCTCATTCGCCTACCATCTATGATCTTCATATTAGAGATTTTTGGCGATCTGCAAAGTATGATACTCGAGGAGATGTACAGCGGATCACTGCTAAAGTCGTTGATCACGAAGTGACGATCACTGCTGACACTGTATCGAGGATTCTAAGACTTGAAGAAGATTCAGGAGACGAAATGACTATGACAGATTCTGAGGTGTTCCAAGCCTTTAGAAGTATGGGATATGAGGGACCAGCCTTTGGTTCCAGGAAGGAGATCAAGAAGTCATTCTTATCTAAAGAGTGGAGATACATTGCTCATGTTTTTATCATGTGTCTTGATCACCGTAAAGGTGGATCCGATGGTCTTAACATTGATTGGGCTAAGGCAATGGTGTTATGTTGTAAAGGTGAAAAGGCCAATATTGCTAGACTGATTTTTGCGTGCATGGCGGAGAATGTGATCGCCTTAAAGAAAGACAAATGGTTGTTGTATCCTTATTTTCTTCAGATGATTTTTGATGATCTTATACCTCATATTCCAAAACATGGAGAGATTAAGAGGCTGGTACAGATGAATCCCCGTATCTTTGCTGACTGCTGTGCCATTCGCCATGACTTCAGTGGAAAGATCACCCATCTTTGGGAAAACATGTATCCTCCAGAACGCTGGAGCTATATTAGAAGGGTGGATGAATCAAAAAATAAACGAGCTGAAGAAACAAGTATACAACAAGCTGATGCTACGAAGAAAAGAAAGAGATATGCCAAAGAAAAAGACTATGATTTTGAGGAGGATTTTGCTGCACAAGCTGAGGAAGTTAGGGTTGAAAAAGAAAGAAGGTCTAAGAAGAAAACTGATTTTGCTGAGCCTGAGCGACGAACCAAGCATAGACATGAAGGATTCACAACTAGAAAAGAGGCTAGTGAAAACCTTGATGAGGATATGATACATAATCTGAATACTTCGTTGGCTAATGAACTGAGTATGATCAAGACTAAACTTACAAACCAGGAAATCAGAGAAAGACAAAAAGATGAAGTGATTGAAGGTATGCAGAGGATGTTAGTTGATCAAAACCGACTGCAGCCGGCCTACCTAATCAGCTAACTCAATCTGAGTTAGATGATTTGACTGATACATCAAAGTACTCATTTCTAAATGTGGGTACTTCATCTAAGGTAGGAGAGGGCACTTCTGGTGCAACAACTACTGGTGCAGGAGAGCAGGAAGCTCCAGGAGAGGATGTTGGAAGAAATGATGAGGAGGATATTATAGAGGCTGGGTTTGTAAACATGCAATTTGACTTTGAAAACGATCTGTTTGGTGAAGAAGTTGTTGTAACAGCTACTACTGAAGGAGTATCTGAGAAAGGTAAAGGGTTGGTTGATGAGGAAGAGGAAGATGAACAGCTCATAGACTATGATTCAGAACCTGAGTTCTATGAAGTTGATGAACGACCATTGATCTATGTTGCTAAAAAGGGAGAGGATGATGCAGATGTATTTGAAATGGATAAAAATGATTGGTTGGTGAAAGAGAAGGAGGTAGAAGAAATCACTCCTCTTTTCCAACACTTGGAGGGATTGAGCAGGAAGAAAGCTGATAAGAAAATCATAAGCTGGTGTTATAATTCAAGCTTAAAGATGTTTATAATCAAGAGACGGGGATGTAATATCAGTTATATGCTTAAAAAGAAGGCCTTTAAGACCTTGCCTAAATGGGATTTAAGGCGTTTGGCAACTCTACCTCTGATCAATGCTCATCTGAGTGAAAGAGCCTCATTTCTTGAAAAGGAGATAAAAAATGGGCTTAATGACAACTTTGAGTCTTTTGGGTATATGAAAGCAGAAAGAAAGAGATCAAAGAAGGATAAAGACTGGGAGACGGGAAAGGGAAGGATTGTACTAAGAGTTAAACCTCCAAAGACTGTAAATCGGGTAAGATTGGCTGATCCTTTTCCCCAACAACTACAGGACTTTGAGAAATGGTTTTATGATAACAACACTGGAGAGGCTGTGATCAGAGTTAAACATGGAAAGGAGTTTAGAGTATTTGATCTGATGGAGTTGTTTAGTTTCTGTGATGAAGATCTTTTGGTATTATGTGAAAATCACATTAAGGCTGGGGCTGGAGAGGAAACTAGGAAAGAAGCTAGTTTGTTTATGAATGTTGCCAACAAGATCAGGGGAGTAAGGTCGGAGGTCAAGAAGTTAGCTGAAAGGGTGAGAGCTCAGGATGACTTTAATATGGATGTTCAAGATCTGACCAGGCAATTTGCAAAGGCTAGTGGTCATTCTGAAGAAGCTAGTGATGCAGGAAAGGACCATGGAGGATCATTTGTTGAAGCTTCTGAGGACGTAGCTGCAGGAGGTGACGAAGACAGATCAATGGCAGCAGAGGAAACTGGAGCTGACAAGTCAAATCAAGAAGAATGAAGACGGTGAGATCCAACCTAGGGGGAGTACTGAAGATCATGTATAGGTTGGACTCACCTTAGTATAGTTTGTTTACTTTACTTGTAATAGGACTTTTGTTAGTTTCCTTTTGTATGTTCTTAGAATTGTGTGTTTTTAGCAGTCCAGCGAAACTGTGAGCGAATCTGTAAATTCGCTCACAGTTTGCTGTTCTAGTTTACCCGGCGAACTTATGTTCTGCCGGGCGAAACTGTAGTTTCGACATGACAGTTTTGCTGGTAGCGAAACTGTCTGCGAAACTACAACTGCTATATATACTTTTGTTAATTTTCATTGTAAGGTAAGCTTGCAAAACCCTAATCGTGGATCATTGTTGCAAGTTACCTATTCCATGCAGTTATTACACAGAAATATCATTGTGCTTCATGTTATTGATTGTCATTGTTCCTTTTGTTATCAAATATGATTTAGAATTGTATTCAATCTTCTCTATTGTCATTGTTTAGCATGCTTGTTAGATATTGAGCAATTCATCACATCATTTGCACTGTTTTTCGATCACATGGACCAACAATAAAGCAAACAGATTGTTATTGGAAAATGAAAAAGAATTAAAAATAATCAATCAGGAATTAAAAAAAATGAAATTGCTTTTCAAGAAAACTTAATGAAGCATTGGCTAAAAATGATCTTTTAAGAATAACTATTTTGGAGCGTAACGTTGAAATTAATATTCTGAGAGAAAGGGCTGTTTTAGCTCAATTTGAAACGACAAAGCTTCGAACAAGACTTGATAAATGGACTCTTTCACACATAAAAAGGATGAGCTTATTGCTAAACAACAAGGGGCACGGGTAAAACATGGGATTGGATATAAATCTGATGATGAAACTGTATTTAATTCAGTTCCACCTCCTTATGAATTTATGTTATTTACCAATCCCCAAACCTCATCCTAAAAATGATTTGTTTGAACAACCTACTAATAGTCTGCATGCAGGTTTGAGCGGTGTCAATCTTAATAGGGTGTGAGATGATTATGATTCTACAACTGGTATGGGATATAATAAACCGAATGCTGACAGTCAAGCTAACGATTGTTCAGTCCCGGTTGTTTGTAAATCTATATCTACTGTTTCTTCTAACTTCTTTGATAAGTTTAAAGCAGGTGAAATTCCTACTTTTGAGCCTGTCAAGGTTGTGAAAGAAGAGATAAATCAGGAATCACCTAATCATCAAGTTCCAACAACAACACATCCTATTCCTTTCAATCAAGATCCATTGGAAGCAGATCTGTGTATACAAGACTGGTCAAGCTCAGATGATGAATCAAACACAGAGGACCGTGTCAGTTCATCAAAGATCAAGATATCACCTGAAATTGTCAAGTCTCAAAAGCTTCCAAAAGTTGAATCAAGACCAATATGGATACTTCTCCAACTGCAAAACAACCCAGTCAATCAGTGAAGATATCATTCACTGGTCAGCACAACAAGCACCAAAACAAGCAAGAATCTACCACAACCTCAAAGCAATCTCCAATTCCAAATGTACTACACGGGTCAGTCAAGCATCAAAAGCCTTTCAAGGCTTGCTTTGAGTGTGGAAAACAAGGTCATGTGGTAAAGAAATGTCCTCAAAGACTTGCTTCGAATGGTAAAGGCAAAACGTGTTCCTTCTCCAGCTGTAAGTCTACAAAGAATGTTCCAGACGGCAAAGGCAACACGGGTTGCTTCTCTGGTTCAAAAGGTAAAAAGCACACATCATTGAATGGTTGGATGAAAAACCCTCCATCCAAACCTTTTCATTTGAAGCCAGTTTCACATGATTCAAAGATGAAAATGACCAAAGATTCAAAACCAAATTCTTTTTTCTTCCAGTCTTAAACAGAAAATGATTTCCAAATTTAATTCATTCAAATCCAAATTAATTGAACCGAAACAAATTTGGCAAATTAAAAATAAGGATACAGCAATTCCCAATTGTTTAAACGGTTGTGTGTAGAAGCAGGTCACTTATATTGATGAAAAAGGAACTTCTAGGACTTCGATGGCCTGGGTTCCCCTCTCTAACTAATTTGTTAATGAGTGCAGAAACAATTCAGGAGAACTGTTAGTAATCCGGTTTACTGACAGAGATTGTTCCTGATTCAAATTTGAGGCGGAACAAACAGGTTAAGGTAATGGTATTTTATCCACGATCTGGATTTTTATCTGCACAATCACAGATCTCACTTCACAATCACTGCATATTTCTTGATAATTCATTTCTTATTTTCATATCAGTGTAGTTTGGAAGACCTTCTTTGGTAAATTTCTATTTTTGTACAGTTTTATATTAAAAAAATAAAAAAATAATAAAAAAATAAAATAAAAAAAGAATAGGTTTGCAAAAATAAAAATTTTAGGGGGAAAGTATAATACATAAAAAATGAAAAGAGAACTGTAAACTTGATTCGAGATGACTAAGAAATGATTGTAAATCATCTTGAAATGCTTGTTCTTGCATGATGTAAGGATTCCTATAAGTCTGATGCAGCCAAAACATCCAAAGTCTCTCTGCAAGCATGCACTAAAGAACTGAAGTAGAAATGCTTCGGAAGTTTTACACCATGCACTAGAAATATTCTAAGTGTAAAATCTTCTGAAGCCAAGACCAATATCTTCCGAAGCTAAAAGTGAAGTCTTCCGAAGCTTCAAAGACAAAGTCTTCCGAAGCCAAAGAGTGAAGACAGATTTCTTCCAAAGACTTTTAGAGATATGCCTTTATCTGATGTACTTTACCATAAAGCTAGACCATCTTTCCGCTGCAACTCTGTAAAGTCACCAAGTTACATGAGTTGGTGAAAGGTTCATGCTTTTGGTAAATGTACATTGAGGTCTTGAGTCCATGCTTTCTACTTTATGTACTTTTATCCTTTTTGTAATATATTAGGATGTGAGCTATGGCATGTCATAGTCACAAGTCAAAAGGCAGATATGCCTTTTGACTCTACAATTGATTTTGTTTGTGTCTAGTCAATTGTATCCAGCTGGCTTTCAAAGTATAGCCGGCTGTAGGTTGTAGTATAAGTATTCCTTGTTCTTGTATCTTTCAATCATGCTTTGTAACACTTGTAATAGAACTTGAGAAAGCAATATACTGCATCCTTGAAAACCAATCACTTGTGTTCTCTTGTTCTGTCTCTTACTTATTACTTGTGTTCTTAGTATCATACTTGTGGTTAATCCAGTATACTGTAACACTTGTAATAGAACTTGAGAAAGCAATATACTGCATCCTTGAAAACCAATCACTTGTGTTCTCTTGTTCTGTCTCTTACTTATTACTTGTGTTCTTAGTATCATACTTGTGGTTAATCCAGTTTACTATTTGATTAAGTTTGGTTAATCTCCTCTTTGTGTTGTTGTGTTGTAAGTGACCACCCTTCACCGGTCCTGCAATTGGTATCAGAGCTTTCCAGGCTCTTGATATAAGATCTCACCATCTTAAGATCCCTCACACACACAAATACTAAACTTTTCAAATGGCAGCCATTTTCAAGACTGATATGGAAACTGGAACCATGAACAAGTCCCCACTAATCACTCTTGATGACTTTGATACCTGGTGCCTGAGAATGGAACGTTTCATCAGGTCTCTAGACTCAAGAATGTGGGAGTCTGTTGAAAATGGACCTTTCATACCCAGCACTCCTTCTGCTACTGGTGCTGGTATGATCCCCAAAGATGTGGCTAACTACTCTGATGAAGATAGGAAGAGAGTAGAGATTGACAGAAAAGCCATGACAGCTTTTCAAACTGCCCTTCCAAACTCTGTGTACAGAGGTTTCATGAAGTGCAAAACGGCTAAACAGTTGTGGGATGCACTAAAACTGATGTATGAAGGCTCCTCTGAAGCCAAGGAGAACAAGAAGGATCTCCTGAAGCAGCAGTTTGAAAACTTCACCTTCAAAATAGGTGAAACCATGCAAAACTTCAGGTATGTTGAGATAGTGGATACCCTTGTGGATGGAGGAGTTTCTCTTGAGAATAGAGACATGGTAAGGAAGTTCATGTCCTCACTTCCTAGGCAATGGACACACTAATATGTGGTGATCAAGAGGACTGAAAATCTCAAAACTCTTACTCTAACAGAGCTATATAGGATTCTCAGTGGCTACTAGATGGAGATGAACATGCAAGGTTCATCTGGCAACTCCAACAATCAATTGGGTTCAACCCTGCACGTGGTTGAAAGGGATAGCATAGAACCCCAACATCATCTCATATGCTATCCTGACAATTCACCAAAGGGTCCTTTCATCACCTTCCCAGAGACACCCAGGGAGAACTACACTCAAGGAAGCCCATTCCCAGTGACAAGCTCTTCTCAAGCTTTTGTGTCTTCTGATGAAAGTTGTGGCAACTCTCTTTTCACTCTTGAAGACCTGGATTGTATCCATCCAGATGATCTGGAATACATGGAAATAGTCTAGCAGATGGCTCTTCTCACTCACAGAGCCAAGAAGTTCTACAAGAGAACTGGAAGGAGGTTTCCAAGCAATGCAACCAGTGGAAAGTTTGGCCTGGACAAAGGAAAAGTCAAGTGTTACAACCGTAACCTGATGGGCCACTTTGCCCGAGAGTGTAAGGCACCTAGAACTAATGGTGGCCAAACACAGTCCAGACCCAACTACACTGACAAAGCTCCTCAGAATGAGAAGCCAAAGCAACAAGCTGCTGTTGCTATTGAAGAAGGAGGCTTTGACCGGAGCTTTCAGGTGGAAGATGCTTCTCGAAACCAAACACTAATGGCAGATCATGATGAAGCCAAGGTATTGGAACATCTCTGTACTCCAAAATGCATTGCTAAAGTTAATAGATATAAGTCCCATAACTTGGAGATGAGATCTGATCTTGAGTCCTTAAACATTTTAAAATCTGATTTTAAAAAGTCTGAAAATGATTATAAACTAAAGATAGAGGACTTAGAGAAAACCATTTCAGTTCTAAAAGATGAGCATATAGATTTTAGGACTCAAATCAAAGATCTCATATCAAGCTGACTGAGTGCCAGGCTGAGCTTGTGATCAGCAAAGCCAAGGCAGAAAAGAGTGTTCTTGAAGAAAAGACATTCAAGAACATGATATCCTCATCCCTGCACAACAAGGTGTGTTATCAAAATAGGCAGGGACTGGGATCCAATGAGATAGCTTCTCCACACACAATCTTGTCTGTAAGATCTCCTAGGTGTGGAACTTGTGAAGATGAGCTTCCTTTTATAGATCCTATAAGTGAAGAGGATGAAGAAGAGATAGTGAAGAATTCCTCTAAGAAGAGTGAAGAGGAGGATTCTAAGAAGGGCCACACTCCTTCTAAGGAGAAGAAGATTACTGTGATGATCAAGTCAATGAGAAAGAACTTGATCAGGAAGAGCAAAAGAAAAGCAAGGAAGGCTCAAGAGATCAAGGCTACTTTTGACTCTAAGTAGAAACAAGTTTTTATCTCTGTAGAGTTTGAAGTAGTAAAGTCTGAAGACAACAACCAAAGCTCTTCAGCTAAGAGTTCTGGTTCTTGTTCAGATCATCTCAGTACCAAGAAGAAGACTGATCTACTGTGTACCACTACTGCACAGCCTGGACCATCAAACTCCAAGAACAGTTCCCAACCCAAAAGGACTGTCTCATCATCTGCAAAGATGAAGATGGAGAAGGGATGTGACCAAGACAGTCTTGTTCTCATAAGAAGACTCTTGTGAAGAAGAAAATGGTGTGTGTCATGTGTGAAAGTACCTCTCACATTGCTAAGGATTGTCCATACAATCCTAAAAGTACTGTCCATATGACCAAGACAAAGACTTCAAAGAGTTCCAAGAAGATTCAAACTTCGGAAGGAAAATTTGTTTCCTTCGGAAGCTCCAAATCTAAGAAGAAGGTAAATGGAAAATTACCTTCGGAAGAGAAGTTGGTCTCAGAAGAAAGGAATTCTTCCGAAGCACTGAAGTCTGCTGTAGTGACTGCAGAATCTTCCAAAGGTTCAGTCATCAAAACTTCTAAAGTCCCAAAGGCTTTCGAAGTTTTGAAGGTCAAGTCCAAGACTCCAAAGGTGGTGTGGAAGTCTAAGAAAGACCAAGTGACTAAAAAATCTCCATCAACAACAGCTCAAGATCCTCATAGCACAACCATAGGATCTATTACTATTGCATTACCTTCTATTATACTTAGTGAGCCCAAGACGAATAAGGCTTGGGTTTCCAAATGTAACTAATCATTTTCTTTGTGCAGGAACAGCTCAAGACAAACAAGAATGTCTGGATCATTGATAGTGGCTGTTCCAGGCACATGACAAGCAATAGGTCACTACTCCATAACTTTGAAAGGATTGATGGAGGACCAGTTGCTTTTGGAGGAAATGAAGGTGGTTACATTTCTAGAAGGGGCAAGGTCACAAATGGTAAGCTCAGCATTGAAAAGGTAAACTTTGTCAAGGATCTTGGGTACAATCTTCTGAGTGTATCCCAATTTTGTGATCAGAGTCATAACATGCTCTTTACTGAGCATGAGTGCATTGTTCTCAAGCCTGGAGTGGTCATTCCTCATGAGCACATCCTGCTTAGAGCCCCCAGAAAAGGGAACATGTACAAGATGGACTTGCAAGAAACATCTTCCTCTGGAGAAGTTTCATGCTTATTGTCTAAAGCAAATAGTTATGAGTCTTTCCTATGGCATAAAAGAATGTGCCATGTAAACTTTAAGATTATGAATAAACTAATTAAACATGATTTGGTAACTGGAATGCCAAAGAAAGAGTTTACAAGTGATGATCATTGTGTTGCATGCCTAAAAGGGAAGCAGCATAAGGTATCTCACAAGCCTAAGGAAAGGAACTCTATATGGATCTCTTTGGCCCCACCAGTGTAATGAGTCTAGGAAGGACCTCCTACTGTTTGGTGATCACAGATGATTTTACAAGATTCACTTGGGTTTTCTTTTTTAGAACTAAGGATGAGACCCCTGAGACTCTAAAGAATTTCATCTTAAAGATTGAGAATCAATGTGATCACAAGGTCAAAACCATAAGATGTGATCAAGGGACTGAATTCAAGAATCAAACCCTTGAGACATTTTGTGATGAAAAAGGTATTACAAGACAATATAGTGCTCCCAGGACTCCTCAGCAAAATGGTGTTGTTGAGAGGAGAAACAAGACACTAATTGAAGCTGCAAGAACTATGTTGTCTGACTCTAAACTGCCCATCACCTTCTGGGCAGAGGCAGTAAACACTGCTTGCTATGTGCAAAATAGAGTTTTAGTGGTTATGACACATGGTAAGACTCCTTATGAACTTTGGCACAAGAGAAAACCTTTCATCGGTTTTCTCAGGTCATTTGGATGTCCTTGCACCATCTTGAATACCAAAGATCAAATTGTCAAATTTGCTGAAAAATCAGATGATGGACATTTCATTGGATACTCTTCCCAGGCTAAGGCCTATAGAGTATACAATCTCAGAACTAGAATTGTTGAGCAGTCAGCCAATATGACTTTCAATGAACACACACCCTGTCTGGCTGGTTCTGGTCCTGATTGGCTATTTGATGTTGATCTAGTTACCAACTATTTTAACAAATCTTGTAAGAATGTTTCAGGATCTGCAGAAAATTTAAATACAGGTGATCCTGATCCAAGATTTGAGCTAAGAAGACCTTCAACTCAAACATCTTCAGCTCCAGTTGGAACTACTTTAGCAAATGAGGTTTCTATCAGTACTACAATGACAAACTCAGCTGATACATCTGGGATGCCTTCAAATTCCAGCTCAGAGGCTCCACAACATAATAAGGATACCTCAATTGTGGAAGACAACAATGGTGGTGGTGACAGTGATCAAGAATTCCTTGATGCTAATAACCACACCATAGATGACAACATCAATGATGTCACACACTCATTGGATCAAGTCAATCTTGATAAGTGTGGTGATGTGGAGGGTGAAACATTTATGCTAGATCTAAATTTCTTAAATTTAGATCTTTCTCAGCAACTTGTTGTGATCCCTCAGCTTAGGATCCACAAGTCTCACCCTACCACAAACATCATTTGAAATGTTGTCACAGGGGTAAGAACAAGAGGACAAACCCATGAAGCAAATGTTTGTCTTCACTCTTGTTTCTTATCCCAGATAGAGCCAAAGAAAGTTGATGAGGCTCTAAAGGATGGAAGTTAGGTTGAAGCTATACAACAAGAGTTGCTTCAATTCAAAAGGCAAAAATTTTGGAACCTTTGTCCTCTTCCTCATGGGAAGACTACCATTGGAACCAAATGGGTGTTTAGGAATAAGAAGGATGATAGAGGCATTATCATCAAGAACAAGGCTAGACTAGTTGTTCAAGGATACACACAAGAAGAAGGAATTGACTACACTGATGTTTTTGCTCCAGTAGCAAGACTAGAAGCTGTTAGGATATTCCTAGCATTTGCTGCATCCAAGAACTTCAAGGTCTTTCAATTTGATGTGAAGTGTGCTTTTCTGTATGGAGTGATTGATGAAGAGGTGTATGTCAAACAGCCACCCGGTTTTGTAGACCCTGATTATCCTGATTATGTCTGCAAGCTTGACAAAGCTCTTTATGGGCTGCATCAGGCACCCAGGAAGTGGTATGAGACATTGTCTTGGTATCTTTGCAAACATGGATACAGGAGAGGTACTATAGATGGAACTCTCTTCATCAAAGGACAGGGAAATGACATATTGCTAGTTCAAGTGTATGTGGATGACATCATCTTTGGTTCAACTAATCAAAAGCTCTGCAAAGACTTTGAGAAGCTAATGAAAGACAGATTTATAATGAGTGCAATGGGAGAAATCAATTTCTTTCTGGGAATTCAAGTGAAGCAAGTTGAAATAGTCAAAGTATGTTCAGGACATACTCAAGAGGTTCAACATGACTGATTGTAAGATTGCTAAGACACCCATAGCCAGAAACCACTCCCTTGGACCTGATCTTGAGGGGAGTGTGTAGATGAACACTTATACAAGGCTATGATTGGGTCTCTTATGTATCTTACTGCTAGCAGACCTGATATCATGTTTGCTACATGTATTTGTGCAAGATATCAAGCCAACCCTAAGATGTCTTACCTCATCACTGTCAAGAGGATTCTAAGATACCTCAAAGGTGCTTCAACACTTGGTTTATGGTATCCAAAGAATCCTGACTTCAATCTGTATGCTTATACAGATAGTGATTATGGTGGTTGCAACATGACTGCAAAGTCTACATCTGGGGGATGTCAGTTCCTTGGTGGAAGGGTTGTCTAATGCCAATGCAAGAAACAATCCTGTGTCTCTGCATCAACTGCTGAAGCTGAATACATTGCTGCTGCAAGCTGTTGTGCTCAAGTGCTTTGGATTCAGAATCAAATGCTAGACTATGGGTTAAACTTCAAGGAGACTCCCATTCACATATAGACAACAATAGTGTTATCTCTATCACGGAGAATTCTGTGCAGCACTCAAGGACCAAACACATCAATATCAAGTATCATTTAATAAGAGATAACTATGAAAAGGGATTAATTAAACTAGTCAAAGTTCACACAGATGAACAATATGCTGATCTGTTTACAAAAGCTTTTGATGAACAAAGATTTAAATATCTAATATCAGCTATTGGGATGATTAACTTTGAGTAGGTTTTTCTTAAAACTAATTCTTATAATTTCGTAAAATATGTGTGTTTAAAGTTGTCTAGTTCATCACTTTCATAAGCTCATGTTTTCTTTGGATAAAAAAATCCTTTTTGAAGAATTTCCTTAGATTCTTGAAAATTTTCTGATCCTTCGGAAGATATATTTTATCTCCGGAAGCAAATCATGTCTTCAAAATAAATAACTATCTAAGAAATTTTACCTTCAGAAGAGGTTTCAATCTATCTTCCGAAGCTTAAATACTTGTCTCAGACACTTATTTGTTTTCAAGGATTATTTTCTTCCGAATCAAAATTAACTCTTGGAAGCTTTGCTTTTTTGTATACAAAGCATTTAAGTTTTTATTTCTCTTCCGAAGCAAAATTTTCAAAGCTCTCAGGAAATTCTTCCAAAGTCATTTTAGCTTCGGAAGCTTTTTCATTAAAACTTCCGACGATAATTTACCTTCGGAAGCTTTTCGACTTCCAAGAAAACTACTTTTTGAGCAAAAGTAAACTATTTTTTCAGAGGTGGGACCGCCATTCGGATTTCAAAGTTTATCCTCTTCCATTAACTTTGGTTCAAATCCTTTTCACATAAATACCCAACGGTTCCCCCTCTCCCTCACTATCTTCTTCAATTCTACTATTCCTCAAACCTAATTTCTCCCAAACCGCCTTTGCTTTTCATCTTTCTTCATCCTTAAGCTTCTAAAATGGCCAACCTTAACCACAAAAAAAGCCTAGATTTCTCCATGCAACTTCACAGGCAACACAACCAGGTTTCTCTATTAAGCTCTGAGAAAGATGATAGTTTCTCAGAGATTTGCCGTTTCTTAGCTTTATCAAACTACTTCACCTCCCTAACCATTGATCCTACTCTCTATGAGGATCATCTGCTTGAATTTTGGAAGACCTGCCAAGAGGTCATCATGGATGGGGAGAAGGCACTGTCTGCCACAGTGCAAGGGAGGACAATCTTCATCACTCAGGCCATCATCAACACTCACTTGCAGCTGGATGATGAAGAAGGTGAGTTGTCCTTCCCAAAGGAAGCTGTCAATCATTCTTTTGAGCAGATGGGCTATGAGGGAGATTTCTCTGTAAAGACCTTCAGGAAAGGGAAGGTCTCATCCCAGTGGAAATATCTGCTTTATGTGGTTATCCACAGCTTGTCAAACAAACATGGAGGGTGGGACCAGATTGCTGAGGACTTCTCCTTCATAGTGCATGGAATGGTTCAAGGGGTCAAGTTTAGGTACTCTCAATTTGTCTATACAAATTTGCTTGCTAACTTGGACTCCTTAGAGTATTATATGTTTCCTAGATATGTTCAACACATTCTCAACTGTGAACTGGGCTCACAGTTGAGGGAAACAGATAATATTCTTAACTTGGGACATATGAAGTCCGGTATCTTTAAAATCATGAAGAAGCCAACTATAGGCTTCTTAGGGGTAGAAACAGCCCTTATCCCAAAAATGTTAGAGCTCATTGCTCAAGGTGACAACCTAGCAACACAAGCTAGTCTTGAACCCACACCTTCTACCTCTCAACCACCAAAAAGGCCCCAAGTCACCCTCACCTACCAAAGAAAATCCAAACGAACCCTTGCTCAAGCTATTGAGTCTGTGCAGGTCCCCATATACTCACCAATACAGGAGGAAGTGAACACTAGAGCTCCCACTTCCCCTGAGGAGCAAACCACTCCCATCTCTTTAACAATCAGGGCTAAGGTTCCTCATGCTCACCCTGATGAGCTCACAAGCCCGACTGCCATAAGCCTACACTCTGAGTCTCAATACTCAAGTGAACAACCTTCAGGAGACAGTTACCATCCCCAGCCTTTAGATCTAAATCAACCCATTCCCAACCTTTCATTCTATACTAATGAAGACTTAGGTTTCAGTGAGTACCATGAGTCTCTCTTCTCTTCCCCTACTCAAAGAGAGATGAGTACTCCTGAGTCTCCTCAGAGTAGCCCACATTAGTCACCTATCACTAGGGTGGATACTTCTAAACCTGTTCAGGATATCCATACGGAAGAGGCTCTCACTTCTGCAAGTGATTAAATTATTAAGACCTCAACCATGGCAACTCAGCCCATTGACACCTTAACTGAGGATGTCAATGTGGAGAGGAAATCCAGCAGCCAAGAACCTGAAGCTAGTGGTGAGAGAGAGGACTTTGGTCCAATCATCTCATCCCCCAATGACTCTTCTGATGAAGAAGAGGAGAAACGGAGACTAAAGGTGCAAAAACTGTCAAAAACATGCTCCTATTTAGTCTCTAAGGTTAGTCACCTTGAATCTCAGGTGACTACTCTTCAAAATAGGGTCAATGATCAGCAACTTGAGATATCACATCTCAGGGACAAACTAGCTGGGAGACCTTTAAAAAGAGCTCAACCAGGAACACAAGAACATGTCAATGTGGTTGACCTAACCTCTAGCTCACCTATGCAAGAGGGTGATGCTACCAAAAAGGAGGAGAAAGTCATTACAGTCACAGAACCTGGGAGTTCTTCAGATAGTATGGACATTGAGGACTCACCATCCTTACTTTCAATTATGCATACTCAGCAACTTCCTCAAGTTCACATTAATGTGGACTCTATAGACTCTATCATCAGGCTTCTCTTTGAGGAAGGAATTCCAAGGGCTATGTCATCCCCACCTCAAGGAACTTCAAACTACATTATTGGGTGGAGGTATGATACTGATAGAAGAGCCCTCATTCTTCATAGAGTTCAAGGACAGCAAGAAGTATTCAATTTTCAAACTTTGGACTACTATGAAGGTCTTGACCTGATCAACATGCCACTTGTCAAGCCAAGCAAATCAAGACAAGCTAACAGGTCAGCACTCAAGATTCAAGACAAAATTACTGAAGAGTTCAGCCTTAGAAGGAGACAAAGGCAATCAGGTAATGTCATTGGTCAACTGGATGCTGAGGCAGACCCTGAGATTAGCTTCAAAGGGAAAACGTTGGCTGAAGGCCCAGTGATAGAGCCTGAGAGCCCTGTCACACCAACAACTGCTTCAGAAATTCATTCCCTCAGTGAAACACTTGCTGGTGAAGGTGTCTCATAGCCTCTCTCTGGCCAGAGCTTGGATGCTACACCAAGCAATGAAGGCCAAACCTCTATCCACCCTGAGTCACAAAGGTCTGTGGGTGACAAAGAGAAAAGGATTTTGACTCCTGAGGAGATTGAGGAGGAGGAGAGAGAGAGGAAGAGGAAGCTAAAGGGAGAAAGTTCCTCTGGGTCTTCAGGTTTTATGCAAGCTGCAATCAGGGCTGCCCCCAGACCAAACACTCAAGATGATGAGTTGAGGACAGTCAGGATTACTTACCTACAGACCAGGAACTATGACATAGATGAGATTATATCTCTCCCCTTAGAGCAATTAAATGAACTGGCTAACATGGAAGTGTCAAGAGAGATGAAGGAAAAAGAGGATGCAAGATTACTTCTCCAATTCAAAGAAGAGAAGAGACAGAAAAGATTATACAAGCATGCTCCAACTCTCTCCCCAGTTCAGGAAAGCCCTATGCAAGAGGATGTGGCTGCTACACAAGAACCTCAGGTAGACAAGGAAACAAATAGGCAAAACATGATTAACTACCTGAGTGCCACAGGTCTCTACCAGGCATCTACACTTCTTCTCTTGTCCTTTGAGTACATTGAGTTTGAGTATCTCAAACAGCTTAAAATTCAAGTGCTCAAAGAACAACAAGCAACAAAGAGAAAGAGAAGGGAAGATGCTGCAAAGTCAAGAGCCATTATCCAAAACAGTATGAAGAAGTCTGCTGACAGACAAAAAATGATGAGCTTCTTAAAGCTATATGGATTCTCCGGAAGGAGACTTGGCCCTATGTCTCTATCCACAATGGATGAGCATATCAGGGTAATCAAGCAGAAGATCAAGAGTGGAGAGCTGATTGACTTATACTATCCTCCAAGTCAAATCCCACCTGAAGTGGAGGTTAAGGTTGAAAAACATGAGACAACACAACCCGGACCTCCTGCTGAGCCTTAGCAAGCTTCATCTTCTGATCCACAGCAGGGTCAAACTCCTTCTCCTTCTGAACCTGTGAGGGAGGAACACCCAACTGAGAAAGACAAGGATGATCAACAAGGTGCTGCAGACCGGTCTTCTCAGTTAAAGTCTTCTAAGAGGAAGAAGAGGATGGCTTCTAAACCAAAGTCTAAGAAGAAGAAGCCTGAATCATCCACCTCTACACCTCAGGCTGAGTCAGACCAACCTGAGGAAGTGCATAAAGAGGCAGCCCAATCAACTCCAATTCAAGTGGCTCCTCTTGCAGCTGAGACACCCATCTTATCCTAGACCTTCACTACTAATCCAGAGAGATGGCATGTGATCAGAGATCAAGGTGTTGAGAATGTCTATACATGGCAAGACATAATCAACTTACCTCTACATGATCTATTTGAGATTAGAAGATATTATGAGAGTCTGAGTGATCCTGACCATCTAATGAATAAGGGTATGGTCATCATTGTGCTGAAGACTACAAACATCTGAAGATCTT
This sequence comes from Flaveria ramosissima, assembly GCA_025215565.1. Classification (NCBI taxonomy): domain Eukaryota; kingdom Viridiplantae; phylum Streptophyta; class Magnoliopsida; order Asterales; family Asteraceae; genus Flaveria; species Flaveria ramosissima. The sequence goes on along the minus strand of CM046037.1, from coordinate 36,805,979 downwards.
CTAAATGTTTTGGTAGCATCAGCCTAGGAGGAGTTTGTAAGGATTCCTATAAGTCTGATGCAGCCAAAACATCCAAAGTCTCTCTACAAGCATGCACTAAAAGAACTGAAGTAGAAATGCTTCAGAAGTTTTACACCATGCACTAGAAATATTCTAAGTGTAAAATCTTCCGAAGCCAAGACCAATATCTTCCGAAGCCAAAAGTGAACTCTTCCGAAGCTTCAAAGACAAAGTCTTCTGAAGCCAAAGAGTGAAGACAGATTTCTTCCAAAGACTTTTAGAGATATGCCTTTATCTGATGTACTTTACCATAAAGCTGGACCACCTTTCCGCTACAACTCTGTAAAGTCACCAACTTTCAAAGTATAGCCGGCTGTAGGTTGTAGTATAAGTATTCCTTGTTCTTGTATCTTTCAATCATGCTTTGTAACACTTGTAATAGAACTTGAGAAAGCAATATACTGCATCCTTGAAAACCAATCACTTGTGTTCTCTTGTTCTGTCTCTTACTTATTACTTGTGTTCTTAGTATCATACTTGTGGTTAATCCAGTTTACTGTTTGATTAAGTTTGGTTAATCTCCTCTTTGTGTTGTTGTGTTGTAAGTGACCACCCTTCACCGGTCCTGCACATGACTTGCGTTATCGGATTCGCATCTTATTTTTAATTGCAAATAAAAGAAAAACAAACAGATTCTTTAATAATATGCTTGGTAGACTCAGCCTGAAGAATAAAGTAGACAGCAGTATGATGATTTAAATTAAAATCTATGCTTAAAGATGTCTGGATTTACGCAATCATTTTGGCCTGCACGAAAACTGAGCCCCGACAAAAATTGGATTGAGAATTGATTTTTCACCCATCATGATACAAATCATATAAGCCATAGCTTTGAGTCATGTTTGACGTATTTATGTCTCTTGTGTTTGTGCTAATCTCTTCTGCTGTACGAAAGTACTGACCTGGAGTGATGATCTCCTTTGTTGTACGATAGTACTGACCTGGAGCTCTCATCGGCACACGATTAAATGGTCATCTCCTTTGTTATACGTGAGTATAGACCTGGAGCTCTCACCTTTATGATCTAAGTAGTGTCAAATCATCTAAACGATAAATTCATCACATAATACAATATTCTGTTGATAATCACTTACACACTAATGCACACAGCTTGCTCTATAAAGATCATAACAAAATTCAAGAAATCCTGAGGTTGGGTGAGGGTTTTTGCCAAATGATTGTGGGGTCCTAGCATTCTAAAGTATTTAATCCAACCTTAATGAATCATCTGCTGCTTGTTGAAAAAGATAGGGCATGAGTTTAAGTGGACAATCATATGAGCAATCGTTATTGATCTTTTTGAGAATTTCAAAAATCATTCAAAGTCTGCGATTAGATTCAGTTATTAGTGTGATCTCATTGTTTGTCGATGATTAAATTCATCTTTGTGCTAAAGTATATCTTGAGGATGTGATCTCATGATCGATTCAGTTCTCGGTTATAAAATAGATAAAAAAAATATATATGTTATAATAAATGTATATAATAAACAATATAAAATTATAATAAATTTTCATTTCAAAATTTCTTTTAGGTCTTCCATATTATGCTGTTACAATTTTAAAAATTTTCATGCATTTCACAGAAATTGCGCACAAACGAACACGGGTTCGCTTGTTTTCAAACACAGATAAACACGAGTTTATTTTGTTAAAATGAAATGATCTAATTAGAAATGTCGAGATTGTGTTTGTAAATGTGTTTCAGATTTTTGTTGTAAGTGATGGTCGATCATCATTTGAGCAATGTACCTGATCAGAGAACTTGTTCCTCAAGTTTGTAGAAGATACCGAGATAGGAATCCTCCTCCTACATCTTCTTACTCACTCAAGATTAGAGATTTGGGAAAGCTGTTCCAATATCCTTACAAAGGATGCACTCGAAAAGGGGGAACATATAAATAGGGGGAGCTTATGAGATGAGTAATCTTTTTCAGCAGATTCAGAAAGATTGAATTTGAAGATCTTTCTATGGTTGACTTCTTGGTACTGATTTCGTTTGAAGACGTTGATAATGATAGACTAAGGGGGAGTATTGTTTGAGCTGTACAAGATAGTCTATATTATCAACACAGTCAAAGTCAACAAAAGTCAACGTCACGGTCAAAGTCAACAAAAGTCAAACCCGACACGTTCGAGACGAAGAACCGAGACGAGACGTTGAAGACTTAGATGACTAGGAGTTTTATTGTAATAAATATATTTTGTGTGAACAAAATATATTTTACTTTGTTTCAGTCATGTTTTAGTCTAAATATATAGTCTAGGGGGTTTTGTGTAAATAGGGAAACTTAGACTAGTCTATAAATAGCCTAATTGTAATTAGAATTAGGTCAATGGTTGTATGACCAACAGATTGGGGGATTATTTGTAAATACATCATTTGCAATCTATTTGAAGATCAAAAGGGGATTTCATTGTGTTTTTTATTATTTGCTTAATAATCTTCATGATTTGATTCAAGTGTGATTATCCTGGATTTACACTATGTCCTCTTCCTCAAGGGAAGACTACCATAGAAACCAAATGGGTGTTCAGGAATAAGAAGGATGATAGAGGACTTGTCATCAAGAACAAGGCAAGACTAGTTGTTTAAGGGTATACCAAGAAGAAGGAATTGACTACACATATGTTTTTGCGCCTGTAGCAAGACTTGAAGTTGTTAGGATATTCCTAACTTTTGTTGCATCCAAGAATTTCAAGGTCTACCAACTTGATGTCTAGTGTGCTTTTCTCTATGGGGTGATTGATGAAGAGGTGTATGTCAGAGAACCACCTGGGTTTGCAGATCCTGATAATCCTTATTATGTCTGCAAGCTTGATAAAGCTCTTTATGGGCTGCACCAAGCACCAAGGAAGTGGTGCGTGACTCTATCTCAGTATCTCTGTCAGCATGGCTATAAAGGGGTACTATTGACGGAACTCTCTTCATCAAAGGAACAAGAAATGACATAATGCTAGTTCAAGTATATGTAGATGATATTATCTTTGGGTCAACTAATCTAAAGCTCTGCAAGGACTGTGAGAAGCTGATGAAGGATAGATTTGAAATGAGTGCCATGGGAGAACTCAATTTCTTTCTAGGAATTCAAGTGAAGCAAGTTGACAATGGCATCTTCATAAGTCAGTCAAAGTATGTACAAGACATACTAAAAAGAATCAACATGACTGATTGTAAGGTTTCTAAGACACACATAGCCAGAAACCACTCCCTTGGACCTAATCTTGAGGGGGAGTGTGTTGATGAACATCTCTACATGGCAATGATTGGGTCTCTTATGTACCTCACAACTAGCAGGCCTGATATCATGTTTGCTACATGTATTTGTGCAAGATATCAAGCCAACCCCAGGATGTCACACCTAATCAATGTCAAGAGAATTTTAAGATATCTCAAAGGTGCTCCATCACTTGGCCTTTGGTATCCAAAGAATTCTGAATTCAATCTGTATGCTTATACAGATAGTGACTATGGTGGTTGAAACATGACTGCAGAGTCTACATCTGGGGGATGTCACTTGGTGGAAGGATAGTCTCTTGGCAATGCAAGAATCAATCCTGTGTGTCTGCATCAACTGCTGAAGCTGAATACATTGTTATGCAAGCTGCTATGCTCAAGTGCTTTGGATTCAGAATCAAATGCTGAACTATGAATTCAACTTCAAGGAGACTCCCATCCACATAGACAACAACAGTGCTATCTCAATCACAGAGAATCCTGTGCAGCACTCAAGGATAAAGCACATCAACATCAGGTATTATTTGATTAGAGATAACTTTGAAAAGGGATTAATCAAACTAGTCAAAGTTAACAAAAATGAACAATATGCTGATCTGTTCACCAAAGCTTTTGATGAACAGAGATTCAAATATCTTGTATCAGCTATTGGGATGATTAACTTTAAGTAGCTTTTCTTAAAACTTAATCATATTATTTCTAAAACCTGTGTGTCATAAGTTGTATATTTTATCACCTTCATAAGCCCTTGTTCTCTTTGGAAGATAAAATCTTTTTAAAAGACATTCCTTGGATTTTTGAAAATTTTGATCTTTTTATCCTTCGGAAGTGTTGGTTCTTATATGCCCAAGACACATACAAGATTGATGTGGTTAGTACGTTATGATCCAAGTCGGGTCATACCCAATAACAAGCTATACAAACACCAATAATTAATTATTTGTTGATAAGATCATACAAATATATTGACACCTATTTAGAGAATTGGTTTTCTAAATATTGCTTTTGTGATAGAACAACATTATATGGATAATTTGTTCATGAGATATTTATTTGTTTCATTATTTAAGTTGGTTAAATAATGTCAAATAAAAGTGTGTCAAGTTATAAAATTAGACTTTGTTTTAATTTTATAACCTAAATGCATGGAAGAGTGTTTAATTTTAACTAATATCTAATGGTGGGAAACCATTTTAAAAACCAAATTTTGGCCGCCCTAGGGGGCCTTGGGAACTCCATATTGTGTCTTGTTTCATGCAAGACTTTACTACTTTCACACTCTTCCATCATTTTACACTTCTTCTCTCTTCTTTTCACTCAAGCAAGAACACTCAAGTCTTCTTAAAAATTCGAATTTGTGGCTGACTTTAGGGGCTGAAATTCGGATTTAGAGTAGCTTTGAAAGATTGTTTTGGTGTAAAGCTCCCTAACAAAGCAAGGTGTTTGGAAGAAGCTTGTGGGTATTACAACTTGAGGTCTTCTTCCTTGAAGGATTGCTGCTCAAAAACCATCATCATCTTCAAAGTTTCGACCCTTTTGAGCTGCTGAAAGGTAGTATTTCACAGCTCATTGTAGCTGTGATTTTATGTACATTTACATATGTTCATAGCTTGCTTATTCACATATAATGATCCTTTTGTTTTGGGTTTGTTTTATATATATATATGTCACCATAAAAACATGAAATTTCAGCTTTATAATCATGTTTTAAAATATATATATCCGCTGCGTTTTTCAGAAAGTTTAAGAGGTTAAACTTGGTTTTATGTTCTAACAAACCCTTCAATGGCATCAAGAGCCGGTTATGTGGATAGCTTGCTTGTTCTTGTCCTTTAAAAATCGTTTTATGGGACTTTATAACCCTTTTAAGGGCTGCAATATTCTTGTATGTTGAATCCCCGAACTTTCAAGGTTATATTACACATGCTTATGATTAAACCTTGAAAGATATGTATGTTGATATGTATGTTGTTTGGACAATGTTTAAAACCCAAAATTTCAGTTTATGTTGGCTGAAATTTCGTGGGTTTTAGAGGGGATTCATTATTATTTTGGATGATATGATGAATGTTAATATTGGTGCATAACCTAGCCTTTGGCCTTGTGTTGTTTGGATGATTGCAATGGTTGTATTTGTTTATTCAATGGGGTTGTATATTTATTTATTTGTGCTTTGTTTAAAATGTATTTTATTTATTATTGGGTTGTAATAAATAGATTAGGTGCATTTTCATTTTACTAGATATCTTGTATTAGGACTTTATATCTTGTAATATGAAGACATATGCATTGGAAGCACAAAGGAGAAACATGGAGCATTTTGGATGCGGTTTCAAGTGGGAGGCTTTTGGAAGCTTTCTATGTGTTTTTGTTATGACCCTTAGGAATGCCTTTGGACCACACTTGTGATGGCAAACAAGTGTGGACCACTTTAGATGCTATGGTTATGCACATATGCTATGTTGTTTTGTTTATATTATTGTTGTTGATAGCATATATGTGATATTTGCTTTTACAAACCTTTCTATGAACTTAACAAACTAATTAAATGGTTCTTAATCATTAAAAGGTAATAAAAGGTTATTAAAATGATTTAAAGATTAAAATGGGTTTTAATCAAAGGACCATAGGGTATCTTGAATTTGAAAGCATGCAAATACAAGTACATAGAGTTTTCTAAAACTTAAAATATGAAATCTTTAATATTTTAAAACGAGATCAACACCGTCCTTTTACACAACACTTGAGTCACTTGGGAACTCTTAGTGGGATAAAGGTCACCTAACCATTTTGAGGGAACTTGTGATTTGAGGTGAGAATGCCTTATTTGTGGGATAAAGGTCACCTAACCACTTATTTTGGCAAACTCACACATGGATGTAAGTAGGGTGTCTTGATTTGCAAACCATGTCAAATGGATCACCTACGATATGGTTTCCAAATGGTGTTGATGGGATTAACATGCCGACTTTACATATGATGTTTAAAGTCGATCCCATACCTCTAGAAGTTGCAAATGGTTACAACCGTCAATCGTTGACCACCTTATTAATTTAAATCGTGGGATAAAGGTCACCTAATCACAATTTAAATGTAATGTTGGGTTCTAGATTTTAATATGAAAATGACCTTAAAAGGTATTAATTATTAAAAAATAACAATATCGAAAAATACTAAAATAGATCTTTGTTAAATTTTGTAGATGGCCTCCAATAATGATAATCATGATAACTCATCCGCGTCCGCCCAATCTTTACGAGCGATTCTCCAAAAAGAACGGCTAAATTATAACAATTTTATTTATTGGTATCGAAACTTGAGAATCGTTCTCAAGCAAGAGAAACGATCATACGTTTTAGACGACCCTATCCCCGATCAACCTGCTGAGGATGATGAGGAGGCCTTTAATGATTGGCTGAAGTACACTGAGGACTCTGTCCAAGTGTCTTGTCTCATGCTGGAAAGCATGACTCCGGATCTCCAAAAGGAGTATGAACATCACGGAGCTTATGACATGATAACCCAGCTGAAGGAAACGTTCCAACAACAAGCGAGGGTTGAGCGCTTCGAAACGGTTCGAGCACTCCATGCATGTCGTATGGACAACAACCAATCGGTTTCATCTTATGTACTTAAGATGAAAAGCCACATTGATCGCCTTGAAAGGCTTAATTGTCCTGTCTTGAAGGAATTGGCCACGGATTTGATCCTCAATGGCCTTACCAAGAGGTTCGAGACATTTGTGTTGAACTACAACATGAATGCTTGGGACAAAAGCATTGGTGAGCTTCACTCAATGCTCAAAACGGCTGAGGCGGCCATGGGTAAAAGGGTTTTACCCGTTCTCACCATCAATGAAGTTGGGAACAAGAAAAGGCCTCATCCCACACTCAAGGCAAAGGTTGCCAAGGGTAAGGGACCCGTATGGGGAAAAGGGAAAGGGGTGGTAAGGGTGCCACCCAAACCACAAGAGAAGAAGCAAAAGGTTGCTTCCAATGACCCATGCTTCAAGTGTGGGGAGATTGGACATTGGGCAAGGAATTGTCCCGTCCATCTCCAAGAGTTGAAAGCAAAGAGGGATGCCGGGCAAACCTCAGGTACAATATACATGATCCATATTGATTTAAACATGACATCCTCTAACACATGGGTATTAGATACCGGATGTGGAACTCACATTTGCAATTTGTTGCAGGGGTTCACAAGAAGCAGTAACTTCAACAAAAGGGATGTTAGCCTCTACATGGGCAATGGGGTTAAAGTTCAAGTTGAAGCTCGTGGTGACTACATCTTGAAACTTCCAAATGGTTTGGAAGTAATTTTGAACAATGTTTTGTATGCTCCTAGTTTGACTAGGAACATTATCTCTGTAGCCCTATTAAAACAATTTGGATATGTATTATCATTTATTGGAAATGAAATTCATGTTGCTTTGAATGACATGTTCTACTTTAAAGCTATTCCCATAAATGGTATTTATGAATTGGTTCATGAAAATACTTTAAATAGTTCATTGTACCAAACTAGCACCAAGAAACTCAAGTTGGATTTGAGTAATACCTATCTTTGGCATTGTCGTCTTGGTCATATAAACAAGAAAAGAATTCAAACACTACAAAAGAATGGTCTTTTAAAAACAAGTGAATGTGATTCATTTGATGTGTGTGAGTTTTGTTTACAAGGTAAAATGACTAAGGCACCCTTTAGTGGGACTAACGAAAGGGCAAAAGATTTGTTAGGAATCATACATTCGGATGTATGTGGTCCTTTTAAGCCAATGACTAGGAATGGTGAAAGATACTTCATTACCTTTACCGACGATTATAGTCGCTATGGGTATGTGTACCTATTAAGACACAAAGATGAAGCTTTTGAATTGTTCAAGATCTTTCAAAATGAAGTACAAAATCAACTCAACAAGTCGATTAAAGTTCTCCGCACCGATAGAGGAGGTGAATACCTAAGTGATGCTTTTCAAGATCATCTTAGGAGTTGTGGGATTGTCTCACAACTCACTCCACCTGGAACACCACAACATAATGGTGTGTCTGAGAGGAGGAATCGAACCTTATTGGATATGGTCCGATCTATGATGGCTAGAAGCACATTGTCTCTATCATTTTGGGGTTTCGCTTTGCTCTCTGCGGCCCGTATTCTAAATATGGCCCCAACCAATAAGTGGAAAGGACACCTTTTGAGATATGGCATGGAAGAGTTCCATCCCTATCATTCTTAAGGGTTTCGGGTTGTGAGGCTTATTTTAAGACTCCTACCCCAAACAAATTGGAAGTCCGATCCACCAAGTGTATCTTTGTTGGATATCCTAGAGATTCTATGGGATATTATTTCTATGATCCACTGGAACAAAAAGTGTTTGTTGCCAGAAAGGGTGAGTTCTTAGAAGCAAAGTTCCTTATGGAAGGAACTAGCAGTAGAACAGTGGATCTTGAGGAGGATCAAGAACCACAACTCGATGCACGTTTGGTTGAAACTAGCACTCAACATGAAGATGTTGAAGATGATCAAGTGGTTGATCAATACACACAAAACGTTCGCAGATCTGGTAGAATTAGTAATCCACCTGAAATATATGGATTTTTCGTTGATGGATGCTATGTGGTAGATTCCGATGAACCAACCACCTATCGTGATGCAATGTCCAATTTGGATTGTGACAAATGGCTTGAAGCCATGAACATTGAGATGAAATCCATGTATGATAATCAAGTATGGGACTTGGTTGTACCACCTCTTAACTCCAAAGTAGTTGGAAGTAAGTGGGTTTTCAAGAAGAAAACCGATATGCATGGAAACTTCGATACTTACAAAGCTAGACTTGTAACAAAAGGTTTCACTCAAACTCAAGGAGTTGATTATGATGAAACCTTCTCACCTGTTGTGATGCTAAAGTCTATAAGGATATTGTTTGTCATAGCTGCTCATTATGATTATGAGATTTGGCAAATGGATGTCAAAACCGCTTTCCTAAATGGATATCTTGAGGAAGATGTCTATATGGTTCAGCCTGAAGGTTTTGTCAATCCAAAACATCCTAATAAAGTATGCAAGTTAAAGAAATCAATCTATGGATTGAAACAAGCATCGAGAAGTTGGAATCACCGTTTTGATGAAGAAATAATTAAATTCGGATTCATCAAGAACGCTGATGAACCTTGTGTATATAAGAAAGCTAGTGGGAGCATCATCACTTTCCTAGTATTATATGTTGATGACATACTACTATTTGGAAATGACATTCCAACCTTGGAAGGTGTAAAAACCTGGCCTGGAAGTTGTTTTTCCATCAAGGATCTCGGTGAGGCCGCCTATATTCTAGGAATGAAGATCTATAGGGATAGATCAAGGCGGTTGATTGGTTTAAATCAAAGTGCATACATTGATAAAATCTTGAAAAGGTTCAAGATGGAGAACTCTAAGAAAGGTACGGTACCTATTCAAAGAGGAACGATATTGAGTACGACTCAATGTCCTAGCTCAAAGGATGAGCAAGATAAAATGAAGGCATATGCATCTGCTATTGGATCCATCATGTATGCAATGATATGCACTCGACCGGATGTTTCATGCGCCTTAAGCATGACAAGCCGATACTAGCAAAATCATGGAAACAGTCATTGGATGGCTGTTAAGAACATACTTAAGTACCTAAGGAGGACAAAAGATATGTTCCTAATCTATGGATCTGGTGATGAGGAACTCGTTGTAAAAGGTTACATGGATGCGAGTTTCCAAACCGATCGTAATGATTCACGATCACAATCGGGATATATTTTCATTCTGAATGGAGGAGCGGTCTCTTGGAAGAGCTCCAAACAGGATGTGGTGGCTCTATTAACTACAGAATCAGAATACGTCGTCGCCTCATTGGCAGCTCAAGAAGCTGCATGGTTGAAGAAATTCATTGCCAATCTAGGGGTTGTCCCTTCCATTCAGGACCCCCTAGAGATCTTTTATGATAACGAGGGTGTGATTGCTCAAATCAAGGAACCTCGTGCTCATCAAAAGACTAGGCACATTGAGCGGAGATTCAACTACATACAAGATGAAGTTGAAAAGGAAAAGATATGTATTCGCAAAGTTCACACGGATCAAAACATTGCGGATTCTCTCACGAAGCTCCTTGAAAAGGCAAAGCATGAAGGTCATACTTGTGCCATGGGACTTCGATATTCTAGTGATTGGATTTGATCTGTAATTTTGTATTTGGATATGTGGAACTTTTATTATTTGAATAAAATTATTTGGTTATAACGTTTCAATTAATATTCCAATTTAGCATGTTTAATCCATGAGTAAATTGTTTACTCTAAATGTCCGTAGTCGTTCAGACTTGTGGGAACAAGTATGAGGGTAAGATTATTATGAATTTGGATTGGTAGATATTCATATGGATGAATATAAAGCAAAAGGTTGCTGCCAAGGTTTATAGATATTTGTGGGATGCAAATATTGGACTGACCTGCATCTCAAATATTACTACATAGGATCTTCCTGATTGATCATAAGTAATTTTGAGTAAAGGCGAACATCATTTGGTATCCTCTGACCTGAGATACATATTGGGTCTTGATATTTACCAAAATTATACTTTGACTCAGTTCTTCGCTGTTCTGAAATATGGCAGTACATAAGTCTGAGTTCAGGAATGACATAAGGTAATTGTGAGAGACGTATGTAGTCAAGAAAGGATTTGTCCCTCTTATTCGTTGAGAGTAAGATGTCTAAGGCCTGATAAAGTTAAATCAATGGAGAATGATCACTCTGTGTCTCTAGGATTTAACATGACATCTGTGACAAAAGGATAGATGATTGATTCACCTAAAACATTTCAAGTATGGTACTTGAAGGGGATGATGTTATTGAATGGCACTTAGTCATACGTATTAAGGGTAGTAAACCGTTGTTAGGCGGTATTTACTGCTTGCATCAATCTTCTATGAATCTTGTGCAAGTGGAAGATTGTTGGTTCTTACATGCCCAAGACACATACAAGATTGATGTGGTTAGTACGTTATGATCCAAGTCGGGTCATACCCAATAACAAGCTATACAAACACCAATAATTAATTATTTGTTGATAAGATCATACAAATATATTGACACCTATTTAGAGAATTGGTTTTCTAAATATTGCTTTTGTGATAGAACAACATTATATGGATAATTTGTTCATGAGATATTTATTTGTTTCATTATTTAAGTTGGTTAAATAATGTCAAATAAAAGTGTGTCAAGTTATAAAATTAGACTTTGTTTTAATTTTATAACCTAAATGCATGGAAGAGTGTTTAATTTTAACTAATATCTAATGGTGGGAAACCATTTTAAAAACCAAATTTCGGCCGCCCTAGGGGGCCTTGGGAACTCCATACTATGTCTTGTTTCATGCAAGACTTTACTACTTTCACACTCTTCCATCATTTTACACTTCTTCTCTCTTCTTTTCACTCAAGCAAGAACACTCAAGTCTTCTTAAAAATTCGAATTTGTGGCTGACTTTTGGGGCTGAAATTCGGATTTAGAGTAGCTTTGAAAGATTGTTTTGGTGTAAAGCTCCCTAACAAAGCAAGGTGTTTGGAAGAATCTTGTGGGTATTACAACTTGAGGTCTTCTTCCTTGAAGGATTGCTGCTCAAAAACCATCATCATCTTCAAAGTTTAAACCCTTTTGAGCTGCTGAAAGCTAGTATTTCACAGCTCATTGTAGCTGTGATTTTATGTACATTTACATATGTTCATAGCTTGCTTATTCACATATAATGATCCTTTTGTTTTGGGTTTGTTTTATACATATATATGTCACCATAAAAACATGAAATTTCAGCTTTATAATCATGTTTTAAAATATATATATCCGCTGCGTTTTTCAGAAAGTTTAAGAGGTTAAACTTGATTTTATATTCTAACAAACCCTTCAGGAAGATTTATAATTACCTTCGGAAGAAACTTATGTCTTATAAAACAAATAACTACTCCAGTAGATTTATCTGCTTTGTTAAACTATTGATCCTACTCTCTATGAGGATCATCTGCTTGAATTTTAGAAGACCTGTCAAGAGGTCATCATGGATGGGGAGAAGGTACTGTCTGCCACAGTGCAGGGGAGGACAATCTTTATCACTCCGACCATCATCAATACTCATCTTCAGCTGGATGATGAAGTAAGTGAGTTGTCTTTCCCAAAGGAAGCTGTTAATCATTCCTTTGAGCAGATGGGCTATGAGGGAGATTTCTCTGTAAAGACCTTCAGGAAAGGGAAGGTCTCATCCCAGTGGAAATACCTGCTACATGTAGTTATCCATAGCTTGTCAAACAAGCATGGAGGGTGGGAGCAGATTCTTAAGGATCTCTCCTTCATAGTGCATGGAATGGTTCAAGGGGTCAAGTTTAGGTACTTTTAATTTGTTTATTCAAATTTGCTTGCAAACTTGGACTCCTTAGAGTATTACATGTTTCCTAGATATGTTCAATACATTCTCAACTGTGAACTGGGCTCATAGTTGAGGGAAACAGGTAATATTCTTAAATTGTAACACATGAAGCCCGACATCTTTAAAATCATGAAGAAGCCAACTGTAGGCTTCTCAGGGGTAGAAACAGCCCTTGTCCCCAAAATGTTAGAGCCCATTGCTCAAGGTGACAACCTAGCAACACAAGCTAGTGTTGAACCCACACCTTCTATCTCTCAACCACCAAAAAGGCCTCAAATCACCCTCACCTACCAAAGAAAGTCAAAACAAACCCCTGCTCAAGCTATTGAGCTTGTGCAAGCCCTCATATACTCACCCATACATGAGGAAGTGGATACTAAAGCTCCCACTTCTCCTGAGGAGGAAACTACTCCCATTTCTTCAAGGATCAGTGCTGAGGTTTCTCATGCTCAGCCTGATGAGCTCACTAGCCCAACTGCCTTAAGCCTTCACTCTGAGTCTCAACACTCAAGTGAACAACCTTCAGGGGACAGTTACCATCCCTAGCTTTTAGACTTAATCCAACCCATTCCTAACCTTGAATTCTAAACTGATGAAGACTTAGGTTTCAGTGAGTACCATGAGTCTCTCTACTTCCACTACTCAAAGAGAGATGAGTGCTCCCGAGTCTCCTATGTCTAGCCCACATCAGTCACCTATTACTGAGGTGGACCTCTCTGAACCTGTTCAGGAGATCCATATGGAAGAGTCTCTCACTTCCGCAAGTGATTACATCATTAATACCTCAAACATGGCAACTCAGCCCATTGACACTTCCACTGAGGCTGTCAGTGTGCAGAGGAAATCCAGCAGCCAAGAACATAAAGCTGGTGGTGAGAGTGAGGACTTTGGTCCAATTCTCTCATCCCCCAGTCATTCTTCTGATGAAGATGAGGGGAATTTGACACTAAAGGTGCACAAACTGTCAAAAACATGCACCTATCTAGTCTCTAAGGTTAGTCACGTTGAATCTCAGGTAACTACCATGCAAAACAGGGTCAATGATCAGCAACTTGAGATATCTTATCTCAGGAAAAAACTAGCTGGGAGACGTTTAAAGAGAGCTAAACCAGGAACACAAGAACCTGTGGATGTGATTGACCTAACTCCTAGCTCACCTATACAAGAGGGTGATGCTACTAAAAGGGGGAGAAAGTCATTGCAATCACAGAACCTGGGAGTTCTTCAGGGAGTATGGACATTGAGGACTCACCATCCTCACTCGCAATTGTGCATAATCAGAAACTTCCTCAAGTTCACATTGATGTGGACTCTCTAGACTCTGTCATTCAAAGTCTCTTTGGGGAAGGTATTCCAAGGGCTATGCCATCTCCACCCGAAGGAACTTCAAACTATATACTCTGGTGGAGGTATGATGCTGATAGAAGAGCCCTCATTCTTCAAAGAGTTCAAGGGCAGTAAGAGGTATTCAACTTTCAGACCTTGAACTACTATGAAGGTCTTGACCTGATCAACATGCCACTTGTCAACCCAAGTCAATCTAGACAAGCTGGCAGGCTGGCACAAAGGATTCAAGACAGAATTACTGAAGAGTTCAGCCAAAGAAGAAGACAAAGGCAATTAGGTAATATCATTGGTCAAGTGGATGTTGAGGTAGACCCTAAGATTAGCTTCAAAGGCAAAAACCTTGACTGAAAGCCCAGTGATAGAGCCTGACAGCCCTGTCACACCAACAACTACTTCAGCAATTCATTCCCTCAAAGAAACATCTGCTGGTGAAGGTGTATCACAGCATCTCTCTGGCTAGAGCTTGGATGTTACACCCTGCAATGAAGGCCAAAGCTCTCTCCACCCTATGTCACAAAGGTCTGTAGGTGACCAGACGAAAAGGATTTTAACTCCTGAGGAGATTGAGGAGGAGGGGAGAGAGAGGAAGAGGAAGCTAAGGGGAGAAAGTTCCTCTGGGTCTTCAGGCTTCATGCAAGTTGCAATTAGGGCTGCCCCCAGACCAAACACTCAAGATGATGAGTTGAGGGCAGTCAGGATTACTTACCTGTAGACCAGGAACTATGACATTGATAAGATTATATCTCTCCCCTTAGAGGAACTCAATGAACTGGCAGACATGCAAATGTCTAGGGAGAGAAAGGAAGCAGAGGATGCAAGGCTTCTCCTCCAAATCAAAGAAGAGAAGAGACAAAAAATTGTACAAGCACGTTCCTACTCTCTCCCCAGTTCAAGAAAGCCCTATGCAAGAGACTGTGGCAGCTACACAAGAACCTCAGGTAGACAAAGAAACAGATAGGCAAAATATGATCAACTACCTGAGTGCCACAGGTCTATACCAGGCATCTGCACTTCTTCCCTTGTCCTTTGAGTACATTGAGTTTGAGTATCTCAAACAGCTTGAACTTCAAGTGCTCAAAGAACAAAAAGCAACAAAGAGAAAGATGAGGGAAGAGGCTGCAAATTCAAGAGCCATCATCCAAAAGAGTATGAAGGAGTCTGCTGACAGACAAAGGATGATGAGCTTCTTGAAGTTGTATGGATTCTCCGGAAGGAGACTTGGCCCTATGTCTCTATCCACAATGGATGAGCACATTAGGGTAATCAAGCAGAAGATCAAAAGTGGAGAGCTCATTGACTTACACTCCCCTCCAAGTCAAGCTCCTCCTAAAGTGGAGGTTAAGGTTGAACAACCTTAGACAACACAACCTAGACCTTCTGTTGAGTCTCAGCAAGCTTTATCTTCTGATCCACAGCAGGGTCAAACTCTCTCTCCTTCTGTACCTGTGAGGGAGGAACACCCAACTAAGCAAGACAAGACTGATCAACAAGGTGCTGCAGGCTAGTCTTATCAGTTGAAGTCTTCAAAGAGGAGGAAGAGGATGGCTTCTAAACCAAAGTCAAAGAAGAAGAAGAAGTCTGAATCATCCACCTCCAAGCCTCAGGGTGAATCAGATCAACCTGAGGAAGTGCATGAAGATGCAGCCCCATCAACTTCAATTCAAGTGGCTCTTCTTGCATCTGAGAGACCCATCTTATCCTGGACCTTCAAAACTAATCCAGAAAGATGGCATGTGATCACAGATCAAGGTGGTTAAAACTTCTACACATGGCAAGACTTATTCAACCTACCTCTGCATGATCTCTTTGAGATGAGAAGATACTATGAGAGTCTGAGTGATCCTGACCATCTAATGAAGATGGGTATGGTCATTATCATAATAAGGACTGTCAACAGCTGAAGATCTTCAAATGTTTTGGTAGCATCAGCCTAGGGGGAGTTTGTAAGAATTCATATAAGTTTGTTACAGCCAAAACATCCAAAGTCTCTTTGAAGTACAGCACTGAAGTACAGAAGTAGAAATGCTTCGGAAGTTTACACCATGCACTAGAAAATATTCTAAGTGTAAAATCTTCCGAAGCCAAGACCAACATCTTCCGAAGCCAAAAGTGAAGTCTTCCAAAGCTTCAAAGACAAAGTCTTCCGAAGCCAAAGAGTGAAGACAGACTTCTTTCGAAGACTTTTATGAACATTCTTTTATTTGATGTACTTTACCATAAAGCTGGACCACCTTTCCGCTTCAACTCTGTTCAGTCACCAACTTACATGAGTTGGTGAAAAGGTCCATGCTTTTGGTAACTGTACATTGAGGTCTTGAGTCTGAGTTTTCTACTTTATGTACTATTATCCTTTTTGTAATATATTAGGATGTGAGCTATGGCATGTACTCTACATTTGATTTGTAGTTGTCTAGTCTTATGTGTCCAGCTGACCTTCAGAGTATGGCCGGCAGTAGGATGTAGTATAAAGTATCTCAAGTACTTGTAACTTTCTTTCTATGCTTTGTAACACTTGTAAAAGAACTTGAGAAGCAATATACAACATTCTTCAAAACCATACACTTGTGTTATTTACTATCTTGTTCTGTCTCATATTTTACTAGTGTTCTTAGTATCTTACTTATAAGTTATCAGTTTCCTATTTGATCTGTTAAGTGTTCTAAATAACTCTCCTCATTGTGTTGTTGTGTTGTAAGTGAATACCCTGTGTATACGAGACTGCACAAGCTTAAATGATGAATCAAATGATGAATCAAACACAGAGGATGTAAGGCCCCGTTCCCGGGACGCTCACAGTCGGTTATTCATCGCACATAAATCATATATTTATTTTTGTCTCATGAAAACAGTGCAGCGGAACATTAAAATACACTTTCATTTCTATATAAATGCTTTTGCAAGTTAATACAACATTCGTTACAAAATAGCTTGTTCGCATTACAATGCAAAAACATTAATCAAAAGAATGCCATCCCAAAAAGAGCTGAGTAGCTTCACGGTGCCATCCTCAGCAATCACTACCTGCCAACTGGAAAACATATAAATAGTCAGCGTTGCTGAGTGAGTTCTAGTTTTATTATAAAACATACTTTACTTTCATATAAAACCATTCGTTACTTTAACATGATCACACATCATACGTACGCATAGATAATATCATTATTATCTTCTTCATTCAATCATTCGTTCATTCGTTCCTTTTAACTTACTTGCGCATCGGACATCATCCATACCAATACCATATGCTACACCCCAATTAGTCTCAGCTACCGGGCCGAAGTCAATAAATGAACAGCTAAACGTATACCACGGTACTAGGGGTAACCGATTAGTCTTAGCTACTGGGCCGAAGTCAATAAATGAACAGCTAAACGTATGCCACAGTACTAATGATAACTGATCAGTCATAGCCACTGGGCCGAAGTCAATAAATGAACAGCTAAACATATGCCACAGTACTAAGGGTAAGCGGTAGAGATTCTACATTAATGGTCAATCACAAAGAAGGACCCGGTATCCGATGCATGCAAGACGTGTCATTTCTTTCCACTTTACGTTACATAATACTTCATTTCATTCATCATAATACGTAAAGCCATAGGAAAGATAACCATACATCATAATGAGGAACATATCATACACATTCATCATCATCGTACGGGGCAACATCATACATACAAATATGCATAAACATGCAACATCATCCTCATCATCATGCCCTACATGCTCTCTAAGGTCATAACAGTCACCTTACATGCCTTTACAAGAAACTTTACGTCAAAACTTACATCTGCACTTTCCCCCGAAAGCCAGAAGTCTAGCTACACTTTCCTTCGGGTGCAACAGCTCTATTCGTGCGTATGGACACCCTTCAATCACATGGCCTCCATGTGACTGAACATCATGCGATTGGACTCATGCGGATGAACTTCTATGCGAATGAGCATCCAGTCGTGCGTATGGACCTTATGCGGATGGGACTAATGCGAATGAACTCATGCGACTAAGCACTTATGCGACTGAACCCTCAGTCGTGCGATTCCCATGCGACTGAACTCCCAGCCGTGCGACTGAAGCCTTAGTCGTGCGATTGAACCCCAAATCGTGCGAATGAATCCCAATCGTGCGAATGACCTTCAATCGCCCCTCATTCGGCCGTATGGCCTCCATTCGGTTGCCTAGCCCTAGCTGATGCATAATGGAGTTCATCCCAAACCCAATCTGCCATTTTCGGCCTCCAAGCTCATCCAAACCCATTCTAAGCCTAAATCAACCCTCCTCGACCTTAGGAATGCATACCTTAACACCATACAAGCACACACAAGCCCGGAAACATACACAAAACGCATCACACACATTACACCCAAATGTGTCAAACACACACACTTGTAAAAACAGGTTTTCAATGCTTTCCAGCCCCAAAATCGGTTGAAAACAAGTAAAAGTGGGGTCCTAGAACTCACACAATCGAGCACAAAGACAAGAGCACTCGACGAATTTGGACACCCGAATCACCCGAATCACCCGAAACACCCCTTTTTCTTCTTTTTCTCCTCTTTTCTCTCTTCTCTTCTTTGGAGCTGAAATTTTGGTGTGTGTGGGGAGAGTGGGCTGCCCTCTCCCTACACATACCATCACATTTCCTCAACTTTTCTTCGTTGGCGAGTTTGGTCCCTCGACTTTGGACTTTATTTCTTTTCTTTATTCGCCGGCTTCAAAATAATAAATTTCCGGGTGTTACAGAGGATAGTGTCAGTTCCTCAAAGATCCAAATATCACCTGAAATTGTCAAGTCTCAAAAGCTTTCAAAAGCTAAATCACGACCAATACGGATCTCTTCTCCAACTGCAAAACAAGCCAGTCACCCAGTGAATATCTCATTCACTGTTCAGCACAGCAAACTCCAAAACAAGCACGAATCTGCAACAACCGTAAAGCAATCTCCAATTCCAAATACTTCACACGGGTCAGTCAAGCATAAAAAGCCTTTCAAGGTTTGTTTTGAGTGTGGAAAAGAAGGTCATGTGGTAAAGAAGTGTCCTAAAAGACTTGCTACAGATGGTAAAGGCAAAACGAATTGCTTCTCCGGATGTAAGTCTACAAAGAATGTTCGAAACTGTAAACGCAACACGAGTTGCTTCTATGGTTCAAGAGGTGAAAAGCACACATCTTTGAATAGTTGGATGGAAAAACCCTTCATCCAAACCTTTTCATGTGAAGCTGGTTTCACATGATACAAAGATGAACATGACTAAGGTTTTAAACCCAAATTCTTTTGCCTCCGGTCTTAAACAGAAGATGATTTCCAAATTTAATTTCTTGAAATCAAAATGAATTAAACCGAAACAAATTTGGCAAATTAAAAGGAAGGATATAGAAATTCCCAATATTTCAACAGATTGTGTGTTGAAGCAGGTTACTTATACCGATAAAAAAGGAACACCCAGGACTACGATGGTCGGGGTTCCCCTTTCCAATTAATCTGTTTATGAGTGCAGGAACAATTTAGGAGGTCTGTTAGTAATCCAGTTAAATGACAGAGATTGTTCCTAATTCAAAATTGAGGCGGAACAAACAGGTTAAGGTCATGGTAATCTAGATTTTTATCTGCACAATCCTACTTCTCACTTCACAATCACTGCATATGTCTTGATAATTCATTTCTTATCTTTATATCAGCATAGTTTGGAAGACTTTCTTTGGTAAAATATTTTTATACCAGTTTTTTAAAAAAATAATAATAAAAAAATAAAAAAAATCACAGGTTTGCAAAAATAAAAATTTAGGGGGAGTATAATGATATTCATTGAAAAGAGAACTGAGAACTTGATTCGAGATGACTGGGAAATGATTGTATATCATCTTGAAATGCTTGTTTTTGCATGACTGGCATTTTACAATGAGAAATGATAGTAACTGATGTTGTTATTTGATTCACATCTTATTTTCAATCGCAAATAAAAGAAAAACAAACAGATTCTTTAATGATATGCTTGGTAGACTCAGCCTGAAGAATAAAGTAGACAATAACATAATGATTTAAATTAAAATCTATGCTTAAGGATGTCTGGATTTATGAAATCATTTTGGCCTGCACGAAAACTGAGTCCCGACAAAAATTGGATTGAGAATTGATCTTTCACCCATCTTGATACAAATCATATAAGCCATATCTTTGAGCCATGTTTGGGGTATTTATGTGTCTTGTGTTTGTGCTAATCTCCTCTGCTGTACGGAAGTACTAACCTGGAGTGATGATCTCCTTGGTTGTACGATAGTACTGACCTGGAACTCTCATCGGCACATGCTAAATGGTTATCTCCTCTGCTGTATGTCAATACTAACCTGGAGCTCTCACCATTTTGGCCTAAGTTGTGTCAAATCATCTAACGATGAATTCATCACAGAATGCAATATTCTGATGATAATCACTTGCACACTAATGTACAAGCCTTGTTCCATAAAGATCGTAACAAAATTCAAGAAATCCTGAGGTTGGGTGAGGGTTTTTTCCAAATGATTGTGGGGTCCTAGCATTCTAAAGTATTTAATCGAACCTTAACGAATCATCTGCTGCTTGTTGAAAAACATAGGGCATGGGTGTAAATGGACAAACATATCAGCAATCGTTATTGATCTGTTTGAGAATTTCAAAATCACTCAAAGATTGTGATTAGATTCAGTTATCAGTATGATCTCATTGCTTGTCGATGTTTAAATTAATCTTTGTGCTAAAGTATATCTTGAGGATGTGATCTCATGATCGATTCAGTTCTCGGTAATTAAGAAAAATTTAAAATTAAAAAAAACTATAATCATAATATAAAAAATAATAATAATGAATATATATAATAAAAATAAAAAATATAATAAATTTTCAATTCAAAATTCTTTTAGGTCTTCCATATTATGTTGTTACAATGTTATCATTTTTCATGCATTTCACGGAAATTGCGCATAAATGAACACAGGTTCGCTTGTTTTTACACACAGATAAACATGGGTTTATTTTGTTAAAATGAAATGATCTAATTAGAAATGTCGAGATTGTGTTTGTGATTGTGTTTTAGATTTTTACTGTAAGTGATGGCCGATCATTAGTTGAGCAGTGTACCTGATCAGAGAACTTGTTCCTCAAGTTTGCAAAAGATACCAAGCTAAGAATCCTCCTCCTACATCTTCTGAAACACACAAGATTAGAGAGTTGGGAAAACTGTTCATGTTTTGATCAATCTATGCACACATCAAGGGGGAGCATATAAATAGGGGGAGCCTATGAGATGAATAATCTTTCTCATCAGATTCAGAAAGCTTCAATATTAAATATCTTTATATGGTTGACTTCTCGGTGTTGAATTCGTTTGATGGCGTTGATAATGATAGACTAAGGGGGAGTATTGTTGGATCTGTACAAGATAGTCTATATTATCAACATAGTCAAAGTCAACAAAAGTCAACGTCTAAGTCAAGGTCAACAGAAAAGTCAAACGTCGAGTTCGAGACGAAGAACCGAGTGAAGATATTAAAGATATATTGTGTTTTGAGACTTTATTGTAATAAATATATTTTGTGTGAACAAAATATATTTTGCTTTGTTTTAGTGTTGTTTTAGTCAAGTTTAATAGTCTAGGGGGTTAAATGTAAATAGTGAAAGTTAGTCTAGACTATAAATAGCCTAAATGTAATTAGAATTGATTAATGGTTGAATGACCAATTGATCGGGGGATTACTTGTAAATAATATCATTTTCAATCAAATTAGATCAAAGGGGGTTTTCATTGTGTTCATGTGATTTTGATCAAAAATCATCATATTATTTGATTCAAGTGTTCAACCTGGCTAACATCTGGACATTAGAAGAATCAGGAAAAAGGTTGTTGTTGGAGAGCTCCCAAAACTTGAACAAGCAAGGGAGCAATAGGAAAGACAATAGGCCAAGTCAAAGAAAGTTACTCACAAGTCCTCCTATTTGCCGACTAAGCCTCCAACATCGCTGACTCTGCAACAATAGTCTCTGATGACAAATAGCCTATCTCTTCAATCCTTGCAAAAAAGATAAAAGCTCCAAAGAATATTGTAAAAGCAAGAATTGTGGATCCAAAAGCAGAGGAGAAGATATGATGTGTTCTAAATTATACATAAAAATCCTATTAAAATCACATCAATTATTCCTTAATATTTTCCTTAAAATGATGATATGTACTTAAAAATGTTAAATTGTGTTTTCAGGTGTTCAAGGAAAAGATGGACAAAAGAAGCATATTTAACAAGAATTTGAAAAAAAACAAACTTTAGAGTCCAAGCATAGGGTCGTGCCTCATTAAGCACGCCCCCATGACTTGCCTAAACCATAACCCCGTGCTTAAATTGGCACACCCTTGTGTTTGGACATCCGACAGGACAAAAAGTATTGTCCCCCAAAAGTAAGCACGGGGTCATGCCCCATGAGTCACGGGGTCGTGCCCCACCCCAAACACGGGGTCGTGCCCGACACCTCCTGCACGTACGAACCGACCAACTTTCGTAAGCACTATACTAGCACGAGGCTGTGCATATAGGCACGGTGTCGTGCTTAAACACTCCAGAAAGCCTATACATAGAGGCCTAAATTCATCATTTAGGCAAGCTTTTGTTGGGAGAGTTACTCTGCTAAATTCTCTCGGGAATCAATACTTGAAGATCATTTGGATGCTCGGGAGGTGCATACAACACTTGAAAAAAGCTTGGGACCCATTGTGGACCACCAGTTTGATCGTTCCATTTCACTGATAATTTCATATCTATCTTCTATGTTATTTGTTGTTATGTTCGAGCTTGTTATGAGCTAAATTGTCATTTTCATCCTAATTGGATGAAACTTATGTAATTTGTGTTGAACTAATGGTGTGATTTATGTTATGTTAATGTTATGATATTCTTGGATAAGCTTCTGATAGGTAGCATCTACATTTGAACAGGAAGTTATGAACTTATGATTTGTAATTGTGAATGTCATACAATGTTGAAAAATGTATGAACTAACTTTTATTCGTAAAACCGGTTTTCATAATAAATCTATGGCTAAAGAACTAGAAATGGTTATTAGAAATCATATAACTTTAGCTTCTTGATCATTTGCGGGTTTCCTTTTATTAGTCTGAAAAATCTACAGTAATTGTTATGGTTTTCTAAAATTAATGGTATGTTAAAAAGGAACGTGATCAACTCTCTTTCTAACATTAAGTTATGTTTTCAGAAATCATATGTTAAAAGACGACATTAGATTTACCTACATTCATAGTGACTTTGATTATTCAGTACTATAACTTACTCACCATTTACAAACATTAACATAATTACTTAAACTTATATCTTTACTCACAGCATGATATTCATCGTAGTTACATAAGTATAATCTAATTAGGATGATAGCCTTTATTTCCTAGTTTAAAACCCAAAAGTTTCAATCTTACTTTTCCTTTATTTTAATTATTGTTTTAAACCCTAAAAACCTTGATTACATTAATCCAACTTATCATTTTTTCAAAACAAAAATCAAATATAGTAGTCAATCATTAAGGTTGTTGGGTAGGCTCGGTCTGTCCACAGATGTGACTCGATTCTTACCATCACTATATTACCACATGACAGGTACATTTGTCTTTTGTGTGTGTAGTTTAGTATTAGTAATAACCAATTAAAACTGAATCTGTGCGAAAACCTTTATCAAAATATATATACTTTTCACACACATCAAGATACTTTAGGGAACCAAAGTGTTGGCAGCTGGGTATCTTGCTAAGATGAAGAAATTTGTTGTCAAGAGGTCTAATGGAGAGATCATTTACTATGTCCATGATAATGAGTTGCTTGATCTACCCCTTGACATTTTAGAGCAAATTATTGATTACTTTAGCACTTTTGGATGTAAGAATGACAAGTCCAAGATGCTGATGCATACAGTATTCAACTTAATCAAATCTGATGTTGGTGAAAAAGTTCTTGAAACTCCACTATCAGTACATGATCCCATAGTGGAGCGGAAATATGATCAAAATAAAAACACCTACTTCATAACCAGATCAGCAGCTGGAAGAGTAGCTTACTCAAGGAACCAACTGGTTTGCTTTAACTGGTTTAAGATAGCTGACTTAACCAGGTTGACACTAAGGAAATCAAGAAATGATTCCGAGGCAAGGGAAGTGTAAAAGGTTTTGATGAGGATCTACAACTCACACCTAGAAAGATCAAGGTAGGCTTCAGAACAAACAAAGAAGAAAGTAGAATCTAAGGCTGCCAAAACCACTCAATCTGCTGAACCTAGCAGCCAACCAAAATCATAACCTCATACTTCACCAGCTGATCAAACCACTAAGCATGGTTCTCTACAAATCCAACAAGCGTCTAAAATAGCCAATCCTTTACTTAGAGCCAATATGAAAAGTAAGTAGATGAAGTGATCATCGCCGATGTTGCTAACAAAATTAGACATGGGTTAGAACATCCGGTAGAAGAAGAAGATCTCTCAGAATCTGAGGAATAAGAAGACTCAGAGAATGATGATACAATAATCAAATGGAACTATGATTTTAAAACTAAGAGTTTCTCCGCCGAAAGAAAGAACAAGGCAAAATCTTTCGTTTTATCTGAACTGGATGTTTGGAAGCTCAGCCTTGAAGATATGAGGAAGATGCATAAGTTGATCTCAGGAAATGAAGACATGCCAGACAAGTACAAATCCATGGCTACTATTCTAAAGATCAAGTTTGGCAACAGGGCTGAGCAAAGGGAAGAAGAAGAAGCTCTACATGTAACTCCACTAAGCATTCATCACCCAATCACTCATTGGAGTTATAATTCCTCAACCAACACCTTTAGTCTCACATATGCTAGTGCTGGCAAAATTGAAGTTAAAGAATATGACTTGTTCAGACTCTTTGGCATAACATGAACGACTTGGTTAATCTACTTCTAAACAACCCCACAACAGATAGAAGAGGATAAATGTATGAGCATCTGCTGCTCAAAATGCTTGATGGCTAAAGATAGAGTTTTGGTAGCATCATCCTAGGGGGAATCTGTTGAATCATGAATGATGAAACTAACGAAAACTCGGGATTTCAGCATTGGCCATCAACTGCTGAAGCAGGCCAAGTGTTGAATCCACTAACGAAGTGTACATGCTCAATGACTTTTTATCAGCATATACCAAAGCAACTTCTGATTTACGTATACTGAATGTCTGTTGATCAGCATATGCAGATCAATTGTTGATCAACATTGAACTCCATGAGCTGCTAATCGACTACTACATAGAACAAGTCTGTCTATGCCGATGGCTGCTGTGTTCCACCTTTTGGCGACAACATAGTAAAAAAGCTGTCAACTCCGATACACTGATTACCTACTCTACTAGAGTATCTAAACATAGAATAGTTTATTCTCATTTTAGTATAAAATTCCTCACACTTGTATTATAGAGGCAAGCTTTCCAAGCCATTTGATTGTATCTGTCGAATTGTATACTTTGTACAAACAGATAAATCAAATGAATACTTTGAAAAAACTCATTGTGCATTTATATTTTCTCAAACTATTTGTGTTGTGATAGTAAGTAACTAACTTAGAGTCCACATTCATTAGCTATTGATATAAATAGATGTTCTTGTTTTCTTAAACCAGCCCGATCCGACATCTATAAATATGAATTTGTCTAAAAATGGCTTGTAGATTCTATTCAACATATCCATCAATGTAGCTGGAGCATTTGTGAGTCCAAATGGCATTACCTTGTACTCATAATGTCCATAGCTTGTTTGAAAAGTTGTTTTCAAAATATCTTCATCATATATCTTTAGTTTGTGATATCTTGATCAAAGATCAATATTGGAAAAGAAAACAAGCTCCCTGTAATTAATCAAACAAATCCTAAATTTTCGGAAGTGGGTAAGGGTTCTTAATTGCTACCTTATTTAGCTCCCAATAATCAGTGCATGTTCACATCAATCTGTCTTTCTTCTTAACAAATAAAGTTTGAGCTTCCCATAGTAAAGAGCTACGTCTTATCAAGCCTTTCTATGAGTAACTCATCCAACTGATTCTTTATGTTTTTCAATTATGTAAGGGGCTAGTTAGTTCGAGGCTTTGGCAACTGTGTTCTTTCCAGTACCAGATTGATTCCAAACTTCACTTCATAATCTAACTGTATTCTTAGCAACTTGTCAGGAAATACATCTACAAAATCAGCTACTACATGCACATATTTAACTCTTTTCTTCTCGTTCGTACTTGATACTGAAACCAAATAGGCTATGCAACCCTTGTTTAGACACCTCGTGGCTTTTGATGCAGATTTTATCCCAATTTGTGAATCAGCTAGTTTTATCGTTGCAGATAATAACTGTTTTATCTATCTACACATGGAGTTCTATCATTTGTTTATCACAAAGGATGTATGCCTTGATTGTAGTTTTAGTTGCTTATTGTATTTTATGCCGACATGTCCGGCTTTCATTTAAAACACAAATAATAGTGTGAAAATTATATGTCCTCCATATGTTTTTAAATCCATCTTTAAAAAATCTAAATCATTTTATAAAAATAAACCATTTCTTTCGAAAATAGATTGCATGGTGTTGATACATGCACCATAAGACCATCAACATTCTTAGCATTGATGGCTTCTTATGTTTTGTTTAACATAGATCCAGAATTTTAATCTTTTTCCCATCCGCATAGAATATGCCACCTTGCTATAGCCTCAATCATTGCTAGATCTACTTGAATACCATGACATAGAATTTCTACCAATGTTAAACCATAATTCACATTTGAAGCATTTGGAGTACCATCTCTTTTGTTCAAGTAATTTAAGTACTGTCTTCAAATATTTCCATGATCCTTTTTATTCTTAGAATAAATAACTATATTGTCTATAAATATGATGATACTTTTTTTTTAAAAATGGCTTGTAGATTTTGTTTAACATATCCATGAACATAGTTGAAGCATTTGTAAGTCCAAATGGTATTAGTATGTACTCAAAATGTCCATAGTTTGTCCGAAAAGCTTTTTTTGAAATATCTTCTTCATATATCTTCTGTTGGGGATATCGTGATCAAAGATTAATTTTGGAAAACAAACAAGCTCTCTGTAACTGATCAAACAGATCACCAATACTTGAAAGTGGGTAATGATTCTTGGTTGTTATATTATTCAGCTCCCGATAATTAATGTACTCTCACATCGATCCGTCTTTCTTCTTAACAAATAAAGTTGGAGCTCTTATAGTGAAAAACTCGATCTTATAAAACCTTTTGAAAGTAACTCATCCAACTTCTTTAGATTTTTCATTTTTGTTAGAAACAATCTGTACGCGGCTTTGGCAATTGGTTGGTGTCATTACCTTTACCAAAATGATTCTAAAGTACCCTTCACGATATGTCGGTATTCCTAGCAACTTGTCAGGAAATACATCTTAGAAATCAACTACTACAGGCATATTTATAATTCTTTTTTTCTAGTTTGTACTTGATACTAAAACCAAATAATAATCTTTTTACCCGCCGACGCACAAATTTCTATAATTAGTTTGTTACAAAGGAGGTGAGCCTTGATTTTATTTTTAGACGATTATGGTATTTTATGCCAACAGACCTAGCTTTTGTTTAAAATATAAATAGTGGTGTAAGACTTTAGTATCCTCCACATGTTTTTAGATCCATCTTTAAAACATCTAAACCATCTTATAAGAAGAAACAATTTTATCATATATAGATTACATGATGTATATTTATACATGCACCATGAGACTGTCATTTTAGAATATTCTTAGCATCGATGACCTCTTATGTTTTTCTTACACACATATCTAGAATGTTAATACTTTTCCCATCCGTATGGATTTTCCCATTTCTATGTAGCCTTAATCATTGCTAGATCTACTTTAATACCCTAAGTGTTAATAACATGACCTATACCTCTGTTAAACAGAATTCACATTTCGAGGAATTGGAGTACAATCTTTCTTGTATAAGCAATTTAAGTCTTGTCTTCATGTATTTGTCGTGATCCTTCTTATTCTTAGTAAAAATAAGTATATTGTCTATAAATATGATAATAGAATTATCTAAAAATGCCTTGCAGATTATGTTCAACATATCCATGAAAGCAGCTGGAGCATTTGTGAGTCCAAATAGCATTATTGTGAACTCAAAATGTCCATAACTTGTCCGAAAAGTTGTTTTTGTAATATCTTATTCATATATCTTCTGTTAGTGATATCTTGATCAGTGATCAATTTTGGAAAAGAAATAAGCTCCTTGTAATTTATTATTCATATATCTTCTGTTGGTGATATCTTGATCAATGATCAATTTTGGAAAAGAAATAAGCTTCTTGTAATTTATCACACAAATCGTCAATTCTTGGAAGTGGACAATTATTCTTGATTCTTATCTTATTCAGTTCCTGATATTCAATACACGTTCACATTGATTCGTCTTTCTTCTTAAGAAATAAAGTTGTAGCTCCCCATTGTGAATAAATCTGTCTTCTAAAACCTTTTGTGATTAACTCATCCAACTGATTCTTTGGCTCTATCAATTCTTTTGGGGCCAGTTTTTTTGGGGCTTTGTCAATTGGTGTCGTTCGTGGTACCAAATTAATTCTAAACTCCACTTCACGTTCTAACGGTATTCCTAGCAACATGAGCATCTTCAATTCTTTTGTTTTTATTGGTACTTCATTCTAAAACCAAATAGGCTATGCAGCCCCTGTTTGGACGCCCCACGGCTTTTAATGTGGATAGAATCCTCAATTGCGAAGTAGTTTTATGACTGTGGATAAAAACGGTTTTTACCTGTCAACGCACGAAGTGCTATGATTTGTTTGTCACAAAGGACGTGATCCTTGATTTTATTTTTAGACGGTTTTTTTTTCTATGCCGACATGCCCATCTTTTATTTAAATCACAAATAGTGGTGCGAAAATTAAATACCCTCCACATGTGTTGAGATCCATCTTTACAACATATAAACCATTTTATAAGAATAAATCGTTTCTGTCAAAATAAGATTACATGATGAATATTGATACACGTGCCATGAGACCATCATTTTAAAATATTCTTAGCATCGATGACCTCTTATATTTTGCTTACACAAAGATGTTGAATGTTAATCCTTTTCTCACCCGCAAGGATTTTCCCATTTCGCTATAGCATCAATCGTTACTAGTTCTACTTGAATACCCTGATCATTAATAACATGACCTAGAAATTATACCTCTCTTAACCAGAATTCATATTTGTAGAATTTGGCATACAATTTTTCTTGTCTAAGTAATTCAAGTATTGTCTTCAAACGTTTTCTATTATCCTTTTTATTCTGTAGAATAAATAAGTATATCATCTACAAATATGATAATAAATCTATCCAAAAATGGCTTGCAGGTTCTATTCATATATCTTCTTTATATATTGTGTTTGTGATATTTTGATCGAAGATCAACTTTGAAAAAGAAAGTAGCTTAAGTGGGTAACGATTCTTGATTGTTACCTTATTCAACTCTTTATAATTAATGTGCATTCACATATATAACATTTTGTATTTTCCATATATTATTTTTTTGCAAATGTGATCTTACTCTTTATTCAATCCTTGTAATGTCAAGACATGATAATAGTGTAAATACTCTTTTTATATCTTTCTTGTTGGTTATATACTTGTGCAACGCTTAAACAATTGTGAATACGTATTTTAACACAAAACCGAGCAACTTATGAAGACTTATATTTTTTAAAAAATTATTTATAAGTTTTATTTTTATGGTTCATATGTTAAAATAGCCAAAACACGCTTAATCATGAGTTTCTAGTGCAAAATAATAAGTAACATAACTTGAGGGTTAAAATTAAAAACTTTTAAATTTTCCCTCCACTCATCTCCCCAATTACTTTCTTAAATGCCAACCATAATTTTAATCTATAAATACGAACCTAAATCCCTCCCTGGTGACTTTCATCACTCTAAACTCTCTATTAAACTCTCTCAATCCATTCAAAAACTTCATCGTCTTGCAAGATATATTCAAGAACAACAGTGAGTTTTAATATCTTTCTATTTATTTTCGTTTCTTTCTTCTATTTTTTACCACTTGGAACAACATCTAGGAAATAACCACTTAGTCACCAAGGTGAACAAGTATGGTAAATCCCCATTTTTAAGGTCCAAGTTAGAAATGTTCTACTTGATTCTTTCATACATTCTTGTGTTGTTTTTTAGCCTTCTGCATACTAAACCAAGTCACCTACAACTTTAATATTAGAAAGCTTGTGTTAAAGTTATATTCTAGATATTTTAAGGCTTTTACACATCCATTCTTCATTTTTACAAAACACTAAGTGATCTAAAAGTCAAGAAGTGGATGGAACCAAACCGGGCCTCCAACCAATATTGAAAGGCTTGTGTTATGGTATGAAATGGTGATGTTGAATCTTGGTTCTACAACTAATATTTTCACCATACCCCACTTGAACACTTAGTCAAATTAGTAAGTTTACTTTAGTACTTTCATTCAAGTACTCATGACCATCCGAACCCCCTTATGTGGAGATTTTGTGTAATGGTTACAATCTTGAGGTTTATGGATACACCTATCTCTAATACATGACTTATATGAGTATAACACTTGAGGTTTGTGGGTTAACCTACCTCTAATGCAAGACTTATATTTATGTCTACTTAAATACTTAGTCAAAACCAAACCATAACATCAATCAAATCATGGTTGAATGTTATGTGTTAAGGTAGACACTATACTAATCTTATGATTCCTTATTTTGGACTTCCAATGAGTGACTAATACTCATGAAGAACACACACAATACATGGTGTCCAAATAAGTTTCTAAGTGGTATATACTTTTGCAGGACAATTAATGGGATGGTTAATACACTTAATCTCACAATGAGGAGAGTATTTAGAACACTTAACAGATCAAATAGGGAACCGGGATTTTGTTTATGATGCTATGAACACACAAGTAAACTAGAGACAAAAACTTAAGAACAACAAGAGAGTTTTGGTTTTCAAGATTGCAGTATATTGCTTCTCAAGTTCTATTACAAGTGTTTACAAAGCTTGAGAAATAAGTTACAAGGACTTGAGATACTTTACACTTCATCCTACAGCCGGCCATACTTAGAAAGCCAGCTGGAAACATTTGATCTATACAACAAAATCAAACGTAGAGTCAAAAGGCAGATTGCCTTTTGACAAGTGGCTATGACATGGCATAACTCACATCCTAATATATTACAAAAAGGATAAAAGTACATAAAGTAGAAAGTTACTGACACAAAACCTCAATGTACAGTTACTAAAAGCATGGACCTTTTCACCAACTTGTATAAGTTGGTGAGTCTTCAGAGTTACAGCGAAAAGTGGTCCAACTTTATGAAAAATACATTAGATAAAGCATGTATTAAAAGTCTTCAGAAGAAATCTGTCTTCACTTCTTGGCTTTGGAAGACTCCGTCTTTAAAGCTTCGGAAGACTTTACTTTTGGCTTCAGAAGATGTTGGTCTTGGCTTCAGAAAATTTTACACTTAGAATATTTCCAAGGTAGGATGTAAAACTTCCAAAGCAACTTCTACTTTGTACTAAGTGCATGAATGCAGGAAAGGCTTGGGTTGTTTTGGGTGCATCAGCCTTTCATTAAACCTTACAAACTCCCCCAAGGCTGATGCTACCAAAACAATAAGGACTTTAGATATTGACAGTCCTTATCATGATAATGACCATACCCTTCTTCATTAGATGGTTAGGATCACTCAGACTTTTAAAGTATCCTCTCATTTCAACAAGATCATGCAGAGGTAGGTTAAACATGTCCTGCCATGTGTAGACATCTTGACCACCTTGATCTCTGTTGACATACCATCTTTCTGGATTAGTAGTGAAGGTCCGGGACAAGATGGGTCTTTTTGATGCAAGAGGAGCTACTTGGATTGGAGTTGATTGAGCTGCCTCTTGTTGCACTTCCTCAGGATGTTCTAACTCATCCTGAGGTTTAGAGGTGGATGGCTTGGACTTCTTCCTTGGCTTTTTCCTCATAGCCATCCTTTTTCTCCTCTTTGAAGTCTTTGACTAAAAGGTGCAGGATCTGGTTTGTCACTTAAACACTTGGATTTCTCTCAAACTCACTTATATTACACTCAAATCAGATGAAGTAGAATCTCTTCTAGGAGTTGATAATAATATATTAAGTAGCAAAGAACACAAAGAAATAATTTTCAAGGCACTTGTATATATTACTTCTCAACTCAAAGTATTACATGACTCTTACAAGCATGAAACATGAGTTAGATTGAGAAACTATATATACTAGATCCTACAGCCGGATATACTTTGATACCAACTGGAAACCTAACACTAAAGCATATACTACAATGCTAAAGTTAAGGTATCTCAGATAAAGTATTATCTAAGATATGGTAGTCATGACATGCCCATGACTTACCTTTTGTCACCAACTAAAGATGGCAACTGTACTAACTTATAAAGGTATACTATGGAATAAAGTATGGTCAACTACATGGCTTTTGAGAAAACGCCATGGTGTATCTCAGAGGTCTGCAGCGGAGTGTCAGGGAGACCATACTTATGTCCACTGGATAATAGTAGTGTCTTCCGAAGGTAAGTTGGCTTCGAAAGAACAAGTTCTTCCAAAGCCACTTATACTTCGGAAGAGGCTTCTGTACTTCCGAGGCTTGAGGACTTCTTTCATACTTCGGAAGTTGACTTCAGATCTTTTACTTTAAGTCTTGATCTTCGGAAGTGAATGCTTTGTCTTCGCAAGTTGGAGTTTTCCTTCGGAAGTTGGTTTTACACTTTGTCTTCGGAAGAGCTCCTTTTTTCTTCGGAAGTTCCACACTTAGCTTCGGAAGTCCTTTATTAGTTGCATCAAAATAGTCTAAGTGATTTGGTTTTGGTTGCACCAGCCTTTCTAGATCCAACAAACTCCCCCTACGCTGATGCTACCAAAACCTCACTTGTTTCTGCTTCTCAAAGCTTTCAACACCAGGGACAGAAGATATTTGTCTGTTTTCTTGTTCTTCCCTAAAGTGGTGCTGAGAAGCTTGTACAAGTCATTAATGGATAGGAGATCCAGTCTATCACTCTGAATGACATGTACCCTTTGTTGTGCCTCCCTGAAAAGAGTTAGTTGACAGGAGTTGTAGTCATACTCCCATCTAACTATGGATTCAAGTTCAAGACCTTCAACCATTTGTAGAAAGGCTTTGCCTTTGGTGGTTGATCGCTTCCTTTTCTCCTCCTCTCTCAGTTTCAACTCTTCATCAACCTTGCTTCTAGCAGTTAGCTCGGCCATATGAAGACTGCCTAGATGATTTCTGATATGAGCAGCTACATCAGAGTTGGAGGGGTTGGAGAATGGCTTCTCTGCTAACTCAGCAATGTGAAATCTGCTTAAGTGTAGCAAAGATGAGGCACTTAGCCTGTTGAGCTCTCCATTCTCTCTGCAACAACAAATTTGTGAGAAGAGTCTTCGAACCTCCACTGGATGATCTTCTTCCTAGGCACAAGAGGTTGTCTTGGCACCCGGTCACCTTTCTTGGTATCCAGCAGAGTCACCAGCCTTCTCTTAGCTTTTTTTCTTCCTCATTTAAAGTATCTGAATTAAGGCCAAGGAGATTTGCAGCTTGATCCAATGTTCATCTGGGCAGATCAAAAAATTAATCTCTAGTGAGGGAACATGAGGATCCATCAACATAAGTCAATTTGACTGAATCCTCCTCACAAGAGATGTCGCTAAGGGTTATGCAATTGATGAGCTTTGTCTTGATTGCCTTGAACTCTTCTAAGGGGAGATGTTTAGAAGGCTGAGGGAATGGTTTGAGAGGTTGTTGGGTAGGTTGAGGTGTTTGGGTTCTGGCTAGTGTTTTGGGTTGGAGGATGGATAGTTTAGGGGTGTATGGTTCAGTGGTTGGTTCAGTTTTGATGGGGAATGGAAAAGGAATTGGTTCAGGTTGTGGTTAGGTTTGAGGTTGGGGTTGAGTAGTTGCTTTGAAGATCATCCCCTGTCCCCTTCTGTACATCTCCTTCCTCTTCCCCAAGCGAATGCCAGCCTTTATGTCACTAACATGTCGCTGGAGGGTCTTTTCAGATATAGGACCCACCTGCCTGCCAGAGAAGCCATAAGCCTAGAGATAGTTCTTCATCTAGGCCTTCTCACCTATCTTCTTGGCAGTAGCTAGTCCTGCTTCTTCTTCCTTCTTCCTCTTCAGCATCAGTTTTCCTTGGCAGCTTTCTTTCTCTCTTTCTCCATTTGATCTTGCTCTTTTTCGAAGAGCCATAAGATCGTATCATTGTTGTGTGGAGATAGTTCTTCTAGAGAGAAACCTCTGGAGGTTAGGAAAGTTATCCTTTCCCTCCTGAGCTGCTGATCAGCTTCTCTTTCTTTCCTCTCCCTTTCTTCCTCTAAGGCCAACCTTGCTGCTTCTTCTTTTTGCTGTTTTTGCAGCAAAGTTGCCTTTTCCAGCTCAACTAACTCCTCTAGTGGTAGAAGGAGTACATCTTTGCTCACAGCTCCTAGACTGACAAGTCTATCAATGATTTCTACTCTTCTTCTATTGTTGACTGCCTCCTGGTTGGCTGCAGCTGCTTTGCTATTGGCAGCTAGCAGTTTTCCAGTTGAAAGTCTACTTTTTCTTTTGAGTTTTTCTAACCTTTTTTCCTCCTGAAGCTCTTCCTTAGTCATCTTCCTCTTTCCTTTGATGTCTTCGGAAGTGCTAGACTGTGGCGGTTCTTGGATGGAAGGTTCAGGTTGAGTAGTAGAAATGCAAGCTAGAGTTAATGCTGATATTTGAGCTAGGGGTTGGGTGAGAAAATCCTCCGTATTAACCTCAGATGCAAATTTTAGGATTGCATCTGTGACTATTAGATCATTGGATAAGGAGGATAGTCCTTCCGCAGCTGTAATCTCAGCTTCGGAAGATTGAAATTGTTCTTCCGAGGCTTTGACTTGTGCTTCGGAAGTCTGTGAGAATGCACTATCTATCCCAACTGTCTCAGTTGTTAGGCCATCAATCCTTGTTTCCCCTTTGAAGTTAATCTCAGGTTCCACTTGGACCTTAGGTTGACCAACTTCCTCAATAGTGGTAGAAGGTGCATTAAACCTCTGAAGCTCTTGAGCTCCGAAGTAAATCACAGACAGATCAGGACTTGGCTGTTCAATAAGAGATTCCAACAGGAACTTGTTGAAGAACCTATTGAGATCCTGGAGCATCCTTTGATCCACTTGAATTACAACTGGAGGAGGCTCAGGAAAAACTGAAGCTTGTTGCATAGGGTATTTTGAGCTTAGGGAAGTGAGAGCTTGACTTTGTGGTTCCTCTTGTCTTTGGCTTTGTCGCTGAACACTCTCCCCCTTTTTGGTAGCATCATCTTGAGAGCTTGATGAGCTAGAGGAAGAGGTCAATGAGACCTGAATTGGTACGTGCCTAACAGGCCTCTCAATCTGTTTCTCAGCTAGTTTGGCCTTGAGATTTTCAATCTCAAGTTGCTGAGTGGCAGACCTATCCTCTAAAGTCCTAACTTTAGATTCAAGATTTGAGACTTTAGAAAGTAGGTCTTCAATGGTGAGTTGCAGTCTTCCCTTATCTTCTTTTGAAAAATCACGGGGAGATGAGGTAACATACCTAGTATGTTCATCCTCACCACCAGATGTGGTTTCCTGGCGCCCTGGTTTCCCTTGCTCAATGATGTCTCTTTCAGAGTCATCAAAGGGCATGGTTGTCGTAGATTCAGTCTCAGTAATGTTACCACTGTCTTGAGGATCCATTGAGGCTCCTTCAGTAGTGGCAGCTGAATCTACATGAGTCCCCTCCACATCAGTGGGACTCACCTCAATAAAGGCTTGCTGATGGGGGCTAGAGATAAGAGATCTCTCTAGGCTCTGTTGATCCTTGAGAGAGTGTTGTGGATCAACTTCATTGCCCTGAAGAGACATAATCTCTTCATCAACTCCTATTAGGAGGTCAGTAAAGGATATGGAAGTAAAGCCTAGTGACCCGGGACTTTGATCTATGTCGAAAGGCATTGAGCCTGTGGTGGGGTTGTCCCTTTTTGGCTGCTTAGGGGAGTATAAAGACTCTCCCTGAGGGTTTTCAGCTTGGGTTTCGGGCTCATGGGTCTGAGACTGAGGAGACTCAAGACCCATATTGAGGTCAATGATGAAGGATGGTTGGACCTCAGGGTGAGTGGGAGCCTATTGTTTCACTCTAGCCTTTTTGGGTAGAACAAGAGGAGCTTGTTCAATCAGAGAAGATTGACCAAGGGTTCGTTTGGGGCGTATTTGATAAGTGATGGTGATGGGGGAAAAGGTAGATTTGGCAATGTGAGGGTAGTTGCTGGTGTGGGTTCATAACCTGCGGGGTTAACAGGGATGTCACCAGGAGCCATTGGCTCAGTCATACCTGGAAGAAGTACAGTATATCTTCCAGTGAAGTTGGTGGACACTCTCTTCAAGTCTTGAAAATGGTCGGCCACATTTGAGAACAATCAGAGCAGCTGTACAGACAAGCTTACTCTGGTCTAGCTCACAATTGATTATGTGCTGAAGAAACCTGGGATACATGAAGAATGTGTCCTGTTGAAGGTTTCCCATGAGATTGGTCAGCACAAATCTTGAGTAGTTGAAGCAGAGGCTTCTCACCAAAACATAAACTAGGCACCCAAGTTCATATGAGATTTGATCCCATCCCCCAGATTTGTTGGACAAGAAATGAAGAACTACATGCAGCAGGAACTTCTAGTTGTAAGAGAAGTTGAACTTGTAAATGGTTGACCTGCTAACATCTCCACCATATCCTCTTTGGATATAAGTGTTTTCCAAATCTGCTTTGGGGAACTCTGTAGGAGCGCCCTCATCATGAAGCTCTAGATGCTCCCTGATGAGTTGTTCAGAACTGACCAACTCCTGGCCATAGATGCTCGATCTTATGACACGAACCCCATTTAGGGTTTCAA
Source organism: Flaveria ramosissima (assembly GCA_025215565.1). NCBI lineage: Eukaryota > Viridiplantae > Streptophyta > Magnoliopsida > Asterales > Asteraceae > Flaveria > Flaveria ramosissima. The sequence continues at coordinate 36,768,854 of CM046037.1, read as the reverse complement.
TCTGACCATTTGCCCAAAATTCAGACATATGATTTGAGTAAACCACGGAGTTAACAGTCAGGGCAGTGTAATAAGAAGATTGGGTTAGAAAGGAGTGATATCTGAGAAGTCGACATCCCTTGAAGAATCAACGAGTGCGGCTTGGTTGTGCTGAGGGTTTAGTGCCATTTGAGAAAGTTGCAGGAAGATAGTTCGGAATTGGGTAAATTGAAGATGAAGAAAGTTTTTAAGGCAGTAATTTTGATAAAAAGGATGAAAGTGATTAATCGGAGTTATTTAAACGGGTGAAATGACGCTTTAAAAGGGGTTTGGATAAGATGATGGGATGTTCCGAAGGTAAAGTTTTTACTTCCGAGAGTATATGTTGCTTTCCGAATAGAGAGTGTTACAAGCTTCGGAAGTAGATCTGATATGAAATCAATCGCTTCTTCCGAGACTTAACAACTCTTCCGAGAAGAAAATTATCCTGGGAGGAATTTGCTTCGGAAGATATGTAAAATATCTTCCGAGGGTTAATTCCTCTTTGGGAAGAATTTATACTTAGATAAAATTTTAGAGAAAGACCTTTTGTAACAGGGCTTAGATTGTTTTGACATAAAACTTTACACATTTAAAGGTTTTCAAATGAGATAGACTAATCATGGTTTATCATCCCAATAGCTGTAATGAGATATTTGAATATTTGTTCATCAAAGGCTTTGGTGAACAAGTCAGCATATTGTTCATTTGAATCAACTTTGATTAGCTTGATAAGATTTTTCTCATGAATATCTCTAATGAAATGATACCTGATATCAATGTGCTTAGTCTTGGAGTGTTTCACTGGATTTTCAGTAATTGAGATAGCACTATTGTTGTCAATGTGGATAGGAGTGCTCATGAAGTTGAATCCGTAGTCTATCATCTGGTTCTGAATCCACAGTAGCTAAGCACAACAACTAGTAGCAGCAATGTATTCAACTTCAGCAGATGATGTAGAGACACAAGATTGGTTCTTGCATTGTCATGAGATGATCCTTCCACCAAGAAATTGACATCCACCGGATGTTGATTTCTTGTTGATATTGCAGCCACATAATCACTGTCAGAGTAACCATAGAGATTGAAATCACTATTTTTTGGATACCAGAGCCTAATTTAGGTGCTCCTTTAAGGTATCTGAGGATTCTCTTGGCAGCAACTAGGTGAGACACCTTTGGAGCACCCTGATATCTTGCACAAATGCAAGTTGCAAACATGATATCAGGTCTACTTGCTGTGAGATACATCATAGAACCAATAATTGCTCTATACTGATGTTGATCAGTATCCTCCCCCTCAGAGTCAGGGCAGAGATTGTGGTTTCTGGGTATAGGTGTTTTTGCTGCCTTACAATCTTTCATATCAAATCTTTATAAGATGTCTTGACATACTTAGATTGACTAATGAAAAACCCTTCCTTAATTTGCTTCACCTGAATTCCAAGAAAAAAGTCTATTTTTCCCATGAAACTCATCTCAAACTTCTTCTTCATGATGCTCTCAAAGTCTTTACACATTTGGTCATTTGAGGAACCAAATATGATGTCATCAACATAGACTTGAACGAGCAAGATGTCTTTCCCAGACTTTCTTATGAAAAGAGCCTTGTCAATGGTACCTCTAGTGTAACCATTCTTCAGGAGAAACTAAGACAATGTCTCATACCACAGCCTAGGTGCTTGGTGCAGCCCATATAGAGCTTTATCCAATTTGCACACATAGTTGGGATGTTGTGGGTCTTCAAATCCTAGAGGTTGGCATACATATACTTCCCTATCTATATCCCCATATAGAAAGGCACACTTGACATCAAGCTGGTAGACAGTGAAATTCTTGGATGCAGCATAAGCAAGGAAGATCCTAACTGCCTCAAGTCTTGCACCAGGTGCAAAGACATCAGTATAATCGATTCCCTCCTCTTGAGTGTATCTTTGAACCACCAGTCTTGCTTTGTTCTTGATAATCAAGTCTCTATCATCTCTCTTGTTTCTCAAAACCCATTTAGTGCCTATAGGTACTTGACCAGATGGTAGCAGACATAGGTTCCAAACTTTTGTCTTTTGAATTGAAGCAGCTCCTCTTGCATTGATTCAACCCAGCTACTATCTTTCAAGGCATCTTCCACCTTCTTGGGTTCCATTTGGGATAAAAAGCATGAGTACAAGCAGACATTCCCATTGTGAGTTTGTCCTCTTGTTCTCACGCCTTCAGAGACTTCCCCTATGATGTTCTCAGCTGGATGACTGTTGTGAATCCTAAGTCTAGGAATTACCTCCAGTTGCAAAGATAGATCCAAATTGGACATATTTTGCTCAGGAGCTTGAACACTTGGTCCAGCTGCTGTTTCAAACTCATTCAATGAGGAGTGATTGAATGAAAGAGAAACATCATCATTTGTTTGCTGTGAAGCAGCATTAACAGTTGTCTGTTCCTTCAAGATGTTCCATCAGCTTGGTGTTGTACAGTGTCACCTGATGAAGTTTGAGAGTCAACAGGTGAATCACTGGTTGAAGCTCCACTATCCTTTGAGATAGTTATACTATCAGATCTGCCAATAGTGGGAACTTGATTTGTTGCAGCTCTTGGAGAACTTGGAATAGGTCTGGGAAGCTCAAACAGTTGGTCATCATCAGAATCACTTTGAGCACCTGTTCCAGCTGAAACATTCTCACAAGATGGTTTAGAATAGTTTGAAAACAATTCTAAATCAAAGATATGATCACGGCCATTCCCCTAACACAAGAAGTGTGCTCATTAACTACAATGTTGAAAGATTCCTCAAATTGTTGATTTTTAATGTTATAAACTCTATAACCTTTAGAGTTAGAGGAATATCCAACAAAGATAGCATCATCCGACTTTTCAGCAAATTTTGCCAAATTGTCTTTTGTGTTAAGTATGGTACACCTGCTGCCAAAAGACCTTAGAAAGCCAATGAACGGTGGCCTCTTGTTCCATAGCTCATAAGGGGTTTTTCCATGTGGCTTAACTACTAGGACCCTGTTCTGCACATAGCATGCAGTGCTGACTGCCTCTGCCCAGAATGTTAGAGGCAGTTTTGAATCAGCTAACATAGTCCAAGCAGCCTCAATAAGTGTCTTGTTCCTCCTCTCAGCAACACCATTTTGTTGAGGAGTTCTAGGGGCACTATATTGTCTGGCAATCCCTTTTGAGTTACAGAATGAGTCAAGAACGTGGTTCTTAAACTCAGTCCCTTGATCACATCTAATTATTTTAACCTTGTGATCAATTTGATTTTCTATTTTAAGAATAAAAGAAAAGTTTTAGCAGTTTCATCTTTGGTTCTTAAAAAAAATACCCATGTAAATCTAGTAAAATCATCAACAATCACAAGGCAATATGATTTCCTTCCAATGCTCATTATACTTGTGGGACCAAATAGATCCATATGCAATAAGTGTAATGGAGTGGTAATGGAGTTAACAACTTTGGATTTATGAGATGTCTTGTGTTGCTTCCCTTTCAGGCATGCAACACAGTTATCTTTGCAGAATAATTCCTTTTTAGCCAAACCATGTACCAAGTTATTTTTAGCCAATTTATTCATTGTCTTAAAATTTACATGACACATTCGTTTATGCCATAGTGTTGACTCATCACCATCAGCTTTGGAAAGAAAGCATGATACTTTTCCCATTGGGGAAGCATTGTTCATATCCAGCTTGTACATATCCCCTTTCCTGGGAGATCTAAGAAGCACCAATTCCTGAGGAATTGTCATCCCGGGTTTGAGGATTATGTACTCATGTTCTGTGAAGAGCATTTGATGATTTTGATCACAAAACTAAGAAACACTTAACAAGTTGTGTTCAAGCTGTTTGACAAAGTTAACTTTGTCAACTTTTAATTTTCCGTTGGATATACTTCCTCTGCCAGAAATATATCCTCCAGCCTCACCTCCAAACTGGACAGGACCTCCATCATAATGTTGAAATTGTTAAAGCAGAGACCTGTTCCCTGTCATGTGCTTGGAGCATCCACTATCCACAATCCAAACATTGTTATTCTTGTCATATGGATGTCCCTGCACATAAGATGAGATGATTAGTTTTGATTGGAAACCCAAGCCATGTTGGTCTTGGGTTCGTCCAATGATAGTGGCATAATTGAACCAAAATTTATGCATGGGGGTTCAATGGATGTCTTTGAAGAAGAGGTTTGGGCTGCAATATCTTTCTTGATATTCCATTCCATCCCTTGGTTGATCATGGAGGATGAGCTTGTTGACGCTTTTGCAGCTTGGCATTCTTCCGAAGCTTCTTTCTTTTCGGAAGAAGCCTGCACCACCTTTTCTTCTGAAGCAGTCTTCTTCTTGGATGGTCTCAAGGGGACTCTTTTATTTTTTTGAGTCTTGACAGCTTTAGCTTCCAAAGCCTTTTTCCTTTCGGAAAAGGACCTTCTTCCGAAAGCAACCTTGCTTCAGAAACAAGGTTTCCCTTTTTCATCATTTGAACCATTTGATATGGTCCAAATGAGAAACCTTTCCTGACTCCTTCCTTTTTAACATTATTTGCATAATGTGTGCTAGCAGGATTGTAGTAACAATCTTTGGCCATGTGGTTTTGCAGACCACACATTATGCATGCAATGTTGATCTTTTAGGAATTTGAGGATTGCTGTTTCTTGTTCTTTTTCTCTTCATCAGCAACCTTTCCCTTTAACTTCTGATCCTTTGGTAGGACAGGAGTGCTGGTACTGCACTCCTTTCCTGAATCAGAGTTTCCTACCACCTGGAATCGAGCTGAGATGAATACACCCTTTTGCTTTGGGGTTATCTTCAACTTAGACTCAGCCACTTTCTTGGTAGTTTTTCTGGCTGCCTTAGCTCTGCTTCTTCTGGCTTTAGTGGTGAGGGGTTGATCATCACTGGTAGGAGAGGGTATAGTTACCTAGTTCTTCCCTGTGATGGTCTCTATGGTTGTATCATTCTTTGACTCATAAGAAGGTGGGTCAGTAGATGGAACCTCTTGCTCTTCAGTATCACACCTTGGTTGTCTTATAGACTCATAGGAGTGTGGTGGAGCAATTTCATTGGTTCCCAACCCACCTTTGTTTTGGTAACAAAGTTTTGAGTGAGAGGATGATGCAAGAATGGTCTGGAAGTTTTGCTCAGAATTAGCATACTTCCTAGCTTGAGCCTCAGCTATGACAAGCTGCGCTTGAGCCTAAGACAATTTGGATATTAAATCCTTTATTTGAGTCTTATAGTTAGTGTGTTCATGTTTTAATAGGGACACAGTTTTCTCTAACTCCTCAATTTTTTTTTGATAGTCAGATTCAGCCCTTTTAAAATCAGATTTTAAAACATTTAAAGATTCAATATCGGATTTAATCTCCATATTATAGTCCTGATACAATTTAACCTTAGCAATACAGGCAAGAGTACAGAGATGTTCATATACCTTATTCTCATCTGTTCCGGCCATGAGTGCTTGAGCAGGAGTCACATCCTGTACCATAAAGCTCCAGTCAACTTCTTGAGCCATTGCAGCTGTCTCTGTTGACTTTCGAGTGGGCTTTGGCGTAGAGGGATGTGTGGAGGCCTGTGGGGTTCCCGGATTCGACTTGGGAGCCTTGCATTCCCTTGCAAAATGACCAAGTTGGTTACAGTTGTAACATTTGGCCTTGGTTTTGTCAAACCCAAATTTGCTGTTGATTGGGTTTTGGGGAAATTGCCTTCCAGTTCTCTTGAAGAACTTCTTTGCTCTGTATGTTAATAGAGCCATTTGTTGGACTATGTCCACGTATTCCACGTCATCTGGGCAGAAGCACTCTAGATCATCAAAGCAATATTGATAATCATTAGAGTGTCCACTTCCTGAGACAAAAGCACAGCTGTCCTGAAAGGAACTTTGCTGAGCTTGTTGAGACCTTAGAGTCTCAGGAAATGTGATGTATGGCCCAGAAGAACAAGATGGCTGTTGTGTGTAAGTCAGGTATTGTTAAGGCTGGGAGGGTCCTGAGCCTTCAGCAACCATTAAAGCGTTGCTAGTAGGAAGACTCAAGGGTCTGCTTGTCTGATGACCTCTCTTATTCTCCATTTCCAAACGGTATCCATCAAGGATGCCATAGAGTTCGGTCATGGTGAGTGTATTCAGGTTCTCTGTTCTCTTGATAGAGACACAGTAGAATGTCCACTCATTGGGAAATGCACTCATGAACTTTTTTGTCAGGTCTCTAAGTTTAAGAGCAATTCCCACAGACTAAAGGGAGGAAATGAGATCCATGTACTTGAAGTATTGTTGGCTGAGGGTCTCTCCAGCAACGTAGGTGAAGTTCTTAAACTGCTGCTTCAGTGAGTCCTTCTTGGAGTCATTTGAGCTTGAGTACATATGAGCAAGTGCATCAAACAGTTCTTTTGCTGACTTGCAATGCTCAAACCCCACCATGATGGAGTTGGGAATTGCAGTCATGAGAACAGTCATAGCATTGCTATCAATGTCCAGCTTCTTTCGGTCCTCATCAGAATAATCTTCAACAGCTTTCTCAATCATGGCATCGTTTTCACCAGCTACCTTTGGCTTATACAGGCCATTGACAATAGATTGCCACATCTTGCTGTCTTGATACCTGATGAAGCCTTCCATTCGTCTGCTCCATGACCTGAAGTTTTCAGGGGTGATGATGGATGCTTTAGTCATCGTCCCCATCTCTACTTCAGACTTGTTGAGGGCCATTTTGAGTGTGGTGTAAGGAGGAGTGAAAAATAGGTTAATTAGGATGGTAAGATCTCACAATCAAGAGCCTAAAAAGCTCTAATACCAATTGCAGGATCGGGTTTGTCACTTAAACATTTGGATTTCTCTCAAACTCACTTATATTACACTCAAATCAGATGAAGTAGAATCTCTTCTAAGAGTTGATAATAATATAATAAGTAGCAAAGAACACAAAGAAATAATTTTCAAGGCACTTGTATATATTACTTCTCAACTCAAAGTATTACAAGACTCTTACAAGCATGAAACATGAGTTACATTGAGAAACTATATATACTAGATCAAACAGCCGGATATACTTTGATACCAGCTGGAAACCTAACACTAAAGCATATACTACAATGCTAAAGTTAAGGTATCTTAGATAAAGTATTATCTAAGATATGGTAGTCATGACATGTCCATGACTTACCTTTTGTCACCAACTAAAGATGGCAACTATACTAACTGATAAAGGTATACAGTGGAATAAAGTATGGCCAACTACATGGCTTTTGAGAAAACGCCATGTAGTATCTCAGAGGTCTGCAGCGGAGTGTCAGGGAGACCATACTTATGTCCACTGGATAATAGTAGTGTCTTCCGAAGGTAAGTTGGCTTCGGAAGAACAAGTTCTTCCAAAGCCACTTATACTTCAGAGAGGCTTCTGTACTTCCGAGGCTTGAGGACTTCTTTCATACTTCGGAAGTTGGCTTCTGATATTTCACTTCAAGTCTTGATCTTCGGAAGTGAATGCTTTGTCTTCGGAAGTTGGAGTTTTCCTTCGGAAGTTGGTTTTACACTTTGTCTTCGGAAGAGCTCCTTTTTCCTTCGGAAGTTCCACACTTAGCTTCGGAAGTCCTTTATTAGTTGCACCAAAATAGTATAAGTGATTTGGTTTTGGTTGCACCAGCCTTTCTAGATCCAACAAGAGGACTGGCCTTCAGCACCATGTTGTTCTGTTTTGTCCTTCTCAGTTGGGTCCTCCTCTTTCACAGGTTTAGAAGGAGAGGGAGTTTGATCCTGCTGTAGATCAGAAGATGAAGCTTGTTGAGGTCCAGCAGGAGGTGGATGACTTTGACTTCTTCTTCTTCTTCTTTGAAACAGGTTTAGTAGCCATCCTTTTCTTCCTCATTGGGAACTTTAACTGAGAAGACTGGCTTTCAGCACCAGGTTGTTATGTCTTGTCTTTCTCAGTTGGGTCCTCCTCTCTCACAAGTTCACAAGGAGAGGAAGTTGGACCCTGCTGTGGATCAGAAGATGAAGCCTGCTGAGGTTCAGCATTAGGTCCAAGTTGTGTTGTCTCAAATTGTTCAACCTTAACCTCAACTTCAGGAGGAGCTTGACTTGGTGGGGAGTGTAAGTCAGCAAGCTCTCCTCTTTTGATCTTCTGCTTGATCACTCTGTTGTGCTCATCCATTGTAGATAGAGACGTTGGACCAAGCCTCCTTCCGGATAATCCATACAGCTGCAAGAAGCTCATAATCCTCTACCTATCTGCAGACTTCTTCTGACTCTTTTGGATGATAGCTCTTGACTTTGCAACTTCTTCCTTTATCTTTCTCTTTGTAGCCTTTTGTTCTTTGAGAACTTGTAGTTCAAGTTGCTTGAGGTACTCAAACTCAATGTACTCAAAGGACAAGGGAAGAAGTGCAGCTGCCTGGTAGAGCCCTATGGCACTCAGGTAGTTGATCATGTTTTGTCTATCAGTTTCTTTATCTACCTGAGGTTGTGAAGCTGCCACAGCCTCTTACACAAGGCTTTCTTGAACTGCTACAAAAAAAGGTATTTGCTACGGTCAAATCCATAGCGAATCCATAGCAAAACGAGTGTTTGCTATGAATTTGCTACGGATTTGGTTTGTAGGTGATACTTTCGTCGCTAATTTGTCTTGCTACGGATTTTTGCTACGGACTAATATTTGCTACGGGTTTAGCTACAAAAATTAACGTCGCTAATTTAGCTGCATATTTGGCTACGAATATTTGCTATGGAGTTTGCTACAGAGTTTTGTTTGATTTTAGCTATGAAATTTTTGCTACCGAAACTTTTGCTATGGTTTTACTATGGATTTTAGCCACGGTTTTGCTACGGATGATTTATCTAGGATTTTGCTACAAATATTTGCTATGAAATTTAGCTATAGATTTGTTACATTTTGGCTATGGAAATTGGCTACGAATTTTGCTATGAGTTTCGTTATTCTTTTGTTACCAATCTTGCTATGGGTTTGCAATTAGTTTGCTAAGGATTTTATAAAATTATTGTTGTGGATTTAGCTACGAATTTTATCTATTTTCTTTTTATGATGTTATTCAACATTTTCAAGTAAATAATATATATCATAATTTACATAAATATATACAATCTTAATCAAAGTTTAATCCAAACCAAATAACATAAAATATCCAAATCATCCAAAAACATTACGGGTAATTAATCCAAATCAAATAGGACAAAATATCCAAAACATCATAGGTAATGTATAAATCATAGTGGTTACTAGCATAAACTCATTCCTTAACTTAATGAAATGTCTTGTGGTAGGTTTTATGATAGCATTTGAAGTTTCTCACTCATTTCAGCATATAATCTTGCATTTTCTTCAATTTTCTCCCTTCATAGTATTCTTCTCTGCTTTATCTTGTTCTAACTCCACTACTTGTTCTTTCAACATTTGCTCCTATAATGAATAAATTAGCACATCACACTCATAACACATAAATATTAAATACATTAAGAACTCTTATTTTTAAATTACAAACAAAAAAAGCTCAATATATACCACTACATACAAGTAACTGGTGTGTTTGTGCAAGAATGACTCATCCTGATCCATTTCTATATTTGCTATAACCCATCTTGACCCATTAAGACTTGTTAAAAACTACTTTTGTGCAAGCTAACCCAAAGTGTTAGAATTAGCACCTATAATGACAACGTACAATTGCAACAACCCATTAGAAATTCAGGGAATTTAGTACCAAATCAAAACGATGAATCAATATCAAATTTAATGGACAAAATAATGAATAACCACCCAACCATAATTACCTTACAATAGCTTACTTGACATTACTACAATGCTTTTAAATTTAGTTCCCAAGACTTGAGGATGTAAACTTTCAATCGAAAAAATCAAGGTGACATCATCTTTAAACTTTACAATAAAGAATATTGGGTATTGACATGAATCTTGGATTTTTCTTTCAGTGCAACAAATGAATAAATCATGTTAAAAAACGACTGAACCAACCATGTTCCGGAGCAACTAAGTGTCTACACAATAAATGTCCCACATTAGAGCGTGTAAACAACATACTTTATGTTCAAAAAAAGATAAAAATTTGCCTTTTTATGTAAACTATATACATTGAGATACTTGGTGTTCACTTGTTGTAGCCTCCTAATGAGTTCCATCATTTGTTTTGAAACCACACAGCTAGACTAAAAACCTGTTGTAGCAAAGCAATTCGCTAATTCGTAGTTGCGAGACATGGTAAAATGGTTGGATCGGATCGGGCGAGCCATTGGGTCAGATGAATACGTGGCAAAACGGGTTATTTAAAAAGTGGTCATTTTGGTCCATTTTAGAATGGGTATTTGCCAAAAGTGGATGCGGGTCAAAACAGACAATCTTAAAAATGTTAAATTTGGTTAAATTCAAAACATGTTTTAAGAGAACACAATAATCTATCATCAAAACCCAAAGATTATTCATGAACTTCACATAGAAAACAATAGATTGGGTGTAGTTAAGAACATACCTGCATTATACACCAGCAAATGAACCAGGCATAACTTTCCTTCTCATCTTACTTATGTGCCTAGCAAATCTAGTACCTGTCAAAAGTTCCAATATAAGAGTAGGTTTGAATCTAATCAAAAGGAAATAATATATCACCTGCAAATTGTACTCAAATTAACCCAACTTCAAACCTATTTGCCTTTCAAATAACATTCAAAAGAGGCATACGAAACATACATTCACACAAACATAAGCTAGAAATGCATTTGCAAGCAACCAGGAAAAGATAATTACATAAAGAATCAATTTAACAATAAACCCACTTACTATTTTTACGACGTACTTTATTCTGTTCTTCATATTTTCATTCAAAATTAACTTCGATGGAAGTAGTTTTGGGTGGTTTTCTTGTAGTTATTTTGCGAAGAAATAGTTGTTCATCACGCAATACCTCGAATGGTGGAAAGAAAGGTGGGATTATCACTATTATTGTCACTACCTACCACTATTTCAGCCACCGTCTCACGACATTTTCCAACAACGTCTTGTTCGTTGTTCATGATGTGAAGCGCTTGGTTATTTGGCATTAGGCGGAGAAATGCACATTAATCTACAAAAACCATTTGTATATTAGAAAAAAATATGGGAAAAGATAATATACTTGCAAATGATGATAATTGCACGAAATGGTTCAGCTAGTGAGACACCATAAATCAAAGGGACGAAGTAGTAACCTGGGGGCGGGTAAGAAACCAAAAACGACGACTGCAACTTTCGTGAAAAGAGAAACGAGGACGTCAGTTCATATTCTAGAGAATGGACGACCTCTGTAGTTACTTGTGGTGAAGGAGTGAGGTAGTTTCAGGCATGCGCGGCTCGACGGTGCAGTGGCGGCTTTGGTTCGACTCCACCGCTAGCAATGGTGTTGTACTCACGAACAATGGTTTGACAAAACCCACTTCAGAAATCGTTTTTTCATCATTGTTGACAAGCTACTCTGAGACAAGGAGAAGGATATCTGGATTGCGAACAGGTAGAATTTGATGTTGTACCGGCGAAAAAAAGGGAGTCATCGGAAACCGCCGGAGGACCGGAGAGAGGGGGGATTTCAAATGCCTATATATTCCCCTTCTAGAAGATTTCTTAATACTTTGGATGGCTAGGATTAATAGTAAAACATTATAAAGGGTCAAGATCTTTAAAAAAATAGTAATCATATTCTTGAGCCATAGAATATATATATATATATATATATACTATTATTATTATTTAGACATATTTTTAAATGTGTTAGACTTATTTTTGAATCGGGCACACTCAACCTAACACACTAATTCATTTTATTTCACATTGGTTCATATGATTATAATGGATTCCTTTGTTAATTGCAGCCCTACATTGTGTCATAATGAGTCGTTAAAAGTTATGGAATCCCATAAGGAATCCTAAGTGTTAATTTACATCATATTTGAATACAGATCGCTATATTTTATTGTGATCCTTTATGATTAATCAAGTCTTAACCATTTGAACTATGTTTGACCTAACATGTCATCTTACATTATAACTGTCATAATGGGTCGTAATGAGTCACAACGAGCCACGATAAGCTATAATGGTAGATAATGAGTCATAATAGGCCAGTCAATGCATTTATGTTCAACTATCATTGATCATGTCTTATTATATTTAACCAAATGTAACTATTTGTGACCATAAATCACTATAACAAACTAATATGAACTAATTGCTTATAATTAATCCTAATTACTAAACATAATCAATATTACTCTTAATTTGCCTTAATCAACCTTTTTTTAAACTAATTAACTTTGATTGCAATTATTTTTTTAGTCAATAGATATTAAACTCATTCAGCCTAAATGGTGATGATCGACCATTATTAACATTAATTATCCATATGTGATTAATATTGATGTTATTTGTTTTTAGTTGACTATTATTGATTTTCATTCACTCTAATTATGCCAATCCCCTCTAACCATTTAATTTTCTTTAATTGATCATAACTGATACTAATTATTCATAATTCAAATAGATTTTCATTAATTGATCAATATCAATGTTAATTTACTATATTTGTTATCGTTTTGCCAACATTATAATAAAATACTTCGTTTATCTTTACTAAAATTACTATTTTTTGACTTCGCATGAAATTTACTAAGGATTTATTACATATTTATTTTTTTCTATATTTATTTATTCGTTCTACTATGAATTTTTGTTACAAGTCTAAGTTAAATTATTTTAAAATTCATTTTCTTGATTTCTTATGAATTTTGCTACGATTTTGATATTTATTGTTAATTAAATTTCAGATTTTTGATTTTGCTATGGATTTCACTACGGAATTCGTGAAGAAATTTCTTTATGATTATTTAAATTCATATGTTTTACTTTTTCCACGGATCTTCCTACGGATTTTATTAAATTATTTTGTTTTAAATGTATTTCTTGTTTTTGCTACGGATTTTTCTAGACTATTTTTTATTTTTTTCCCCGAAATTTAATTATTGCTTTTACTATGGATTTGCTATGAATTTTATTAATTTAGTTTTTTAATATATTAATATTATCAATTTTTCTTAAAATTTCTTACGGATTTGCTACGAACACAACTTGCTACGGTTTATCTGTAGCTAAATCATAGCATATATGTTCATAGCAAATCCGTAGCTACTTCTTAACAAATTTGCTACGGATATTTTTCGCAGCAAAAAATCCGTAGGAAATACTTATATATGTAGTTGTAGTCTTTTCTGCATTCTTTCTTCCTTAACCTTAAAGAGCAGCTCTACATCCTCTGCCTCCTTCCTCTCCCTAGACATTTCTATGTCTGCCCGTTCATTAAGTTCATCTAAGGGGAGAGAGATGATATCATCTATATCATAGTTCATGGTTGCAGGATCGGGTTTTGTCACTTAAGACTTGGATTTCTCTCAAACTCACTTATACTACACTCAGATCAGATGAAGTAGAATCTCTTCTAAGAGTTGATAATAATATAATAAGTAGCGAAGAACACAAAGAAATAATTTTCAAGGCACTTGTATATATTACTTCTCAACTCAAAGTATTACAAGACTCTTACAAGTATGAAACAAGAGTTACAATGAGAAACTATATATACTAGATCCTACAGCCAGATATACTTTAATATCAGCTGGAAACCTAAGACTAAAGCATATACTATAATGCTAAAGTTAAGGTATCTTAGATAAAGTATTATCTAAGATATGGTAGTCATGACATGTCCATGACTTACCTTTTGTCACCAACTAAAGTTGGCAACTGTACTAACTGATAAAGGTAAACAGTGAAATAAAGTATGGTCAACTACATGGCTTTTTAGAAAACGTCATGCAGTATCTCAGAGGTCTGCAGCGGAGTGTCAGAGAAACCATACTTATGTCCATTGGTTAATAGTAGTGTCTTCCGAAAGTTAGTTGGCTTCGGAAGAACAAGTTCTTCCAAAGCCACTTATACTTCGGAAGAGGCTACTATATTTCTGAAGCTTGAGGACTTCTTTATTTCTTCATACTTCGGAAGTTGACTTCTGATCTTTCACTCTAAGTCTTGATCTTCGGAAGTGAATACTTTGTCTTCGGAAGTTGGAGTTTTCCTTCGAAAGTTGAACTTACACTTTGTCTTCGGAATAACTCCTTTTCCTTTGGAAGTTCATTACTTAGCTTCTGAAGTCCTTTATTAGTTGCACCAAAATAGTCTAAGTGATTTGGTTTTGGTTGCACCATCCTTTCTAGATCCAACAAACTCCCCCTAGGCTAATGCTACCAAAACCTCACTTGTCTCTGCTTCTTAAAACCTTCAACACCAGGGACAGAAGATATTTGTCTGTTTCCCTGTTCTTCCCCGAAGTGGTGCTGAGTAGTTTGTTCAAGTCATTAGTGGATAGGAGATCCAGTCTATCACTCTGAATGGCATGTACCTTTTATTGTGCCCCCCTGAGAAGAGTTAGTTGATGGGAGTTATATTCATACTCACATCTAACTATGTATTCAAGTTCAGGACCTTCAATCATTTGTAGAAAGGCTTTGCCTTTGGTTGCTGATCCCTTCTTTTTCTCCTCCTCTCTTAGTTTTAACTCTTCTTTAATCTTGGTCCTAGCAGTTAGCTCGGCCAGATGAAGACTGCTCGGGTGATTTCTGATGTGAGCAGCTACTTCAGAGTTGGAGGGGTTGGAGAGTGGCTTCTCTGCTAACTCAACAATATCAAATCTGCTTAAGTGTAGCAAAGATGAGGCATTTAGCCTGTTTAGCTCTCCACTCTCTTTCTCAACAACAAAGTTGTGAGAAGAGTCTTTGAACCTCCACTAGATAATCTTCTTCCTAGGCACAAGGGGTTGACTTGGTACCTTGTCACCTTTCTTAGTATCCAGTAGAGTCAGCAGCCTTCTCCTTAGCTTCGTTTCTTCCTCATTCAGAGTATCTGAATTGAGGCCAAGGAGGTTTGCAGCTTGGTCCAATGTTCCTCTGGGCAGATCAAGAAATTGATCTCTAGTGAGGGAACATGAGGATCCATCAACATAAGTCAGTTTGACAGAATCCTCCTCACAGGAGATGTCACTCAGGGTTGTGCAATTGATGAGCTTTGTCTTGATTGCCTTGATCCATCAAGGGATGCCGACTTCTCTGATGGTTTGGGAGGTTGTTGGGTAGGTTGTGATGTTTGCGTTCTGGCGAGTGTTTTGGGTTGGAGGATGGGTAGTTTAGTGGTTGAGGTGAGGAGGTTGGTAAGGTTGATGGTGTAGGTTCAGGAGTGTAAGGCTCAGTGGTTGGTTCAGTCTTGATGGGGAATGGAAAAAGAATTGGTTCAGGTTATGATTGGGTTTGAGGTTGGGGTTGAGTGGTTTGTTTGAAGATCATCCCCTGTCCCCTTCTGTACATCTCCTTCCTCTTTCCCTAGCGAATATCAGCCTTTATATCACTGACATAGGACCCACCTGCCCGCTAGAGAAGCCATGAGCCCAGAGATAGTCTTTCATCCAGGCCTTTTCACCTATCTTCTTGGCAGCAGCGAGTCCTGCTTCCTCTTCTTTCTTCCTCTTTAACCTCAGCTTCTCCTTGGCAGCTTTCTTTCTCTCCTTCTCCATTTGATTTTGCTCTTTGTTAAAGAGCCATAAGATCATATCATTTTTATGTGGAAATAATTCTTCTAGAGAGAAACCCCTGGAGGTTAGGAAAGTTATCCTTTCCCTCCTAAGCTGCTGATCAGCTTCTCTTTTCTTCCTCTCCCTTTCTTCCTCTAAGGCCAACCTTGTTGTTTCTTCCTTTTGCTGTTTTTGCAGCAAAGTTGCCTTTTCCAACTCAACTAACTCCTCTAATGGTAGCAGGAGTACATCTTCATTTACGGCTCCTAGATTGACAAGTCTGTCAATGATTTCCACTCTTCTTTTGTTGTTGACAGCCTCTTGGTTGGCTGCAGCTGCTTTGCTACTAGCAGCTAGCAGCTTCCCAGTTGGAAATCTACCTTTTCTTTTGAGCTTTTCTAACTTTGCTTCCTCCTGAAGCTCTACCTCAGTCAACTTCCTTTTTCCTTTGACATCTTCGGAAGTACTAGACTTTGGGGGTTCTTGGATGGAGGTTCAGGTTGAGTGGTGGAAATGGGTGCTGGAGTCAATGCTGATGTTTGAGCTAGGGGTTGGGTGAGAAAATACTTCCTATTAACCTCAGATGCAAGTTCTAGGATTGCATCTGTGACTATTAGATCATCGAATAAAGAGAATAGTCCTTCCACAGCTACAATCTCAGCTTCGGAAGATTGAAGTTGTTCTTCCGAGGCTTTAACTTGTGCTTCGGAAGTCTGTGAGAATACTATCAGTCCCCAACTGTCTCAGTTGCTGGGCCATGAGTCCTTGTTTCCCCTTCAAAATTAATCTCTGGTTCCACTTGGACCTTAGGTTGACCAACTTCCTCAATAGTTGTAGAAGGTGCATTTAACCTCTGAAGCTCTTGAGCTCCGAAGTAAATCACAGACAAGTCAGGACTTGGCTGTTCAATGAGAGATTCCATCGGGAACTTGATTAAGAACCTGTTGAGATCTTGGAGCATCCTTTGATCCACTTGAATTACAACTGGAGGAGGCTCAGGAAAAACTAAAGCTTGTTGCATAGGGTATCTTGAACTTAAGGAAGTGAGAGCTTGACTCTGTGGTTCCTCTTGTCTTTGGCTTTGTCCCTGAACACTCTCCCCCTTTTTGGTAGCATCATCTTGAGTGCTTGATGAGCTAGAGGAAGAGGTGAATGAGACCTAAATTGGTACATGCCTAACAGACCTCTCAATCTGTTTCTCAGCTAGTTTGGCCTTGAGATTTTCAATCTCAAGTTGCTGAGTGGCAGACCTATCTTCTAAAATCCTAACCTTAGATTCAAGGTTTGAGACTCTAGTAAGTAGGTCTTTAATGGTGAGTTGCAGTCTTCCCTCATCTTCTTTTGAAGAATCATGGGGAGATGAGGTAACATACCTAGTATGTTCATCCTCACCACCAGATGTGGTTTCTTGGCACCCTGGTTTCCCTTGCTCAATGATGTCTCTTTCAGAGTCATCAAAGGGAATGGTTGCCATAGATTCAGTCTTAGTGATGTTACCACTGTCCTGAAGGTCCATTGAGGCTCCTTCAATAGTGGCAACTAAATCTACATGAGTCCCCTACACATCAGTGGGATTCACCTCAATAAAGGCTTGCTGATGGGGGCTAGAGAAAAGAGGTCTCTCTAGGCTCTGTTGATCCTTGGGAGGGTGTTGTGGATCAACTTCATTGCCCTGAAGAGACATAATCTCTTCATCAGTTCCTATTAGTAGGTCAGTAAAGGATATAGAGGTTAAGCCTAATGACCCGGGACCTTGGTCAATGTCTAATGGCATTGAGCCTATGGTGGGTCTGTCCCTTTTTGGCTGCTCAAGGGAGTATAAAGACTCACCCTGAGGGTTTTCAGCTTGGGTTTCGGGCTTATGGGTTTGAGATTGAGGAGACTCAATACCCATATTAAGGTCAATTGTGAAGGATGGTTGGACCTCAGACTGAGTAGGAGCCCATTGTTCCACTCTAGTCTTTTTGGATTGAACAAGAGGAGCTTGTTCAATCAGAGAAGATTGAACAAGGGTTTGTTTGAGGCGTATTTGATATGTGATAGTGATGGGGTGAGAAGGTAGATTTGGCAGTGTGAGGGTAGTTGCTAGTGTGGGTTCATCACCTGTGGGGTTAACATGGATGTCACCAGGAGCCATTGGCTCAGTCATACATGGAAGAAGTGCAGTATATCTTCCGGTGAAATTGGTGGACACTCTCTTCAAAGTCTTGAAGATGGTCGGCCTCATTTGAGGAATGTCAGAGCAGCTGCACAAACAAGCTGACTCTGGTCCAACTCACAGTTGATTATGTGCTGAAGGAACCTGGGATACATGAAGAATGTGTCCCGCTGGAGGTTCCCCATAAGATTGGTCAGCACAAACCTTGAGTATTTAAAGCGGAGGCTTCTCACCAATCCATGAACTAGGCACCCTAGTTCATAGGGGATTTGATCCCATCCCCCAGATTTTGTTGGACAAGCAATGAAGAACAACATGCAGCAGGAACTTCCAGTTGTAAGAGAAGTTAAACTTGTAGACGGTTGACCTGCTTACATCTCCACCATATCCCATTTGGATATAGGTGTTGTCCAAATCTGTCTTGGGGAACTCTGTAGGAGCGCCTTCATCATGGATCTCGAGATGCTCCCTGATGAGTTGTTCGGAAATGACCAACTCCTGGCTAGAAATGCTCGATCTTATTACCCTAACCCCATTTAGGGTTTCAATCTGACCATTTGCCCAAAATTCAGCCTTTTGATTTGAGTATATGGTGAGGTTAACAGTCAAAGCAGTGTAATAAAATGATTGGGTAAGAAAGGAGATGATATCAGAGAAGTCGGCATCCCTTGAAGAATCAAGGAGTACGACTTGGTTGTGCTGAGGGTTAAGTGCCATTTGAGAAAGTTACAGGAAGATAGTTCAAAATTAGGTGAATTGGGGATGAAGGAAGCTTTAAGGGCAGTAAATTTGGTAAAAAGATGAAAGAGATTAGTCGGGGTTATTTAAATGGGTGAAATGGCGGTTTAAGGGGTTTGGATAAGATGATGGGATGTTTTAGTGGAGGATGTG
Organism: Flaveria ramosissima; assembly: GCA_025215565.1. Classification (NCBI taxonomy): domain Eukaryota; kingdom Viridiplantae; phylum Streptophyta; class Magnoliopsida; order Asterales; family Asteraceae; genus Flaveria; species Flaveria ramosissima. Next base: position 36,750,187 of record CM046037.1, on the reverse strand, counting down.
ATAGGGGCGGTAAGGTTTAGTCCATTTAAATAATCCGACATCATTAACAAAATCTTTACTTTTTACAGAGTGGGGCCCAAAAGATTTCTGTTACACAGTAAAGTCTTTCTTCCGAGTATAAAGCATTTCCGAAGGTAATGTTCTTCCGAAGGCAAATTTACTTCCGAAGGTAAAGTTTTTACTTCCAAGAGTAAATATTGCTTTCCAAATGGAGAGTGTTATAAGCTTCGGAAGTAGATCTGGTATGTAATCAATCGCTTCTTCTGAGACTAAAAACTCTTCCGAGAAGAAAATTATCCTGGGAGGAATTTGCTTCAGAAGATATGTAAAACATCTTTCGAGGGTTAATTTCTCTTTGGAAGAATTTATACTTAGTGAAAATTTCAGAGAAGGACTTTTTGTAACAGGGCTTAGATTGTTTTGACACAAGACTTTACACATTAAAAAGGTTTTTAAATGAGATAGACTAGCTGTAATGAGATACTTAAATCTTTGTTCATCAAAAGCTTTGGTGAACAAGTCAGCATATTGTTCATTTGAGTCAACTTTGATTAGTTTAATTAGATTTTTCTCATGAATATCTCTAATGAAATGGTACCTGATATCAATGTGCTTTGTCTTGGAGTGCTTTACTGGATTTTCAGTAATAGAGATAGCAATGTTGTTGTCAATGTGGATAGGAGTGCTCATAAAGTTGAATTCATAGTCTATCATCTGGTTCTGAATCCACAGCAGCAGAGCATAGCAACTAGCAGCAGTAATGTATTCAGCTTCAGCAGTTGATATAGAGACACATGATTGCTTTTTGCATTGCCATGAGATGATCCTTCCAACAAGAAATTGGCATCCACCTGATGTTGATTTCTTGTTGATATTGCAGCCACCATAGTCACTGTCAGAGTATCCATAGAGAGTGAAATCACTATTCCTTGGATACCAAAGACCTAATTTAGATGCTCCTTTGAGGTATTGGAGGATTCTCTTGGTAGTAACTTGGTGAGACACCTTTGGAGCTGCCTGATATCTTGCACAAATACAAGTTGCAAACATGATATCAGGTCTACTTGTTGTTAGATACATCAGAGAACCAATAATTGCTCTATACTGATGTTGATCAGTATCCTCCCCCTTAGAGTCAGGGCAGAGATTATGGTTTCTGGGTATAGGTGTTTTGGCTGCCTTACAATCTTTCATGTCAACTCTTTCTAAGATGTCATTGACATACTTAGATTGATTGATGAAAAACCCTTCCTTCATCTTCTTCACCTGAATTCCAAGGAAAAAGTCCATTTTTTCCATGGAACTCATCTCAAACTTCTTCTTCATGATGCTCTCAAAGTCTTTACACATTTGGTCATTTGAGGAACCAAATATGATGTCATCAACATAGACTTGAACGAGCAAGATGTCCTTTCCAGACTTCCTTATGAAAAGAGTCTTATCAATGGTACCTCTAGTGTAACCATTCTTCAGAAGAAACTGAGACAATGTCTCATACCACAGCCTAGGTGCTTGGTGCAGCCCATATAGAGCTTTATCCAATTTGCACACATAGTTGGGGTGCTGTGGGTCTTCAACTTCTAGAGGTTAGCACACATAGACTTCCCTATCTATATCCCTATATAGAAAGGCACACTTGACATCAAGCTGGTAGACAGTGAAGTTCTTGGATGCAGCATAAGCAAGGAAGATCCTAACTGCCTCAAGTCTTGCAACAGGTGCAAAGACATCAGTATAATCGATTCCTTCCTCTTGAGTGTATCCTTGAACCACTAGTCTTGCTTTGTTCTTGATGATCAAGCCTCTATCATCTCTCTTGTTTCTGAAAACCCATTTAGTGCCTATAGGTACTTGACCAGATGGTAGCGGACATAGGTTCCAAACCTTTTGTCTTTTGAATTGAAGCAGCTCACCTTGCATCGATTCAACCCAGCTACTATCTTTCAAGGCATTTTCCACCTTCTTGGGTTCCATCTGGGATAAGAAGCATGAGTACAAGCAAACATTCCCATTGTAAGTTTGTCCTCTTATTCTCACACCTTCAGAGACTTCCCCTATGATGTTCTCAGCTAGATGAGTGTTGTGAATCCTAAGTCTAGGAATTACCTCCAGTTGCAAAGATAGATCCATATTGGACATATTTGCTCAGGAGATTGAACACTTTGTCCAGCTGCTGTTTCAGACTCATTGAATGAGGACGTATTGAATGAATGAGAAACATCATCATCATTTGTTGGCTGTGAAGCAGCATTAACAATTTCCTGTTCATTCAAGATGTTGCTTCCATCAGCTTGGTGTTATGCAGTGCCACCTGATGAAGTTTGAGGTTCAACAGGTGAACCTTGGTTGAAGCTCCACTATCCCTTGAGATAGTCATACTGTCAGATCTGCCAATAGTGGGAACTTGATTTGTTGCAGCTCTTGGAGAACTTGGAATAGGTCTGTGTTAGGACCGTGTACGGACGGAGTACTAACTGATTATGCGTGTATACCTAATCAAATAGTGCGGAATCCTATTTGATTGGCGATCCAATCAGTGAGAACGCAGTTTCGATCAATCTAGAGATTAATGAAATGTTATGAACGATTAATACACGATTAACTGCGATCTATGAAGTTGGAACAGGTTCTCTAGTGTCTCTGGACGGCTAGGGTACGTATGTGAGTCAAAAACCTTCAAGTGTTTCGTTTTTCCACGAATTAAGTGATATTTATAGGTTAAGGTTTGTCAATCGTGCGACTTAACCATTAGTATGGTTCAGTCGTGCGACTTAATCATACGATTGGTCCATACGCACGACTGAAGGTTCAGTCGTGCGATTGAGCCAATCTTATGTCTCAAGCTGAATATATTGCGGCCTCCAGCTGTTGTTCTCAAGTTCTCTGGATCCAACACCAAATGATTGATTATGGAATTAATTTTCTCCATACACCTTTATTTTGTGACAATGAAGCAGCCATTGGAATTGCTAAAAATCCTATTCATCATTCCCGAACCAAGCATATTGAGACACGAATTCATGCGATTCGTGATGCTCAAGAAAAGGGTTTCATTGATATTATACCCATCGATACAAAAAATCAAAAAGTTGATCTTTTCACAAAAACTTTTGATAAACCTCGTTTTTATGAATTGATTTCTATGCTCGGGTTAATATCTTTTTAAATTTTCATTTTCTATTTCTTTGATTAAAAAATTATATAATTAACAAAAAAAATGATTTATTGAAAATAAAAATTTGGGGGAGTAATTTCATAATTCTGAGAACGGAATTTAACATGATGAGAAATGATTGTATATTCTCTAAGTATTTTTTATATACATGACCGGTGCTTCAATGAGAAATGATAGTAACTGATACTGGATTCTGTTTCACATTAATTTTTAAGGAAAATTGATCAGATTCTTTAACGATATGCTTGATAGACTCAGCCTGACGAATAAAGTAGACAACAGCTTTATGATTAAATTAAACATCATGCTTAAGAATGTCTGGATTTGCTCAATTGTTTTGGCTTGCACAAAAACTGAGTCTTGACAAAAATTGGATTGAGAATGAATCTTTCGTCCATTTTGCTTTGATATGTCATCACCCTGAACCATAGCTGGTATATTCTTGTGTTGAGGTATCGTGTGTTTGTGCTTATCTCCTCTGCTGTACGAATGTACTGACCTGGAGTGATGATCTCCTCTGCTATACGATAGTACTGACCTGGAGCTCTCATCAGCACATGTTTAAATGGTTATCTCCTCTGTTATACGTGAGTATAGATCTGGAGCTCTCACCATTTTGATATAATTATGTCAAATCATCTTATCGATGAGTTCCTTTTAGAATGAAATATTCCGTTTATAATCATTTGCACACTAACTCACAAGCCTTGTTCTACTAAGATTGATTCAAAATTCAAGAAATCCTGAGGTTGGGTGAGGGTTTTTACCAAATGATTGTGGGGTCCTAACATTCTAAAGCATCTAATTGAACCTTAAACGAATCATAAGCTGTTTGTTGAAAAAGGATAAGGCATGAGTTTAAGTGGACAATTATATCAGCAATCGTTATTAATTTGTTCTAATTTCAGTTGTTTCTGTGCAGATTGTGATCAGATCTTGTATTCAGTATGATCTCATTGCTGGTCGATGATTTTTGATTATCTTTATGTTCATAAATATCTAGAGAATGTGATCTCTGATTAATTTAGATCTCTTTATGTGATGTGCTTCATGTTAATAAAAAAAATAAAAAAAATATATATATATATATATATATATATATATATATATAATAATAAAAAAAAGGTTGGTGCCGAAATTATACTTTCGCTAATTGTTTCGCAAAGCGAAACTGCAATCTCGCTAGGTTTACTAATTAGTTGTTAACTGGTTATCTCTTAGCGAAATTACAGTTTCCCTGGGCGAAATTGTAAATTCGCCATGCGAATTTATAGTTTCGCTAGCTGCGAACTATTTGCTATTTAAGTCGTTTTTGCGAAATTTTTCTCATAATTTCGCAAAAACGATCTGTGTAGGTCTTAGGGTTTATCCGTGACGTTATTTGGCGATTTTGTATTGTGATTGTGTTTTGACTGATTAATAGTGTCATTTGCTTTGCATGTGAGTTTCGAACCTTGTAACATCTTTTAATCTGGTTAACATCATCTCCATTTAAGTGATTTGGATTTTGACTCTTCGGTGGGTTCGCTATTCATCCAGCGAAACTACAGATTCTTCTGCGAACTGAACGAAAGTTCTCATCTTTTCAGCGAAACTGTAAAGTTATGCTGTCCGGGCGAACTTAATAGTTTCGCCAAATTATCTTTAGTTTCGCAGTATCTGGTCTTAAACTTGCACAGTTTCGCTTGATCATGTTTTCTTGTGAACAGCGAAACTAATTTTTGAACAGCGAAACTAATTTGTTACAGCGAAACTATGTTTGTGCTTGGAGAAATTAATAGCGAAACTTCTTTAATCTATCCTCACCTTGTCGAAATTGCTTTTTGTTCTGCGAAAATAACATGTTTCAATGAGCGAAACTATTGTTTCGCTTATTGAAACTGTTAGTTTTCATTGTCGAAACTGTTTTTGTTCAGCGAAACTATCATGTCTTAGTGAGCGAAACTATTGTTTCGCTTGCCGAAACTGCTAGTTTCCTTTGTTTTAGTATTATTTTCTTATTTTCATAATTTCTCATTCAAATTTAATTGTTTTCTTTCTCAGGTTATCATGGCTAATCTCAAATTTGATGAGCGGAATAACATCACAGCTATTTTAGATGATACTCACCCTAAGGCAGCTGGATTTCGCGATTGTATCAGATGGCTTCAAAGATCACCTATAGCCTATGCCATATCTCATTCGCCTACTATTTATGATCTTCATATTAGAGATTTTTGGCGATCTGCAGAATATGATACTAGAGGAGATGTACAGCGAATCACTGCCAAAGTTATTGATCATGATGTGACTATCACTGCTGAGAGTGTTTCGAGGATTCTTAGACTTGATGATGATTCTGGAGATGAAGTAGCTATGACAGAGTCTGAAGTGTTTCAAGCTTTCAGAAGTATGGGGTATCAGGGACCAGCCTTTGGTTCAAGGAAAGAGATCAAGAAGTCATTCTTATCTAAAGAATGGAGATATATCGCTCATGTTTTTATCATGTGTCTAGATCACCGTAAAGGTGGATCTGATGGACTTAATCTTGATTGGGCTAAGGCTATGGTGCTGTGTTGTAAAGGGGAGAAGGCCAATATAGCTAGATTGATTTTTGCATGTATGGCAGAGAATGTGATGGCTGTAAAGAAAGACAAATGGCTTCTATACCCTCGTTTTCTTCAGATGTTTTTTGATGATCTTATACCTGATGTTCCAAAAACATGGAGAGATCAAGAGGCTGGTGCAGATGAATCCCCGTATTTTTGCTGATTGTTGTGCTATTCGCCATGACTTTAGTGGTAAAATCACACATCTTTGGGAAAATATGTATCCTCCAGAACGCTGGAATTATATTAGATGGGTGGATGAGTCTGAGAGTAGAAGAGCTGAAGAAACAAGAGTACAGCAAGCTGATGCTACTAAGAAAAGGAAGAGATATGCTAAAGAAAAGTATTATGATTTTGAAGAGGATATTGACGCACAAGCTGAGGAGATCAGGGTTGAGAAAGAAAGGAGGTCTAAGAAGAAAACTGATTTTGCTGAGCCTGAGCGGCGAACCAAACATAGACATGAAGTATTTACAGCTAGAAGAGAGGCTAGTGAAAATCTTGATGAGGATGTGATACGTAACCTAAATACTTCGTTGGCCAATGAGCTGAGTATGATTAAGACTAAACTTACGAATCAGGAGATCAGAGAAAGACAGAAGGATGAGGTGATTGAAGAAATGCAAAGAATGTTAGTTGATCAAAACAAACTGGTTAAGAAGTTGTTTGAGGAGATTACACAATTGAAAGTTGCAGCCGGCCTACCTAGTCAACTGACTCAATCTGAGTTAGATGATTTGACTGATACATCAAAGTACTCATTTCTGAATGTGGGTACTTCGTCTAAGGTAGGAGAGGGTACTTCTGGAGCAGCAACTACTGGTGGAGGAGAGCAGGAAATTCCAAGAGAGGATGTTGGAAGGAATGATAAGGAAGATATTATTGAGGAAACGTGCAGTTTGATTTTGAAAAAGATCTCGTTGGTGAAGAAGTTGTTGTTACAGCTACCACTGAAGGAGTATCTGATAGAGGCAAAGGGTTGGTTGATGAAGAGGAGGAAGATGAACAACTTATAGACTATGATTCAGAACCAGAGTTTTATGAAGTTGATGAGCGACCATTAATTTATGTTGCTAAGAAGGGAGAAGATGATGCTGATGTTTTTGAAATGGATAAGAATGATTGGTTGGTGAAAGAGAAGGAGGTGGAGGAAATTACTCCTTTGTTTCAAAATTTGGAGGGATTAAGCAGGAAGGAAGCCGATAAGAAAATCATAAGCTGGTGCTACAATCCCAGTTTAAAGATGTTCATGATCAAGAGACGAGGAGGAAATATCAGTTATATGCTTAAGAGGAAGGCTTTTAAGACCTTGCCTAAATGGGATTTGAGACGTTTAGCAACTCTACCTTTGATCAATGCTCACTTAAGTGAAAGAGCATCATTTCTTGAGAAGGAAATAAAAAATGGACTTAATGATAATTTTGAGTCTTTTGGATATATGAAAGCTGAAAGAAAGAGATCAAAGAAGGATAAAGATTGGGAGACAGGAAAAGGAAGGATTGTATTAAGAGTTAAACCTCCAAAGACTGTAAATCGGGTAAGATTGGCTGATCCTCTTCCTCAACAACTACAGGACTTTGAGAAGTGGTTTTATGACAACAATACTGGAGAGGCTGTGATTAGAGCTAAACATGGAAAAGAGTTCAGAGTGTTTGATCCGATGGAGTTGTTTAGTTTTTGTGATGAAGACCTTTTGGTACTATGTGAAAATCACATTAAAGCTGGGGCTGGAGAGGAAACTAGAAAAGAAGCTAGTTTGTTCATGAATGTTGCAAACAAGATAATGGGAGTAAGGTCGGAGGTCAAGAAGCTAGCTGAAAGGGTGAGAGCTCAGGATGATTTTGCTATGGATGTTCAAGATTTGAACAGGCAGTTTGCAAAGGCTAGTGGTCATTCTGAAGAAGCTAGTGATGCAGGAAAGAACCTTGAAGGATCAGTGGCTGAAGCTTCTGAGGATGTTGCTGAGGAGGTGATGAAGATAGATCAACGGCAACAGAGGAAACTGGAGCTGACAAGTCAAATCAAGATGAGTGAAGATAGTGAGATCCAACCTAGGGGGAGTATTGAAGATCATGTATAGGTTGGACTCACTTTAGTATAGTTGTTTACTTTACATTGTAATAGGACTTTTGTTAGTTTCCTTTTGTATGTTTTTTGTAATGTGTAGTTTTGGCAGTCCAGCGAAACTGTGAGCGAATCTATACATTCGCTCACAGTTTGCTGTTCTAGTTTACCCGGCGAACTTGTGTTCTGCCGGGCGAAACTATAGTTTTGGCATGACAGTTTCGCTGGTAGCGAAACTGTCTGCGAAACTATAACTGCTATATATACTTTTGTCAATTCTCATTGTAAGGTAAGCTTGCAAAACCCTAATCGTGGATCATTGTTGCAAGTTACATATTCTAAGCAGTTTTTACACAGAAATACTATTGTGGTTCATGTTAATGATTGTTATTGTTCATTTGGTTATCAAATATGTGTTAGAATTCTCTTCTATCTTCTCAATTGTTGTTGTTTAGCATGGATGTTAGATATTGAGCAATTCATCACTTCAATTGTACTGTTTTTCGATCACATGGACCAACAGATCCAGTTTTCTGGCTCAGTCGTGCGACTGGTCCATTAGCATGAAGTGTTCATGCGTATGGTCCATTACCATGGTCCATTCCCATGAATACTTCATACGATTAAGTTTAAACACATTTCTCAACCATTCTTGACTAAGAACTATGTAAACAACCACAAACCTATATAGTTAGTTCAATATGTGTTATGATACAATAAACAATGAAACATTAAACAATATAAGCATCAATCACATATTTCATTTCATTCAACTCATTCATTACATATATGTAAGACATGAAAGACATTTTACATTAAGCTCCTAAACTAGGTACATATGTATCAACAAACTCCCCCTTGGACCTAGTTTACATCATTGTCTAACATTCTTCATTAGCTCTTCGAATTTCTTGTACTTTTCCTCTCTTGTAACTCCGGCATGTATCTCGAATGCAAAACAGAGTCTTATCACGTTCTGAAACTGGAGGGCTTGTACGATATCCTGCGAGTCATAGAATAGTGGCCACTTGTATAAGGTATATACATCGTCAGCAGACAAGTTAGTCAGCCACATAGGGTCAAACACCCGGATAGTATCCATTTGGCTCTCCTTCTGTAAGACTATGGTCGCTTCACCTGTTCTCCAATCGTAATACCACCACTTGAAGTGTGGAGTGAAGTCTTGTGGCATTTCCCGTAAGGGAATCTTAGACATAGTGTGCGGAGGACTCCACTTCAGAACGACCTTTGGCTTTCTAGTAATGGGATCAACTTCAGACCGTCTGCTATACCTCTTTGGTTGTTGAGATCTGAAGTTAACCCACCTGGTGTGGTATTCTTTCCTCATTGTAGCCTCAAACTAGCCTGACATTTTTCTCGGGTCAGCATACAACAACTTTAGGCGTGCCATCTGGTTGAGCTCAAAACCAGGGAGAGTCTTTAAATCATATGGGAATCTAAAATACTCTATGCCCTTTTCTCTTTTAACTGCATACACATTCAGATCCTCAAAATAAGCCCATGCAATGATCTTGCCTGACACCTTTAAGTATTTCTTGACTTTGTATAGCTTGGTGTAGACATTGGGCTTTTGTGCAGTACGCATGGCTTGAATCTCAGCAAAACAGGCCGCCCATTCAGCCTTTTTGATGTCAACATCGGCGTCTGAGGCTTGGGCTTGACCCTCGGTCTTCTCAGCCTCTTTCTCCTTCTGATCCAGCTTGTCAAATGTATCACTGTCGAGAGTATCACCAAAGTTGGGGACAACATTTCCCTCTCGGTCTGTGTACTCTAGATAATGGTCAGCAAGGACATCCTCTATCTCAATTTCATCTATGTCGTTGAGCTCATCATCACTTGTCACCTCAAAAATAGGAGCATCCTTGACAATCTCGTCCGGGTTCAGCCTGAACATCTCAGCAAGTTGCTCGTCAGTCAGGTCATGAATGATTTCTCCTTCTTCGGGAATATAGCTCACTGACCGTCTGACAATCCCTTGCAAATCAAGAATCATTGTGAGTTGAGACTTGATTTGCTGAAGGGGAGCAACATCGTATTCATCTTGCTGATATGTTTGATCTGCTTGATTTAAACATGTAACACATCAATCATTAGTCAATAATCAAGACAGTTAAACATTAGATATATATAAACATTAAGTACATAATTTTATACATGATTCAAGTACAATAGCTTTCAAATACATAAATATCTAATCATTACTTTTGCCCTGAATAGCAGGCTCGTCAGCCGGAGGGGCTGAGGATGAGTCTCCCTGATCCTGAGCCTTCTTTGACTGTCGCTCTCTGGCCTGTGTGGATGCTGGTGCAGCAGCATCATCTCCTTCATCTTCATCTTCTCCCTTCTCCTCTCCTTCAGCTCAATCACCTTCTTCATCAGTCTCATCATCATCATCCTCATCATCCTCATCATCGTCATCATCACCATCATCGTCTCCTTCTCTGATCTTGAGGGGCTCATCTTTGGAGCCTTTGAGTCGTAGCATCAACTTCTTGTTCTTCGCCTTAAGATCATCTATCATCTTTACTGAAGAAGTCTGCAACTCACGAAGCTCAGCAATCTCCTGACTCTGAGCTGCTATCTGCTGAGCTTGAGCAGCATTGAGCTCCATCAGCTGGTTTAGTTGTGTAGCTCGTTGCTCATCAGTAGCAAGCAGCTTAAGCACAATCCGGTTTAGATTGGCCAGCAGCTCCTCTAACCCAACAGAGGATAGAGAGGATCCAAAGCTCAGTGGGACCTGAGATGAAGTCCCGGCTCGATGGGTGGTGGTAGTGGTGGTAGCTGTTGTAAAGATGGGTGGTGGTATAGGTATAACTGGTGGAGGTATGGCTGTAGTAGTGGAGGGTGGAGGTGTGGTAGTAATGGTGGGTGGTGTGGTAGTAATGGTGGGTGGTGTGGTAGTAGTGGTGGAGGGTGTGGTAGTGGTGGTGGTAGCTGTGGTGGTGGTGGTGGTAGAGGTGGTGATCAAAGTGAATCTCCGTCTCTTACTCTTCATCCCGTGTGGCTGAGCCATCCTCTTTTTCCTCGATCCCTTCGAGGAGGATGCTCCCCCTTGGCTGTTGGGCTGGTCTGGGGTGTAAGATGGATCAGTAGCAGCCTCCCCAGACTCACCCTGGCGTCCACCTACCGCCCTAATCCCTCGCTCGGTGGCAACCACCCTGCTGCCCACCGTCCGAACTAATGGCTCCTCATCAGACTCCTCGCTCGGTGGCAACCACCTCAGCTCCTCCGTGGGTGGATGATGGAGATGTAACATCTGTGATAGTGGCCCTAGATTGGGTGGGGCCAGTATCTCCACCATCACCACTATCATCATCATCAGAATCGTCGGATGGGAGCACAATCGGCTCAGAATCTGAGTCACTATCATCGTGACGCCACTTCCTCCTAGCTGGCGCCACGTAGTCCTCTCGGACCAAATGCCCAAACAATCTCCTTACCGGGGTCTTCACTTGCTTGACCCGGTAAACCTTCATCCTTCCTAGGGTGGTATCATCCATCACCTCTAGTGTAACTGCATCCTCTCTCTCCTTGGGCAGCGAAGGAAGCTTCTGGTCGATGATCATCTGAATGAAACGTGGGTACATGCAGAAGCCTTCCTTGCCTTTGGCCTCTATGTTCTCCACCAAGTAGGTGAAGATCATCCTCGAAAAGCTGAACGGGTGGTTCAGCACCAAAGCTACATATGCGTTCTGGATCTGATCTGATAACTCATCAAATCCGCCCTTCCTTGAGGCAATACACTTCAGCAGCACATGGGCTAAGTATTTGAACTGGGGGCACATGTTGCTCTTGTTGAGCACACCTGCGTTTATATCCCCCGATTACTTAGCCCAAAGAAAACATCCTCAAACTGTTAACGGATGCAGTCTAGTTAGGCAATCACCATCATCTCCCAACTCTTAGACTGTCCTTAGATCCTTCTCACTGATCTCAATGTCCTGACCAAAGATGGAACTCCTAATACGGTAAGGCTCTGAGGACCTATCTACAACAGCGCTTTCCCAGAAAGCTTGCTGTATCGATCTGTATGGTGTGCACGCAGTGGAGATAGCTCTGAAGATCCTCGATCTCCGTAGAAATGTAATAATGCCCGCGAACTCAGACGCGTTCCGGGACGTAATGTCTAGATGAGCACATATGTTGTGCTTGGTGCTCATCGTCCTCCGGCTAGCCATGCTGCTGTAACACAAGATAGATAAACGTTAGATTGTGTGTAAATGAATTACATTTGAATTTATTTGACTTGAATCCTTCTGTTCTGTCGTGCGAAAGGGCAGCGCGACTGAGTCTGAGTCGTGCGATTGAGCTCATTCGTGCGATTGAGCATGCGACTGGGTTTAGTCGTATGCTATCCCATGCGGTTGATCCAGTCGTGCGACTGGACTCATACGCATGGTTCAGTCGTGCGATTGTGCCATTCGCCCAGCTCAGTCGTGCGATTGAGGTTCATCAGTAAGTCCATTCGCATGACAGTCTGTTTTTCCATTCAAATTCAGATCTTGAGCAAAACTTGATGTTAGACGTTGTGGTTTGACTCATTAGACTCGCTATTGTTCCAACTAACATCTAACACATTTTAAATTAGCAATTTACTTAGTTTTATAGGTTTATTTTGTGAACTAAGTCTCGGTTCTTGTTAGGGCTCAATTTAAGTCGATTTCGGGCATGATTTGATGAACATTTTAGTGGATTACGTCGCACATTACCTGTATAATCAACAGAATCGTTAGAAGCAACAATAATCAGTCTAGAACACTCAATCACAATTTTGGCAGCATAACGGTACTATCGTGCGAAGAGAGAGCGATTGGGGGGGGGGGTGATGAGTGTCTTCGACCGACTCCCCCTTATTTATACTAGGGTTTCTTTCACTCGTGCGACCGAACCTAATCGCACTGTTGATTCGTGCGACTGAGGCTCAGTCGTGCGACTGGCTCAGTCGGTCACCTTCAGTCGTGCGACTAGGTTTTAGTCGTGCGACTAACTCATTCGGTCACCTCCATTCGTGCGATTGGTTCATTCTGATGATCTAATCGTATGGATTGACCCATGCTTATGGTCCAATTGCACGTCTTGTCCATACGTGTGGTTTAGTCGTGCGATTGGGCTCATACGTATGGTCCAATCGTACGACTGGTCCATACTCATGGTCTAGTCGTGCGAATGGCTCATACTTATGAGTTTGACCTTATGACCATTCATACACTTAGCCCTTTTACTTATTGATAAGACAATTTGACCATTGATCATCTCAGATATGACAATTTTAACTTAGAAAAACTGTGGATCACCTCAGACGTGATCCTTTTACATTTGAAAACCCCATTGGTCACCTCAGACGTGACCCTTTTAGTGAGTGAATCCCATATTGACTTCTGATGCGTAGTCCGACATTTAACTACTAAATTAACTAAAATTAACTAAATTAAACAACTAGAAATAAAACAAAGACAAGACATCTTTTTGTATTTTTTTTATTAGAGATGAAATACGACCTATTAGAATAATTCTAATTGATTTTACTTCAGGGACATCACAGCTTCAATTCCAGTTAATCATTTCTGGTACAATTCATTTTGGAATCATACAGGTATTCCAGAATCATTTGGGACATGTTACCAAAACCTTTTGATGCTAGATTCTTGTTTTTATCGAGAGTCATTAGCGAGTTTAGGAAATCATACTAGAGCTATAAGATGCACACGTTGATTTGGACTTTCAAGAGTTGCTGCTCACGATGATTGTCAGTATACTTGTCCTCTTAAATCCATACACAGATTTTTGACACTCATTGGTGATGAATTAAGGTTTAATTATTTCAACAAACATTTGTGGATCCCACGCTTATATGGTAATCAACATTCCTCAGGAGATTTTTGAGCGGTCTACGGGTGTTTTGACAAGAAGAAACTATTCTAAGAGCTTTCAAAGAGATGCCAAGCCTCAGGTCAGTGCCATCGCACAGCAGAGAGGCGCAAACAACAGTGAACTCTAGAATATTTAGGTTATGCTTATCCTCAAGTTAGTGCCATGGCACAGCAGAGAGACACACAACCTATCTTCTTGTGAGAGCATTTTTCTTTTCTTTTTGCAAGTAACGCACCAACAACATTTGTTATCAGCTTGATAGCGCTTACACAATTTTTTTTCCGTGCTTTGCTCTTTTTATGGTCAACCGCACACATTTATGGCGTTTATTTGCTCGTCGCCCCTTATTGGAACTACGTTGATTGTGTTAACCAGGGATAAGATGGGAACCCACAACAAGTTGAATAATTTAGTTTGAATTTAAGTGTTAGGACCTGGTATTTGAACGAAATACCTAGTGATTAGCGTGTTAAACCAACTCAAATAGTGCGGAATCCTATTTGATTGGCGATCCAATTAGTGAGAACACACGATGAATCAATCAAGAATTGAATCCAACGTCAGAAATCGATTAGGAATCGATCTGATGTGTTCTGTGAACTTGGAGAACGATTTGGGAGGCTTCTGGACGGCTAGGGTACGTCTGGAATCGTAATGGGATGAATTCTTACGTTTTTCCACGAATTGGGTCTATTTATAGGTTAGTATTGTTCAATCGTGCGACTGGGTCATAAGTATGGTACAGTCGTGCGATTGAACCATGCGGTTGATTCATCCGCACGACTGAGTGTTCAGTCGTGCGATTGAGTCAATCTTATGTGTCAATCATACGACTGATCCAGTCTCCTGGTTCAGTCGTGCGATTGAATCAATCGTATGAAGTTATTCATGCGTGTGGTCCATTCGCATGGGCCATTCGCATGAGAACTTCATTTAGTTAAGTTTGAATGTTTTAATTTATATAACATAATGTGCAATCCTTCAAACAATCATAAACCCAATCAATTTAATCACGACTCATTAATGAAATATTAAACATCACAAGTAACAACCAATTCATATCATTTCATTAATCGATACTATTACATCATAATCAGACAGACAAGATTTATTACATTACAACTCATGATCTAGGGACATACATGCATCAACAAACTCCCCCTTGGACCTAGATCTATCTAATCTCTTGTCTTCTGCATCACCTCATTATACTTCTTGTACTTCTCCTCTTTAGTGACTCCTGCGTGAATCTCAAACGCAAAGCAAAGTCGTATAACGTTTTGGAACTGGAGGGCTTGTACAATGTCCTGTGTGTCATAGAACAGTGGCCACTTGTATAATGTATAGACATCATTAGCAGACAAGTTGGTTAGCCACATCGGGTCGAATACCCTGATAGTATCCATTTGTCCCTCTTTATTCAGAACTATGACAGCTTCAGTAGTTCTCCAATCATAGTACCACCATTTGAAGTGTGGAGTGAAGTCCTATGGCATTTCCCTGAGAGGGATTCTCGACATAGTGCGCGGAGGACTCTACTTCAGCACAATCTTGGGCTTGCCACTAATGGCATCAACCTCAGACCTTCTTATATACCTCGTAGGCTGTTGTGGTCTGAAGTTAACCCATCTGGTGTGGTACTCCTTCTTCAGGGCAGCCTCAAACCAGCCTGACATCTTTCTTGGGTCAGCATACAGTAGCTTTAGCTTAGCCAGCTGGTTGAGCTCAAAACCAGGTAGAGTCTTCAGATCATGTGGGAACCTGAAGTACTCTATGCCCTGCTCCCTCTTAACTGCATACGCGTTAAGGTCATCAAAATAAGCCCATGCAATAATCCTGCCTGACACCTTATGGTGTTTCTTGACTCTGTAGAGCTTGGTGTAGGCATCTTTCTTTGGTGCAGCACGCTGGGCTCTTACTTCTTCAAAACAGGCAGCCCACTCAGCCTTGCGAATATCTACGTCATCATTGGAGGCTTGGGCTGTTCCTTCAGTCTTTTCGGTTTCCTGCTCCATCTTGTCTAGTACCTCAAACGTATCACTGACTAGGGACTCACCCAGATTGGGGACCACATTACCCTCGGTGTCAGCATACTGAGGGTACTCTTCTGCAGTAATATCTTCAACCTCAACTTCATCAACGTCATTTAGTTCTTCATCACTGGTTGAATCAACTGTTGGAGCATCCTTGACTATTTCATCAGGAATGAGTCTGAACATCTCTGCCAGTTGCTCATTAGATAGGTCATGAATTATTTCCCCTTCTTCAGGGGTATAACTCACAGACCTTCTTACAATCCCTTGTAGATCAAGAATCATGGTTAATTGAGTCTTGACCATTTGAAGGGGAGCAAAGTCAAACTCATCCCTTTGAAAGTTTGGATCTGTTTGATATAAACATTCAACACATAAACCATTAGTAATTAATCAAACAGAATTATATCAACTTAATATATAAACATTCAACACACTTGTTTTTCATTACATGATTCAAATACAAAATAAATAAATACATAAGACATCTAATCTGTACTTTTGTCTTGAATCATGGGCGTGTCGCTCGGAGGAGCAGAAGTGGTGGATGACTGGTCCTGTCGATGCTTAGATCTTCGTTCTTGACAAGAAGCAGAGGCCGATGCAGCCGCATCCCCTCCTTCTGCTTCGTCATCATCATCTCTACCTTCTGTCCTGTCTTCCTCAGTCTCTTCCTCATCATCATCATCTTCCTCATCATCATCATCATCATCTTCATCATCACCATCTCCATCATCCCCGTCACCCTCCTTTAGCTCCAAGGGCTCATCCTTCGACCCCTTTAACCTCAGCATAATCGTCTTGTTGGTCGTCTCCAACTCCTCTATACGTTTGACGGACTAGGCCTGCTGGTCCTGGAGTTGGGACACCTCGATTCTCTGAGCATCGATTAGCTGGTTCTGCTGGTCTATCACCAGAGCCTGCTCTGCCATCTGCTGAGACTGGGCAGCAGTCAGGTCGGTCAGCTGGCGGATCTGCGCCGCCTTCTCCTCATCTGCAGCGAGCAGGCGCATCACCATATGGTTAAGCGCTGAGAGCTGCTCCTCTACCCCGATGTGAGGTAGAGTAGATCCATAAACATGTGGTGGTTGGGCTGAGGGTCCAGCATGATGTGTGGTGGTGGTGGCAGTGGCAGTGGTGAATATGGGTCAGTAGGCTGGTGCTGGTGATGTAGGTGTGAATGGTCTGGTGATGGATGGGAAGGATACAGTGGTGGTAGGTAAGGTGGTGGCTGTGGTAGTGGAAGTAGTGGATGTGGTGGCTGTGGTGATGGGTGGTATGTCAGTGGTGGTGGTAGTGGTGGCTGTGGTGTTGGAAGTAGTGGCAGCAGTGGTGACGAAGGTCAGGCGACGCTTCTTCTTCTTCAATCCATGGGGTTGAGCCATCCGCTTCCTCCTAGTCCCGGTGGAAGTGGATGCTCCCCCTGCAGCTCTGCCCACTGAACCCGGAACATAGTTCGGGTCAGTCTCTCTCTCTGAGGAGTCCCGAGGGTGTTCACCAACCACCCTAAGCCCGTGGTCTGTGGGAACAACTTTGCTTCCCACAGTCCTGGTGAGGGGCTCCTCATCTGACTCCTCCTCCTCTTGATCACCAGCTACAAACTCCTGATGGAAACCGGCCATCTCAGCAACCTCTCCGGCAGTGGCAGACCCCGGGGGGAATAACGTCTGAATCAGTGCCTCTAGGTGGAGCAGGCATATCATCCCCGGCGTCGCCGCTATCATCATCATCCGAGTCAGTATCTGGTATAGCAATATGCTCAACATCTGAATCACTGTCATCGTGGCGCCACTTTCTCTTGGCTGGCGCCACATAGTCAGCACGGGCCAGATGCCCAAACAACCTCCTGACAGGGGGTTTCACCTGCTTCCCCCTGTATACCTTCATCTGGCCTAGCGTAGTGTCATCCATGACTTCTAGCACTACAGCATCCTCCTTCTCCTTTGGCAGGTAGGGAAGCTTCTTATCAATAATCATCTGTATAAACCTCGGATACATACATAAGCCTTCCTTCCCTTTGCCCTCAATGTTCTCCACCAGGTAGGTGAAGATCATTTTGGAGAAGCTGAACGGGTGGTTCAGCACCAATGCAGCATAAGCGTTCTGGATCTGATCTGACAACTCATCAAATCCTCCCTTCCTCGACGCTATGCACTTCAGCAGAACATGCGCAAGATACTTGAACTGGGGACAGAGGTTACTCTTGTTGAGTACCCCCGCATTGATGTCCCCAGAGTACTTGGCTCTCATAAAGCATCCTCTGACAGTGACGGGGTGTAGACGAGTAGGACAATCAGCATCATCCTCTAACTGTAGAACAATCCTCAAATCTTCCTCTGATACGGTAATAGCCTCACTAAAGATTGTACTCCTGATACAATGAGGCTCAGAGGATCTATCAACAGTCGCGCCTTCCCAGAAGGCTTGCTGCACTGATCTATACGGAGTGCATGGTGTAGAGATAGCATGAGTGATCCTGGATCTCAACAGAAACGTAATGATGCCTGCGAAGTCAGCTGCGTTCCTGGATGTCAAATCCAGATGAGCACATATGTTATGCTTGGTGCTCATGTTCCATCGACTCGCCATCTGTAACACATAACAATATAAACATTAGTATCGTTGGCTAAAAGCAAGATGAAACACTTAGACTTTGAATAGAGTATCTCTGTCATGCGATTGAGGTTGTGCGACTGAAGATAGTCGTGCGACTGAACAGGGCGATTGAGGTTCAGACGTGCGAATGACCTCATGCGTACGACTGAGTGTGCGACTGGACTCATGCGCATGTACTCTTATGCGGTTACACCAGTCGTGCGACTGAGTCTCATTCGCATGGTTCAGTCGTGCGGTTAAGTAAATCGCCCCCTTCAGTCGTGCGACTGAGTTCATCCAGACGACCAGTCGCCTGTCTCAGTTGTTCAGTCGCCAATCGTTCGAAACTTCACAAACTAAGTCTTTTAACTCAATTAACCGGTTCATTAGACTCTCATTCTCGTTACTAATAACCTATTTGACTTAATCTTAACGTTTTGCTTGGATTTAATAGGTTATTAGGGCTTTCTTATCTCGGTTCAAGTTACACAGTCGAACAATCCAAGTTAGGGTTCCAATCCTTCTGTTTTTGGTGAAATAAGACTTCAAATTACCTGTATGATGAATGGCGAACATCAGTGAATCACAATCAACTGTAAAACTAGGGCAAATAAAATTTTGGCAGCGTAACGGTAGGGAGTGCGATTTAGGGGCGATTTGAGGGTGATGAGTCTCTGCGACCGACTCCTCCTCTATTTATACCAACCCAAGATCCAATCGTGCGACTGAGTTCATACGCATCTTTCAGTCTGCGATGGGGCTCAGCGTGCGATTGGGTCAGTCGCCCTTCTCCAGTCGTCCGACTGGATTTCAGTCGTGCGACTGACTCACTTGTTCGCACTTACCTCCGACTGGACCAATCGTATGGCCATTCGGTTTTGATGGTCCATACTCATAGTTCATTCGCACGAATGGATTCCATTCGTATGGTTAGTCCATACGTATGGTCCATTAGTGCGAATGGGTCATACTTAGTTGATTTTCTGCCATTTTGACCAATTACTTTTAAAACCCCTTTTAACTTTATGAAATTAACATTATGAACCTTTGATCAACTTAGACATGACCCTTTTAGTGAGTTGATTCCTTCTGATTTTCCTGATGTAGCCCGAACACGACTAAAATTAAATTAAAACAACTAACTAATTTAAGAACTTAAACAAATTACATAAACAGACATTTTTGGCTTTTGTGAGGATAAATCCAGAGATTGATATCTACGGGATTTGGTTCGGGAGCAGATAGCTTCAACTTAAATTGATCATATCTGGACCAATTCAATTTTGGAACGATACAGGTAAGTCAAATCATTTGGACGTGTTATTAAACCTTTGAAGCTCAATTCTCGGTGTTCATCCAGAGTCGTTAGCAACTTAAGGAAATCAGCTGAAGCTAAGATTTTCACTTGATTTGGACTCTTTTAGAATGCAGCCACAAATGATTGCAGTATGTTTTGTCCACTTAAATCCATACACAGACTTTGACCCAGACTTGTGACTTATTTGGTTTAATTATTTTCAACTAACATTTGTGGATCCCACTTATTGGTAATCAACATTCCTCGGAGCTTTTGAGCGGTCTACGGGTATTATTACGAGAAGAGACTATTCTTAGAGCAATTCAAAGAGAAGCCTATCCTCAGGTCAGTGCCATCGCACAGCAAAAGAGGCGGCAAACAACAATGAATTCTAGAATATCTAGGTTATGCTTATCTCAGTCAGTGCCATCGCACAGCGAGAGGCACACAACTATCTCCTTGTAGAGCAGCTTATTTTATTTTAACAACAAAATGCACCAACAACATAAGTCATAGCTTTATTGCATTGCTTTCCATTTTTTTTCTTGCTTGCCTAATTATGGTCATCCGCACCATTTGTGGCATTTAATTGTCTCATACCCTATTGGAATATATTGATTGTGTTTAACCAGTGATAAGGGAAGCCCACAGTCAGTTGAACGATTAGTTTGATTTGAAGATCACCAACTCATGTCTAATTGTCTATTGTTTTGAATCTGCCAACCATATCATAATGGTCTAGCAGCCTTAAGTCTTCTTTCTTTGTGGCACCTTATGAGTTGCAGGTTAGGACCTGGTATTTGAACGAAATACCTAGTGATTAGCGTGTTAAACCAACTCAAATAGTGCGGAATCCTATTTGATTGGCGATCCAATCAGTGAGAACACACGATGAATCAATCAAGAATTGAAATCCAACGTCAGAAATCGATTAGAATCGATCTGATGTGTTCTGTGAACTTGGAGAACGATTTGGGAGGCTTCTGGACGGCTAGGGTACGTCTGGAATCGTAATGGGATGAATGCTTACGTTTTCCACGAATTGGGTCTATTTATAGGTTAGTATTGTTCAATCGTGCGACTGGGCCATAAGTATGGTTCAGTCGTGCGATTGAACCATGCGGTTGATTCATCCGCACGACTGAGTGTTCAGTCGTGCGATTGAGTCAATCTTATGTGTCAATCATACGACTGATCCAGTCTCCTGGTTCAGTCGTGCGATTGAGTCAATCGTATGAAGTTATTCATGCGTGTGGTCCATTCGCATGGGCCATTCGCATGAGAACTTCATTAAGTTAAGTTTGAATGTTTTAATTAATATAACATAATGTGCAATCATTCAAACAATCATAAACCCAATCAATTCAATCACGACTCATTAATGAAATATTAAACATCACAAGTAACAACCAATTCATATCATTTCATTAATCGATACTATTACATCATAATCAGACAGACAAGATTTATTACATTACAACTCATGATCTAGGGACATACATGCATCAACAAACTCCCCCTTGGACCTAGATCTATCTAATCTCTTGTCTTCTGCATCACCTCCTTATACTTCTTGTACTTCTCCTCTTTAGTGACTCCTGCGTGAATCTCAAACGCAAAGCAAAGTCGTATAACGTTTTGGAACTGGAGGGCTTGTACAATGTCTTGTGTGTCATAGAACAGTGGCCACTTGTATAATGTATAGACATCATTAGCAGACAAGTTGGTTAGCCACATCGGGTCGAATACCCTGATAGTATCCATTGGCCCTCTTTATTCAGAACTATGACAGCTTCAGCAGTTCTCCAATCATAGTACCACCATTTGAAGTGTGGAGTGAAGTCCTGTGGCATTTCCCTGAGAGGGATTCTCGACATAGTGCGCGGAGGACTCCACTTCAGCACAATCTTGGGCTTGCCAGTAATGGCATCAACCTCAGACCTTCTTATATACCTCGTAGGCTGTTGTGGTCTGAAGTTAACCCATCTGGTGTGGTACTCCTTCTTCAGGGCAGCCTCAAAAGCCTGACATCTTTCTTGGGTCAGCATACAGCAGCTTTAGCTTAGCCAGCTGGTTGAGCTCAAAACCAGGTAGAGTCTTCAGATCATGTGGGAACCTGAAGTACTCTATGCCCTGCTCCCTCTTAACTGCATACGCGTTAAGGTCATCAAAATAAGCCCATGCAATAATCCTGCCTGACACCTTATGGTGTTTCTTGACTCTGTAGAGCTTGGTGTAGGCATCTTTCTTTGGTGCAGCACGCTGGGCTCTTACTTCTTCAAAACAGGCAGCCCACTCAGCCTTGCGAATGTCTACGTCATCATTGGAGGCTTGGGCTGTTCCTTCAGTTTTCGGTTTCCTGCTCCATCTTGTCTAGTACCTCAAACGTATCACTGACTAGGGACTCACCCAGATTGGGGACCACATTACCCTCGGTGTCAGCATACTGAGGGTACTCTTCTGCAGTAATATCTTCAACCTCAACTTCATCAACGTCATTTAGTTCTTCATCACTGGTTGAATCAACTGTTGGAGCATCCTTGACTATTTCATCAGGATTGAGTCTGAACATCTCTGCCAGTTGCTCATCAGATAGGTCATGAATTATTTCCCCTTCTTCAGGGGTATAACTCACAGACCTTCTTACAATCCCTTGTAGATCAAGAATCATGGTTAATTGAGTCTTGACCATTTGAAGGGGAGCAAAGTCAAACTCATCCCTTTGAAAGTTTGGATCTGTTTGATATAAACATTCAACACATAAACCATTAGTAATTAATCAAACAGAATTATATCAACTTAATATATAAACATTCAACACACTTGTTTTTCATTACATGATTCAAATACAAAATAAATAAATACATAAGACATCTAATCTGTACTTTTGTCTTGAATCATGGGCGTGTCGCTCGGAGGAGCAGAAGTGGTGGATGACTGGTCCTGTCGATGCTTAGATCTTCGTTCTTGACCAGAAGCAGAGGCCGATGCAGCCGCATCCCCTCCTTCTGCTTCGTCATCATCATCTCTACCTTCTGTCCTGTCTTCCTCAGTCTCTTCCTCATCATCATCATCTTCCTCATCATCATCATCATCTTCATCATCACCATCTCCATCATCCCCGTCACCCTCCTTTAGCTTCAAGGGCTCATCCTTCGACCCCTTTAACCTCAGCATAATCGTCTTGTTGGTCGTCTCCAACTCCTCTATACGTTTGACGGACTGGGCCTGCTGGTCCTGGAGTTGGGACACCTCGACTCTCTGAGCATCGATTAGCTGGTTCTGCTGGTCTATCACCCGAGCCTGCTCTGCCATCTGCTGAGACTGGGCAGCAGTCAGGTCGGTCAGCTGGCGGATCTGCGCCGCCTTCTCCTCATCTGCAGCGAGCAGGCGCATCACCATACGGTTAGCGCTGAGAGCTGCTCCTCTACCCCGATGTGAGGTAGAGTAGATCCATAAACATGTGGTGGTTGGGCTGAGGGTCCAGCATGATGTGTGGTGGTGGTGGCAGTGGCAGTGGTGAATATGGGTCGGTAGGCTGGTGCTGGTGATGTAGGTGTGAATGGTCTGGTGGTGGATGGGAAGGATACAGTGGTGGTAGGTAAGGTGGTGGCTGTGGTAGTGGAAGTAGTGGATGTGGTGGCTGTGGTGATGGGTGGTATGTCAGTGGTGGTGGTAGTGGTGGCTGTGGTGGTGGAAGTAGTGGCAGCAGTGGTGACGAAGGTCAGGCGACGCTTCTTCTTCTTCAATCCATGGGGTTGAGCCATCCGCTTCCTCCTAGTCCCGGTGGAAGTGGATGCTCCCCCTGCAGCTCTGCCCACTGAACCCGGAACATAGTTCGGGTCAGTCTCTCTCTCTGAGGAGTCCCGAGGGTGTTCACCAACCACCCTAAGCCCGTGGTCTGTGGGAACAACTTTGCTTCCCACAGTCCTGGTGAGGGGCTCCTCATCTGACTCCTCCTCCTCTTGATCACCAGCTACAAACTCCTGATGGAAACCGGCCATCTCAGCAACCTCTCCGGCAGTGGCAGACCCCGGGGAATAACGTCTGAATCAGTGCCTCTAGGTGGAGCAGGCATATCATCCCCGGCGTCGCCGCTATCATCATCATCGAGTCAGTATCTGGTATAGCAATATGCTCAACATCTGAATCACTGTCATCGTGGCGCCACTTTCTCTTGGCTGGCGCCACATAGTCAGCACGGGCCAGATGCCCAAACAACCTCCTGACAGGGGGTTTCACCTGCTTCCCCCTGTATACCTTCATCCGGCCTAGCGTAGTGTCATCCATGACCTCTAGCACTACAGCATCCTCCTTCTCCTTTGGCAGGGAGGGAAGCTTCTGATCAATAATCATCTGTATAAACCTCGGATACATACAGAAGCCTTCCTTCCCTTTCCCCTCAATGTTCTCCACCAGGTAGGTGAAGATCATTTTGGAGAAGCTGAACGGGTGGTTCAGCACCAATGCAGCATAAGCGTTCTGGATCTGATCTGACAACTCATCAAATCCTCCCTTCCTCGACGCTATGCACTTCAGCAGAACATGCGCAAGATACTTGAACTGGGGACAGAGGTTACTCTTGTTGAGTACCCCGCATTGATGTCCCCAGAGTACTTGGCTCTCATAAAGCATCCTCTGACAGTGAGGGGGTGTAGACGAGTAGGACAATCAGCATCATCCCCTAACTGTAGAACAATCCTCAAATCCTCCTCTGATACGGTAATAGCCTCACCAAAGATCGTACTCCTGATGCAATGAGGCTCAGAGGATCTATCAACAGTCGCGCCTTCCCAGAAGGCCTGCTGCACTGATCTATACGGAGTGCATGGTGTAGAGATAGCATGAGCGATCCTGGATCTCAACAGAAACGTAATGATGCCTGCGAAGTCAGCTGCGTTCCTGGATGTCAAATCCAGATGAGCACATATGTTATGCTTGGTGCTCATGTTCCATCGACTCGCCATCTGTAACACATAACAATATAAACATTAGTTCGTTGGCTAAAAGCAAATGAAACACTTAGACTTTGAATAGAATATCTCTGTCATGCGATTGAGGTTGTGCGACTGAAGACAGTCGTGCGACTGAACAGTGCGATTGAGGTTCAGACGTGCGAATGACCTCATGCGTACGACTGAGTGTGCGACTGGACTCATGCGCATGTACTCTTATGCGGTTACACCAGTCGTGCGACTGAGTCTCATTCGCATGGTTCAGTCGTGCGGTTAAGTAAATCGCCCCCTTCAGTCGTGCGACTGAAGTTCATCCGGACGACCAGTCGCCTGTCTCAGTTGTTCAGTCGCCAATCGTTCGAAACTTCACAAACTAAGTCTTTTAACTCAATTAACCGGTTCATTAGACTCGCATTCTCGTTACTAATAACCTATTTGACTTAATTTAACGTTTTGCTTGGTTTTAATAGGTTATTAGGGCTTTCTTGTCTCGGTTCAAGTTTCACAGTCGAACAATCCAAGTTAGGGTTCCAATCCTTCTGTTTTTGGTGAAATAAGACTTCAAATTACCTGTATGATGAATGGCGAACGTCAGTGAATCACAATCAACTGTAAAACTAGGGCAAATAAAATTTTGGCAGCGTAACAGTAGGGAGTGCGATTTAGGGGCGATTTGAGGGTGATGAGTCTCTGCGACCGACTCCTCCTCTATTTATACCAACCCTAGATCCAATCGTGCGACTGAGTTCATACGCACCTTTCAGTCGTGCGAGTGGGACTCAGTCGTGCGATTGGGTCAGTCGCCCTTCTCCAGTCGTCCGACTGGATTTCAGTCGTGCGACTGACTCACTCGTTCGCACTTAATCCTCCGACTGGACAATCGTATGGGCCATTCGGTTTGATGGTCCATACTCATAGTTCATTCGCACGAATGGATTCCATTCGTATGGTTAGTCCATACGTATGGTCCATTCGTGCGAATGGGTCATACTTAGTTGATTTTCTGCCATTTTGACCAATTTACTTTTAAAACTTTTAAACCCCTTTTAACTTTATGAAATTAACATTATGAACCTTTGATTAACTTAGACATGACCCTTTTAGTGAGTTGATTCCTTCTGATTTTCCTGATGTAGCCTGACACACAACTAAAATTAAAATTAAAACAACTAACTAATTTAAGAACTTAAACAAATTACATAAACAGACATATTTTTGGCTTTTTGTGAGAGATAAATCCAGAGATTGATATCTACGGGATTTGGTTCGGGAGTAGATAGCTTCAACTTAGATTGATCATATCTGGACCAATTCAATTTTGGAATCATACAGGTAAGTCAAATCATTTGGGACTTGTTATTAAAACCTTTGAGCTCAAATTCTCGGTGTTCATCCAGAGTCGTTAGCAACTTAAGGAAATCATACTGAAGCTCTTAGATTTTCACATTGATTTGGACCTTTTAGAATGTAGCCACAATGATTGTCAGTATGTTTGTCCACTTAAATCCATACACAGACTTTTGACCCAGACTGGTGACTTATTTAGGTTTAATTATTTCAACTAACATTTGTGGATCCCACACTTATATGGTAATCAACATTCCTCAGGAGCTTTTGAGCGGTCTACGGGTATTATTACAAGAAGAGACTATTCTTAGAGCATTCAAAGAGAAGCCTATCCTCAGGTCAGTGCCATCGCACAGCAGAGAGGCGGCAAACAACAATGAATTCTAGAATATCTAGGTTATGCTTATCCTCAGGTCAGTGCCATCGCACAGCAGAGAGGCACACAACCTATCTCCTTGTTAGAGCAGCTTATTTTATTTTACACAAAATGCACCAACAACATAAGTCATTAGCTTTATTGCATTTGTCTTTCATTTTTCTTGCTTTGCTCTAATTATGGTCATCCGCACACATTTGTGGCGTTTAATTGCTCAATACCCCTTATTGGAATATATTTTGATTGTGTTAACCAGTGATAAGATGGAAGCCCACAGTCAGTTGAACGACTTAGTTTGATCTTGAGATCACCAATCAGGTCTAATTGTCTATTGTGTTGAATCTACCAACATATCATATATGGTCTAGCAGCCTCTAAGTCTACTTTCTTTGTGTCACCTTAGGAGTTGCCAGTTTTCTATCATCTTCCCTTTTTGTATTGCTTAGACTACACAGACTTATACTTTGAACTTTTGCATCTTTCCAAAACTTAAATTTTTAAAGTCCCTCTTGATATGTTCCTGTGTACTATCATTTTCCAAAGGTATTGAATCGGTATCACAGACACAATCTACCTTATTTCAGCTAGTTACTCCTTCTCCCTCATTTTTTTTTAATGTTAACTTGCTGTGACATATTCTCCCCCTAAAATACTAAAATCATTTCTGGTTTAATTATTTTAGGATTTTCATAAACAGCAAAGTAACATGAGTTTAAATAAAACAGTCGAGAATAAACAAATAAAATAAAATAAAATAAACTTTAACTAAACTACATCGGACTACACATTATCATCATCAGGAATTACCTCACTTTTCTTTTTAACGCCGTTGACCTCTAACAAATATTGAAAACGTGGTTTATCAAAGGCTTTAGTATAGAGGTCAGCGCGTTGAAAATCAGTATTAATTTTAACCACATCAATTAAGTTCTTTTCAAAGCAATCTCTAATGAAATGGTATTTAATACCGATGTGTTTGGTCTTAGGATGTTGAACCGGATTTTTAGTTACTGCAATTGCAGCAGAGTTATCAACAAAAATAGGAGTAGATGAGAATTTTAAACCGTAATCCCGCATTTGCTGTTGAATCCAGATGATTTGTGAACAGCAACTTGCAGCAGCAACATATTCGGCTTCACAGGTTGACAATGCAACCGATGTCTGCTTCTTACACTGCCAGGTAACTAATCTTCTCCCAAAGAATTGACACCCTGCTGATGTAGACTTGTAGTTCATCTTGCAGCCCCCGTAATCCGAGTCACTATACGCGGTAAGCTCAAAGTCATCATCATGAGGATACCACAATCCAAGTGTGGGTGTACCCTTCAGATAACGAAAAATCCTCTTGACCCCGATCAGATGGTTGACCTTTGGTTTAGCCTGATATCTAGAACATAGACATGTAGCATACATAATATCAGGTCTTGAGGCAGTGAGATACATGAGGGATCCAATCATTCCTCGGTACATAGTGGCATCTACTAGATCTCCATTCTCATCAGGTGCTATATCATGATTCGTAGCAAGTGGAGTTCCAGCAGCAGAAGCATTCTCCATGTCAAAGCGACTGAGAATGTCTCCTACATACTTGGTCTGATGTAGAAAGATTCCATTAGGTGTTTGATCCACCTGTAGTCCGAGAAAGAACTTCATCTCCCCCATAGCACTCATCTCAAACTCTTTCTTCATCACTGCTTCAAACTCTTTGCATAACTCTTCGTTCTTTGACCCGAAGATTATGTCATCAACATATATCTGTACAAGCAGTAGGTCGCCATCCTTTTCTTTAATAAACAGTGTACAGTCAATGACTCCCCTGCGAAAGCCATGTTTCACAAGATGAGTCGAGAGTTTCTCATACCAAGCTCGAGGAGCTTGATGAAGCCCATATAAAGCTTTGTCGAGCTTGTAAACTCTATCCCGATGATAAGGATCTTCAAATCCCTCGGGTTGACTTACATAGACTGTTTCCCTGATTTCCCATGAAGGAATGCACTCTTCACATCTAATTGGTAGACTTTAATCTTCATGTACGATGCATAGGCAAGGAAGATACGAATAGCTTCCATCCTTGCCACGGGTGCAAACACCTCATTATAGTCAATCCCCTCGACTTGGCGAAAACCTTGAACCACCAGTCGAGCTTTGTTCCTGATAATGACTCCTTGGTCATCCTTCTTGCATTTTAGTACCCATTTGGTGCCAATGACTTTAGCACCTTTAGGTCTATCAACCAGAGTCCATACACCTAACTTCTTAAACTGCAGAAGTTCTTCTTGCATGGCACTCACCCACGCCTCATCATTTAGTGCTTCACTGACATATTTTGGCTCAACCTGCGAGACAAAACATCGATAAGCACCATCATGAATGTAACCTTTCTCCATAACCGAGGCGTAATCAGCTGAGTATAGCTGATTTCGGGTTTGTACTCCTGATCTGACATCCCCAATAACATTGTCAAGGGGATGATAGACGTTTAGTCGTGATCCTGGAGTAGTAGGAACAGCCACCTCAGAACCGAGATTATGAACATTTTGTTCTGCATCTGAGGTAGTTGGAGTTTGAGGTTCCGAAGTCGAAGGAGCATCACTCGTAGATGCTTGTGGACTTTCAGAACTGGAACCTGTTCCTCCTGACTGTTCTGGTCATCTGCTTCAGTTTCATCTTCAGAGGAGGAGTCACTTTCATTGACTACTCCCCCTGACTGAGTAGATGATTCTCCCTGTGTGCTAGATGGTGTATTCAGAATATCATACATCATCCTAGTAGCTAACTCATCATCCGAGGGAGAGAGAGGAATGTTGAAGGACTTGAAGAATCCATCATAATCGAAGAAGTATGCAGGTCCTTTGCCTGTAGGAGGTGTGGTATATCTCTGAACGTCGACATTACACCACACTTCTACAAGACCCGTTGAGTTATTGTAAACTCGCTTGTTCGGTATGTTGTATCCTAGAAAAATTCCTTCATCTGCCTTCTCGCTGAATTTTCCTTCTTGTGTCTTCTTCAGAAGTGTACACGGCGCGCCAAAAGGTTCAAGATACTCCAAATTCGGTTTGCGTCTTTGTAGTAGCTCATAACATGTCTTTCCGTGGCGCTTGACTATTAGGACTCGATTCAGTGTATAACAAGCATTTGCAACTGCCTCATTCCAGAATTGGATAGGCAGTTTCGAGTCAGCCAGCATAGTCCGTGCAGTCTCTATCAAGCTTCGGTTCTTTCTCTCAGCAACACCATTCATCTGAGGCGTGTAGGCAGAAGTGAATTGATGAACAATTCCCTTTTCCTTGCATTATGCCTCCATCCATTGATTCTTGAATTCTGTCCCGTTGTCTGAGCGTACTTGTCTAACTTTTAGCTTGTAGAGAGATTCCAGTGTGGTTACTAATTCCCTGAATGACTCAAATGTTTCTGATTTAGATTTCAGAAACATTACCCAAGTGAACCTTGAGTAGTCATCAGTGACCACAAAACAGTACAAATCGCCTGCAATGCTCCTTGTACTGCTGGACCAAACAGATCCATGTGAAGAAGTTCAAGAGGAAGTTCTATTGAATGAACTTTCTTTTCCTTATGAGACTTCTTTGTCTGTTTGCCTTTCTTGCAAGCTACACAAAAGTCAGGAAGTTGGAAGTTCTTGACATTTACTCCTCTTACTAAATCCTTCTGAATCAAATGATTCATCTTCCTTTGACTAATGTGTCCCATTCTCCTATGCCAGGAGATCGAGTCCTTCTCAGTAGCTTTAGATAGAAAGCACTGAACCTCATGATCCGTTGTAGCAGCTGTTGACAGATCCAAGACATAAGGTCTTTATATCTTGAAGCAGTCATCAGAACTTGGTCCTCCGGGATCATGTAGTCTTTCTTCAGCACGTAACACTTCTTGTTGTCAAAGATGACTTTAAATCCTTTATCGCAGATTTGGGAAACAGAAAGTAAGTTATTCTGAAGTTATTGAACGTAGTTCACCTTATCAAACTTAACTTTCTGATTTCCCACTTCTCCCTGTGCTGTGATGTATCCTCCCTTGTTTCCTGCAAAGGAAACATGCCCTCCTTTTATTTGTTTGACGTTTGATAAAAGGGCTCTATTTCCTGTCATGTGCCTGGATGCTCCGCTGTCTATAATCCACGTGTTAGTCTCAGCGCTATATCGAACACCCTGCACATACAAAGTAAATGTATTAGTTTAGGTTAGGAACCCAAGCCTTTACTGTCTTGGGTTTCCCAGAGGCATCACACATCATAAACTCTACCCATTGACCCTTAGAGAGTGAGGGTAGCTCAGATTCCTTCTTGTCATCAGTATCAGACACGCAGGATGACTTCTCTTTCCATAAGCCAGATTTGTGCAATGCCTATTTATGATAAACAGTCGTCTGGATTACAGGTTGGACTTTAGGTTCACTAGATCTTCTAGGTGGAGTTAGAGAACTCCTCTTAGAAGACCTAGGTCTAGAGTCCTGAAGATCTATCTTCTTCCTAGGTGTCTGATAGAAAGGACAATAGGAAGCAATGTGTCCACATTCTCCACAGTTGTAGCATGACCTGCTATCAACTTTATAAGTAGACTTTCTTTGTGGAGAAGTGCGTGACACTCTAGTAACATCAATCACTTTAGGTTTTGACTCTTGCATGTTTGATGTTTTCTCTGGTTTAACAAACTTAACTGTTTTAACCTGTTTAACATGTTCCACTTTTTGGTTAACTGGTTTTTGACTTGAAGCATGTGAAAAATTAACGTTTGAAGTCCTTTTAGATTCTGATTTAACTCTGTTTGACCCTGACTTTAAGTTAATTTTTTCAAATTCATTTTCCAGATTAACACAAGGCAATTTACCCTTTGCCTTTGAAGTGGCCTCCTTTTGTTTCTGTCTAGATTCAGTAGATGAACATGATGTGTCTGGATCAGTAACAAGAGGAGTAGTCACCACATGATCCTTGATGGGATTGTTGTTTACTGGTCTAGACTTAGTGTTCATCAAGGTCTCAGGTGGAGGTGGAACCACTTTGTTGCCTAATCCCTCCCCGTTATTCCTTTCTCTCACTAAGTGTTGAACTATGTGTGAAGAACTAGTCCAACTGTGCAGTTTCTGTTTTAATGAATTAACTTCTACTTCTAGAACTGCCTTTTGCTTCTTAGTGTCCTCTAGGGAGTTTAGATAGTACCTAATGTCATTTGCTTGGTTAAAGGCAACTACTTCGGTTTCCCTAAGCTGTTTAGTCAATAGGTCTATCTTTTCTTTATAACTATGCTCATTTTGTTTTAGAACTCTATTAGCCTCAGTGCACAGTTGTAAATCTTTTACTAAGTTATCATTGTGATCTAATAATCTAGCAAATTTTTCATCAATGCTATTCCTAAACATATCACAATCAGAACAAGCATGATTATTAAACATTTCGTCAGTTGTACTTACCTGTGTTGGTTCAGAAGAGTTAGCCATCAACGCAGCATCAGACGTCTCTGGTTCTGGTGATTCTGACTTTTCTGTCTCTGACGTGGAAGTCTCCTCCTTTGGCGTGTAACTGACCTCAGCTGCAGTTGTTTCTTCACTATGTGACATTGCTATCTCAACTGCTAGATCACCTTCACTCGCGGAATCATCATCAATATCTTCAACACTGGCATTGTTAGATTCTCCTGGTGAAACAAACCTAAAACTCCAATCCTGTCCTTTATCATCATGAGCAGTCAAGGCTTTTGGATCCTTGTTTGATGAAGTAGAACTGGGGGCTTGCTTGTCTTGGCGAGTAAAGGACGAGAAAGGGTTCCCATTACCCGTCTTCTTTGGCTTGACACATTCTCTCTTGAAGTGCCCCTTCTCTCCACAGTTGAAGCAGGTCACTTTGCTCTTGTCAAAGCCAAATGTGGTATCCTTAGTAGCTATTAAGTTCTGTCCTGTCTTCTTAACAAACTTCTTCGCCCTTCGGACAGCGCTAGCTAAGGCCTACATTATATCCATCCTCTCAAGCTCCATTTCATCTACCTGCTCGTAGTCCTCATCTGCCAGATGGCAGTTTCCAATCTTCCCGGCAACAAGTCCATCATATGAATGAACCACTGCTGCTAAAAGATCCATATGCTCTCGAGCTACTTCTACGGTCACATTACCGAGGTTCTCGGTCTTCAGTTTGGTAGCACTTGCTTCTGATCCAATATAATGGGTACAGGGTGACCCTGACGTGTCTGATCCAGAAGAAGAAGCATGTGAAGGACCTGACGAGCTAGACACAAATGCAGTCTGGAGAGGTGCTCCAGATGTCTTAGCTTGAGGCGTGGCGTTGTATAAAGCTGGATTTTGTGTGTACGCAGACTTCTGAGCTCTATACTTCATCCTTAGTGCTTCTTCTCGCAACTTAAGAATGAAGTCATTTATATCCAGCTTTATAAGCATTTCATTCTGTCTAAGGTTAGACACAAATGAAGCCCACTTATCAGGCAATCCGTCTGCGAAGTTGCTCACTTTCTCTTCCATTGTTGTTTCAACTCCATGTGTATGCAATTCGCTCATCAAGTGGTAGAATCTGTCTATGACTTCGTCTAAACTCTCATTACCAATCGATGAGAAGTTATCGAATTCCTTCTTTAACTCCTTTGCCTTGATTGCCTTCAATGACGCATTCCCATCATATCTCTTCTCTAGCTCATCCCACAGTTTCTTGGACTGCTTGTTCTCTGAATACTGGTGGAATATGTCTTTGGGGATAGACTGAGTGATCAATGCATAAACCCTTTTCTCTGCATTGTACTTTACTTTCTGTGCGTCTGTCATCCCACTTAACGTTAATTTAACTCCATCAGCTCCCACCGGTGTACTATAACCGACCTCAATAGCTTCCCACAGATTAGGATCTACTCCATTGAGGTAGATCTCAAAACGTTGTTTCCAGTGGGGAAACTCATCTAAAGTCAAGAGCTTTGGTGGTTTATTGTGATTACCCACCTCACTCTCAAGCAACAGCAGGTTCTGAATCCTCGAGTCCTTCCCAGCAGTAAAGGCTGACATCTGATCTTCCATTGCTAATAAACTTAGAATCTAATCAAACAAACTTTCACTGATGCGACTGAAAGATGCGAATGGTCTAATCGTACGTATGAACTCTGCGATTGGTTCAACCGTGTGACTGAACTGGGCGATTGGTTCAGTCATGCGAATGAATCTGGTGCGTATGAGTTATGCGAACGAACGGTTCAGTCGGCCGAATGAGGGTGCGACTAGGTCCAATCGTGCGAATGAGCAATGCGAATGGAGTCCAGTCGTGCGAATGGGTCACTCGTGCGACTGAAGCTGCTGTTTTGCGAAAATTTCTAGGTTTGACGGGTTTCAGCCGTAAAAATTCGAAATTTCACAAATCCTAATCGCCTAAGTCCGTAGAAACTAAACTTCAATTAGCAGGGAACGTCCAAGATCACTTTTGATGCCAAAGATTGCGTTTTTCGTGCAAAAACACAAACTTTTATGCAATCTTGATTGAATCAACACGTAATCAAGAGCCAAAGCTCTGATACCACTTGTTAGGACCTGGTATTTGAACGAAATACCTAGTGATTAGCGTGTTAAACCAACTCAAATAGTGCGGAATCCTATTTGATTGGCGATCCAATCAGTGAGAACACACGATGAATCAATCAAGAATTGAATCCAACGTCAGAAATCGATTAGGAATCGATCTGATGTGTTCTGTGAACTTGTAGAACGATTTGGGAGGCTTCTGGACGGCTAGGGTACGTCTGGAATCGTAATGGGATGAATTCTTACATTTTTCCACGAATTGGGTCTATTTATAGGTTAGTATTGTTCAATCGTGCGACTGGGTCATAAGTATGGTACAGTCGTGCGATTGAACCATGCGGTTGATTCATCCGCACGACTGAGTGTTCAGTCGTGCGATTGAGTCAATCTTATGTGTCAATCATACGACTGATCCAGTCTCCTGGTTCAGACGTGCGATTGAATCAATCGTATGAAGTTATTCATGCGTGTGGTCCATTCGCATGGGCCATTCGCATGAGAACTTCATTTAGTTAAGTTTGAATGTTTTAATTTATATAACATAATGTGCAATCCTTCAAACAATCATAAACCCAATCAATTTAATCACGACTCATTAATGAAATATTAAACATCACAAGTAACAACCAATTCATATCATTTCATTAATCGATACTATTACATCATAATCAGACAGACAAGATTTATTACATTACAACTCATGATCTAGGGACATACATGCATCAACATTAAGTCACCAGTGAGGTCTACTCATCTATTGTGTTGAATCTACCGACACATTATATAATGAACCTGCAACCTCTAGGTTTACTTTCTCTATGTTACCTTAGTAGCACACTAGTTTTTCTATCATTTTTCCTTTTATTTTGCTTAGACTTCTTAGATTTATACTTTGAAATTTGCATCTTAATTATTTTAATTTTTGAAGTCCCAAATAATCTGTTCCCCGTGTACTATCATTTTCAAAATACGTTGAATCAGTATCACAGATTTGATTTCTATCCTTTTAGCTAGACTGTCCTCCTCCCTCGTTTTTTTAAGTACTGAAATTAAAACACCTAATTTAATACTACTCTAATCTATTCTCCCTCTAAAATTCTAAAACCAAAAATATTTTTTTTGAGTTTTTTTGGATTTTATAGAAACAGGAAATTAAAATACGAGAAATAAAAGAAAATAAGAAATAAAAAATAACTCTACTCGTCGGACTAAGTACTATCATCTTCTGGAATCACTTCACATTTCTTTTTCACGCCGTTGACCTCTAACAGATATAAAAATCTTGGTTTATCAAACGCTTTTGTGTAGAGGTCAGCGCGTTGAAAGTCCGTATTAATTTTAACAAAATTGATTAAATTCTTTTCAAAACTATCACGTATAAAGTGATATTTAATTCCGATGTGTTTGGTTTTAGGATGTTGGACAGAATTATCAACAAATATAGGAGTGTTAGAGAACTTCAAACCGTAGTCCCGCATTTGCTGTTGAATCCAGATGATTTGTGAATAGCAGCTTGCAGCAGCAACATATTCAGCTTCACAAGTTGACAGAGCAACCGATGTCTGCTTCTTACACTGCCACGTGACTAATCTTCTCCTAAAGAATTGACATCCTCCTGAAGTTGACTTATAGTTATTTTGCAGCCGCCATAATCTGAGTCGCTATACGCTCTAAGCTCAAAGTCATCATCATGAGGATACCACAACCCAAGTGTTGGAGTACCCTTCAGATAACGAAATATCCTTTTGACGCCTATGAGATGGTTGACTTTCGGATTTGCCTGATATCTGGAGCATAGATACGTCGCGTACATGATATCAGGTCGTGAGGCAGTGAGGTACATGAGGGATCCGATCATTCCTCGGTACATGGTGGCATCCACCAGATCACCATTTTCGTCGGGTGCCACATCGTTGTTTGTGGCAAGTGGAGTTCCAGCTGCCGAAGCATTCTCCATATCGAACCGACTTAGGATATCACCTATATACTTGGTCTGATGTAGAAATATTCCCTTTGGTGTCTGATCCACCTATAACCCAAGAAAAAACTTCATTTCTCCTATGGCACTCATCTCAAATTCAGCTTTCATTACTGCTTCAAATTCTTTACATAGATTTTCGTTTTTGGAACCGAAGATTATGTCATCAACATAGATCTGAACTAGCAGTAAGTCACCATCCTTTTCTTTGATGAACAGTGTACAGTCAATCACTCCTCTGCGAAAGCCGTGTTTCACAAGATGAGTTGAGAGTTTTTCATACCATGCTCTTGGGGCTTGGTGGAGCCCGTAGAGAGCCTTATCCAGCTTGTAAACTCTGTCCCGATGATATGGATCCTCAAACCCTTCGGGTTGACTGACATACACTGTCTCCCGGATTTCACCATGAAGGAATGCACTCTTTACATCGAGTTGATACACTTTAATCTTCATGTAAGAGGCATAGGCTAGGAAGATACGGATTTCTTCCATTCTAGCCACAGGTGCAAACACTTCATTGTAATCAATACCCTCGACTTGTCGAAATCCTTGAACTACAAGTCGAGCCTTGTTTCTGATTATGACCCCTTGGTCATCTTTCTTGCACTTTAAGACCCATTTGGTGCCAATGACTTTAGAACCTTTTGGTCTGTCCACAAGGGTCCATACTCCTAGCTTCTTGAACTGTAGGAGTTCTTCTTGCATCGCACTTACCCATGCCTCATCGTTTAATGCTTCACTAACATATTTTGGCTCAAATTGAGACACAAAACATCGATAAGCACCGTCGTGAAGATATCCCTTTTCCATGACTGAGGCATAATCAGCTGAGTATAGCTGATTTCTGGTCTGTACTCCTGATCGAACATCTCCAATGACATTGTCCAAAGGATGATAAACATTTAACCGAGATCCAGGAGTTGTGGGAATAGCTACCTCATTTTCCAGATTGTGAACCACAGCTTCAGTATCTGAAGCTGTTGGAGTATGAGGTTCCGAAGATTCAGAGGCATCAGGGTTTGATGCTTGTGTACTTGCTGTAGCAGGAACTTGTGCCTCCTGGTTCACCTGTTCAGTTTCCACTTCTTCATCTTCAGAGGAGGAGTCACATACCTCAAGTGCTCCCCCTGAAGAACTAGAAGACTCACCTTGTGAAGCGGAGGTTGTCGGGTCCAGTGATGGTGTGTTTAAGACATCATACATCATTCTGGTAGCTAACTCATCATCAGAAGGAGAGAGAAGGATGTTGAAGGACTTAAAGAATCCATCATAATCGAAGAAGAATACGGGTCCTTTTCCAGCAGGGGGGTGGTGTATCTCTGAACGTCGACGTTGCACCACACTTCTACTTGACCCTTTGAGTTGTTGTAAACTCTCTTATTCGGTATGTTGTATCCTAGAAATTCCTTCTTCAGCATTTTCACTGAACTTCCCTAACTGATTTTTCTTAAGCGGCATACATGGTGCGCCAAACGGTTCGAGGTACTCTAGATTAGGTTTACGTCATTGGAGCAACTCGTAACACGTTTTACCATGTCGTATGACCATCAGGACTCGATTTAGGGTGTAACATGCGTTAGCTACTGCCTCATTCCAAAATTGGATAGGCAGTTTGGAGTCTGCTAGCATTGTCCGGGTTGTCTCTATCAAGCTTTGATTCTTTCTCTCAGCAACTCCGTTCATTTGAGGAGTGTAGGCAGATGTGAACTGGTGTACATTTCCTTTTTCTTTGCAGAATGTCTCCATCCATTGGTTCTTGAACTCGGTGCCATGTCTGAGCAAACTTGCCTTACCTTCAGCTTGTAGAGTGACTCCAATGTAGTTACCAGCTCCTTGAATGATTTAAATGTCTCTGACTTGGATTTCAAAAACATCACCCAAGAAAATCTTGAGTAATCATCCGTAACAACATAGCAATACAAATCGTCGGCAATGCTCTTTGTACTAACTAGCCCAAACAGATCCATGTGAAGAAGCTCAAGAGGTAGGTCAATTGAGAGACTTTCTTTTCCTTATGTGACTTCTTTGTCTGTTTCCCTTTCTTACACGCGACACAAAAATCCGGTAATTGGAAGTTCTTAACATTTACTCCACGCACTAGATCATTCTAGATCAAGTGATTCATCTTCCGTGGATTAATGTGTCCCATTCTCCTATGCTAGGAAATGGAGTCTTTCTCTGTTGCCTTTGACAAGAAGCATTGAACTTGATGATCGGTTGTGGAGGCCTTTGATAGGTCCAAGAGATATACATCATTATATCTTGAAGCTGACATTAAGACTTGGTCCTCCGGTATCACATACTCCTTATTCAACACATAGCACTTCTTGTTGTCAAAGACTATCTTGAATCCTTTGTCAAAGATCTGGGATACAGAAAGCAAGTTATTTTGTAGTTGTTGAACGTAGTTGACCTTGTCAAACTTGACTTTCTGGTTTCCCACTTCGCCTTGAGCCGTGATGTATCCTCCTTTATTTCTAGCAAATGATACATGTCCCCCTTTAATTTGTTTGATATTGAAAAGGAGAGACAAGTTCCCGGTCATGTGCCTTGATGCCCCACTATCAACGATCCAGGTATTTGTCGAAGCACTATAGCAGACACCCTGCACATTTAAAGGAAATGATTAGTTTAGGTTAGGTACCCAAGCCTTAACTGGCTTGGGTGACCCAGAGGCATCACACATCATAAATTCTACCCACTGTCCATTTGAGGGTGAGGGCATATCATGCTTCTTAGTGTTCTCAGTATCAGACACTGAACTTGACTTTTCTTTCCATAAGCCAGTTTGGTGTAAAGCCTGTTTGTGATAAACAGACGACTGGCTTACGGTTTGAACTTTAGGTTCATTACTACTTTTTGGTGGAGTAATAGAACTCCTTTTTGAAGAAATTGGTTTAGTATCATAAAGTTCAATTTTCTTTCTTGGTGTCTGATAATGAGGACAATTAGAAGCGATGTGTCCTCTCTTTCCATAATTGTAGCATGATCTACCTTCTACATATTGGGAAAATTGTCTTTGTGGGGAAGTGTGTGAAACAGGTGTGACTTTAGTCTGGTTGGGTTTGGACACTTCTTGTTTAGATGTTTTTGTTTCTTTAACAAAATTTATTGTTTGAACGTTTTTAACATCTTTAGCCATTTGTTATTTGGACTTTGACGTGAAACACGTGTTTGGTTAACTGGTTTGGTCAGTTTGGATTCTGAAGAAGACATGTTTGAACCTGACTTTACATTAACCTTTTCAAATTGTTCTTCCAAATTCACAATAGGCATCTTGCCTTTAGATTTTAAAGTAGCCTCCTTCTGTTTAGTGACAGATTCTATCGGTTTACACGTGGAATCTGGATCACTAACTAGAGGAGTGGACACCACATGATCCTTAATAGGATTGTTATTTACTGGTCTACATTTAGCATTTAACAATATCTCATGTGGTGGTGGAACCACTTTGTAACCCAACCCTTCCCCATTGTTCCTTTTTTTCACTAAGTTTTGAACTATGTGAGAGGAACTGGTCAAACTGTGCAGTTTTTGTTTTAATGAGTTGACTTTGACTTCCAAAACTTCTTTTTCTTTCTTAGTTTCTTCCAAAGAGTTCAAATAGAACTTTATATCATTTTCTTGATTAAAAGCAACAACCTCGGTTTCCCTTAGTTTTTTACTTAAAAGTTCTATTTTCTTTTTATAACTACACTCATTTTGTTTTAAAATCCGATTAGCTTCTGTGCACAGTTGTAAGTCATTTACTAAGCTATCATTATGATCTAATAACCTAGCAAATTTAAGATCAATGCTTTCTCTAAATTTATTACATTCATTACAAGCATGACTTTCAAAAAGTTGGTCTTTGTTACTTACCTGTGAAGATTCGGTTGAATCAGCCATCAGCGCAGAGTTTGATTCCTCGGATGCTGGAGATTCTGAGCTTGTCGTTCTAAGATCTTCTTCAATCAGGTGATTGACCACATTAGCAGTATCTTCATGATCTGACATCACTAGTTCAACTGCTATTTCACCTTCACTTGCAATGTTTCATCATCCAGACCCTCAACATTAGCAATGTTCGATTCGCCCGGAGACACAAACTTGAAGGTCCAATCTTGTCCTTCATCGTCTTGAGCAGTCAAGGCCTTTGTATCCTTGCTTGACGATGCACCTCCACTCGTAGGTTTGTCTTGACGGTTGAAAGACGAGAATGGATTCCCGTTACTTGTTTTCTTGGGCTTCACACATTCACGTTTGAAATGCCCCTTTTCTCCACAATTAAAACAGGTAACTTTGGTTTTGTCAAAACCAGAGGTTGTATCCTTTGTGGCTATCAAGTTTTGTCCTGTCTTCTTCACAAACTTCTTAGCTCGCCTGACAGCACTTGCTAAAGCCCACATAATGTCCATTCTTTCTAATTCATTCTCGTCCACCTGCTCGTAATCCTCATCAGCCAGATGGCAATTCCTGATTTTTCCTGCAACTAGACATCATAAGAATGAACGACCACAACTAAAAGGTCCATATGCTACTTTGCAACCTCCACAGTGATATTCCCGAGATTCTCGGTCTTCAACTTAGTAGCATTTGCTTCAGGCACTATATATTGGGTGCAAGACGACCCTGACGTTTCAGATCCCGAAGCAGTGAATTGGGAAGGAATAGTTGAACTAGACACAAATGACGTTTGAAGAGGTGCTCCTGAACTTGTTGAAGTGGAAGAGGATCTATAAAGTGAAGGATTCTGGTCATAGGATCCTTTTTGTGACCTGTATTTCATCCTCAGTTCCTCCTCTCTCAATTTCAGGATGAAGTCGTTTATGTCTAATTTTTCCAGTAACTTGTTCTGTCTCAAATTTGACACAAACGAGTCCCACTTTTCTAGCAGACCATCGGCAAAGCTTGAGACCTTATCTTCCATTGACGTTGTGACTCCATGAGTGTGCAGCTCACTCATTAAATGGTAGAATCTGTCTATGACATCATCCAAGCTCTTTTTACCCATTGAAGAGAAGTTATCAAACTCCTTCTTCAAAGCCTTTGCCTTTAGAGCTTTCAACGATGCATTCCCGTCGTATCGTTTCTCTAAGGCTTCCGATAGCTTCTTTGCCTGTGTGTTCTCAGAAAATTGGTGGAATATATCCTTAGGTATCGACTGAGTCAACAGAGCATACACTTTCTTCTCAGCATTGTACTTCACCTTCTGACTATCAGTCATGCCACCCAAGGTAAGTTTAACACCATCAGCACCAACCGGCATGCTATAACCTGTCTCGATTGCTTCCCACAGATTGGGATCAACTCCATTTAGATAAATCTCAAACCTTTGCTTCCATTGTGGGTACTCATCTAACGTTTAAGTTTAGGGGGCTTATTGTGATTTCCAACCTCATTCTCCAGAAGCAGAGGGTTTTAGATTCGAGAGTCTCTACCGGCAGTAAACGCAGAGTACTGATATTCCATTTCTTTAAACTTTGAGAGTTAGAACAAAACTGTTTCACTGGTGCGAATGGAGAGATGCGATTGGGTCAATCGTGCGGATGGACTAATGCGGATGAATCAATCATGCGATTGAACCAATACGATGAGTCAATTGTGCGATTGAACAAGTGCGGATGGACAATCGTGCGATTGAGTTTAGTCGTGCGATTGAGCCAATCGTGCGACTGAGGCTGCTGGATTTGAAAATTCAAAGGTTTTTGGTATTTTGACACAAAAATACGATTTTTCACGAACCCTAATCTGCCTTATGCCGAAAAACTTAAACTTTTAGATCTGGAGATACTGAAAACACAGTTTTTACTCAAAAAGTGACTCTTTTGAATGAAAACGTGATTTTTGCTCCAAAAGTAATCGAATCAACACGCAAAATCAAGAGCCAAAGATCTGATACCATTTGTTAGGACCGTGTACGGACGGAGTACTAACTGATTATGCGTATATACCTAATCATATAGTGTGGAATCCTATTTGATTGGCGATCCAATCAGTGAGAACGCAGTTCGATCAATCTAGAGATTAATGAAACATTATGAACGATTAGAACACGATCAACTGCGATCTATGAAGTTGGAACAGGTTCTCTAGGGTCTCTGGACGGTTAAGGTATGTATGTGAGTCAAAATTCTTCAAATGTTTCGTTTTTCCACGAATTAAGTGGTATTTATAGGTTAGGGTTTGTCAATCGTGCGACTGAATCATACGATTGGTCCATACGCACGACTGAAGGTTCAGTCGTGCGACTGTGCCAATCTTATGTCTCAATCGTGCGACTGGTCCATTAGCATGAAGTGTTCATACCCTTCCTTCTCTTACTTGAAGAAGATCGAATCGCCCTTCCTTCTCTTACTTGAAGAAGATCAAATCGGGTATGGTCCATTACCATGGTCCATTCGTATGAATACTTCATACGATTAAGTTTAAACACATTTCTCAACCATTGTTTACTAAGAACTATGTAAACAACCACAAACCTATATAGTTAATTCAATATGTGTTATGATACAATAAACAATGAAACATTAAACAATATAAGCATCAATCACATATTTCATTTCATTCAACTCATTCATTACATATATGTAAGACAAGAAAGACATTTTACATTAAGCTCCTAAACTAGGTACATATGTATCAACAGTCTGGGTAGCTCAAACAGTTGGTCATGATCAGAATCACTTTGAGCCCCTGTTCCAGCTGAAACATTCTCACAAGATGGTTCAGAATAGTTTGGAAACAATTCTTAATCAAAGATATGATTAGGGCCATTCCCCCTAACTCAAGGAGTGTGCTCATTAACTATAATGTTGAAAGATTCCTCAAATTGTTGATTTTTAATGTTATACTCTATAAGCTTTAGAGTTAAAGGAATATCCAACAAAGATAGCATCATCCGACTTTTCAGCAAATTTTGCAAAATTGTCTTTTGTGTTAAGTATGGTACACCTGCTGTCAAAGGACCTTAGAAAGCCAGTGAACGGTGGCCTCTTGTTCCATAGCTCATACGGGTTTTTTTTCATGTGGCTTAACTACAAGAACCCTGTTCTGCACATAGCATGCAGTGCTGACTGCCTCTGCCTAGAATGTTATAGGTAGCTTTGAATCACCTAATATAGTCCGAGCAGCCTCAATAAGTGTCCTGTTCCTCCTCTCAGCAACACCACTTTGTTGAGGAGTTCTAGGAGCACTATATTGTCTGGCAATCCCTTTTGAGTTATAGAATGAGTCAAGAACGTGGTTCTTAAACTCAGTCTCTTGATCACTTCTAATTATTTTAACCTTGTGATCAATTTGATTTTCTATTTTCAGAATAAAAAATTTTAAAGTTTCGGCAGTTTCATCTTTGGTTCTTAAAAAGAATACCCATGTAAATCTTGTAAAATTATCAACAATCACAAGGCAATATGATTTCCTTCTAATGCTCATTATACTTGTGGGACCAAATAGATGCATGTGCAATAAGTGTAATGGAGTGGTGATAGAGTTAACTATTTTGGATTTATGAGATGCTCTATGTTGCTTTCCTTTCAAGCATGCAACACAGTTATCTTTGCAGAAAAATTCCTTTTTAGGCAAACCATGTACCAAGTTATTTTTAACCAATTTATTCATTGTTTTAAAATTGACATGACACATTTCTTTATGCCATAGAGTTGACTCATCACCATCAGCTTTGGAAAGAAAGCATGATACTTCTGCCAGTGGGGAAGCATTATTCATATCCAGCTTGTACATATCCCCTTTCCTTGGAGATCTAAGAAGCACCAATTCTTGAGGAATTGACATCCCGGGTTTAAGGATAATGCACTCATGTTCTGTGAAGAGCATTTGATGCTTTTGATCACAAAACTGAGAAACCCTTAACAGGTTGTGTTCAAGCTGTTTGACAAAGTGAACTTTGTCAACTTTTAATTTTCCATTGGATATACTTCCTTTGCTAGAAATATATCCTCCAGCCTCACCTCCAAACTGGATAGGACCTCCATCATAATGTTGAAATTGTTAAAGGAAAGATCTGTTCCCTGTCATGTGCCTGGAGCATCCACTATCCATAATCCAAACATTGTTATTCTTGTCATATGGATGTCCCTGCACATAAGATGAGATGATTAGTTTTGATTGGAAACCCAAGCCTTGTTGGTCTTGGGTTCTTCCAATGATAGTGACATAATTAAATCAAAATTTATGCATGGGGGTTCAATGGATGTCTTTGAAGAAGAGGTTTGGGCTGCAACATCTTCCTTGATCTTCCATTCCATCCCTTGGTTGATCATGGAGGATGAGCCTGTTGAAGCTTTTGCAACATGGCATTCTTTTGAAGCTTCTTTCTTTTCGGAAGAAGCCTTCACCACCTTTTCTTCCGAAGTAGTCTTCTTCTGGGATGGTTTCAAGAGGACTCTTTTATTCTTTTGAGTCTTGACAACTTTAATTTCATTGGTTCCCAACCCACCTTTGTTTTGGTAACAAAGTTTTGAGTGAAAGAATGATGCAAGAATGGCTTGGAAGTTTTGCTTAAAAATAGCATACTTCCTGGCTTAAGCCTCAGCTGTGACAAGCTGGGCTTGAGCCTCAGACATTTTCGATATTAAATCCTTTATTTGAGTCTTATAGTTTGTGTGTTCATGTTTTAATAAGAACACAGTTTTCTCCAGCTCCTTAATTTTTCTTTGATAGTCAGATTCAACCCTTTTAAAATCAGATTTTAAAACATTTAGAGACTCAATATCAGATTTAATCTCCATATTGTAGTCCTGATACAATTTAAAATTAGCAATATAGGCAGGAGTACATAGATGTTCACATACCTTATTGTCATCTGTTCCGG
This sequence comes from Flaveria ramosissima, assembly GCA_025215565.1. Taxonomy (NCBI): domain Eukaryota; kingdom Viridiplantae; phylum Streptophyta; class Magnoliopsida; order Asterales; family Asteraceae; genus Flaveria; species Flaveria ramosissima. Next base: position 36,705,554 of record CM046037.1, on the reverse strand, counting down.
TCATGAGTGCTTGAGCAGGAGTCACATCCTGTACCATGAAGCTCCAGTCAACTTCTTGAGTCATTGCAGCTGTTTTGTGTTGACTTTCCAGTGGACTTTGGTGTAGAGGGATGTGTGGAGGCCTGTGGGGTTCCCGGATTAGACTTTGAGCCTTGCATTCCCTTGCAAAATGACCAAGTTGGTTACAGTTATAACATTTAGCCTTGGTTTTGTCAAACCCGAATTTGATGTTGGTTGGGTTCTGGGGAAATTGCCTTCCAGTTCTCTTAAAGAACTTCTTTGCTGTATAGGTTAAAAGAGCCATTTGTTGGACTATGACCACATATTCCACGTCATCTGGGCTGAACACTCTAAATCATCAAAGCAATACTGATAGTCACTAGAGTGCTCACTTCCTGAGACAAAAGCACAACTGTCCTGAAAAGAACTTTGTTGAGCTTGTTGAGACCTTGGAGTCTTAGAAAATGTGATGTATGGCCCAGAAGAACAGGATGACTGCTAGGTATAAGTCAGGTAATGTTGAGGGTGGGAGGGTCCTGAGCCTTCAACAACCATTAAAGCGTTGCTACCAGGAAGACTCAAGAGTCAGCTTGTCTAATGGCCTCTTTGTTCTCCATTTCCAAACGGTATCCATCAAGGATGCCATAGAGTTCGGTCACGGTGAGAGTGTTCAAATTTTTTGTTCTCTTGATAGAGACATAGTAGAACGTCCACTCATTAGGGAGTGCACTCATGAACTTTCTTGTGAGGTCTCTAAGTTCAAGGGCAATTCCCCACAGACTGAAGGGGAGAAATGCGGTTCATGTACCTGAAGTATTGCTGGCTGAGGGTCTCTACAGCAATATGGTTGAAGTTCTCGAACTGCGGCTTCAATGAGTCCTTCTTGGAGTCATTGGAGATGGAGTTCATATGAGAAAGTGCGTCAAAAAGTTCTTTGGCTGACTTGCAATGCTCAAACCCCACTATGATGGAGTTGGGAATTGCAGTCATGAGAATAGTCATAGCATTGCTATCAATGTCCAGCTTCTTCCGTCCTCATCAGAGTAGTCTTCAACGGCTTTCTTTATCATGGCACCGTTTCCACCTGCCACCTTTGGTTTATACAGGCCATTGACAATAGATTACCACATCTTGCTGTCTTGATACCTGATGAAGCCTTCCATGCGTCTGCTCCATGACCTGAAGTTTTCAGGGGAGATGATGGGTGCTTTAGTCATCGTCCCCATCTCTACTTCAGACTTGTTGAGGGCCATTTTGAGTGTGGTGTAAGGAGGAGTGAAAAACAGGTTGATTAGCATGGTAAGATCTCACAATCAAGAGCCTAAAAAGCTCTGATACCAATTGTAGGATTGGGTTTTGTCACTTAAGACTTGGATTTCTCTCAAACTCACTTACACTACACTCAGATCAGATGAAATAGAATCTCTTCTAAGAGTTGATAATAATATAATAAGTAGCAAAGAACACAAAGAAATAATTTTCAAGGCACTTGTATATATTACTTCTCAACTCAAAGTATTACAAGACTCTTACAAGCATGAAACAAGAGTTACAATGAGAAACTATATATACTAGATCCTATAGCCGGATATACTTTGATACTAGCTGGAAACCTAAGACTAAAGCATATACTACAATGCTAAAGTTAAGGTATCTTAGATAAAGTATTATCTAAGATATGGTAGTCATGACATGTCCATGACTTACCTTTTGTCACCAACTAAAGTTGGCAACTGTACTAACTGATAAAGGTAAACAGTGGAATAAAGTATGGTCAACTACATGGCTTTTGAGAAAACGCCATGCAGTATCTTAGAGGTCTGCAGCGGAGTGTCAGAGAAACCATACTTATGTCCACTGGTTAATAGTAGTGTCTTCCGAAGGTTAGTTGGCTTCGGAAGAACAAGTTCTTTCGAAGCCACTTATACTTCGGAAGAGGCTACTATATTTCCGAGGCTTGAGGACTTATTTATTTCTTCATACTTCGAAAGTTGACTTCTGATCTTTCACTCTAAGTCTTGATATTCAGAAGTGAATACTTTGTCTTCGGAAGTTGGAGTTTTCTTTCGGAAGTTGAACTTACACTTTGTCTTTGGAAGAACTCCTTTTCCTTCAGAAGTTCCATACTTAGCTTCAGAAGTCCTTTATTAGTTGCACCAAAATAGTCTAAGTGATTTGATTTTGGTTGCACCAGTCTTTCTAGATCCAACAATGGTCTGCTGGTAGCTAATCCTAACTACACTCAACTCATCATTTTGAGTGTCTGGTCTGGGAGCAGCCCTGATTGCAGCTTCCATGAAGCCTGAGGACCTAGTGGAACTTTCTCCCCTTAGCCTCTTCTTCTTCTATCTCTCTCTCTCCTCCTCCTCCTCAATCTCCTCATAGACCTTTGTGACCCAGGGTGGAGAGAGCTTTGGCTTTCATTGCCTGGTGTAGGATCCAGACTCTAGCCAGAGAGAGGTTGTGAGGCACCTTCACCAACTGGTGTATCACTGAGGGAATGGGATGTTAAAGCAGTTGTTGTTGGGACATTGCTCACAGGCTCTATCACTGGGCCTTCAGTAAAGGTTTTCCCTTTGAAGCTAGTCTCAGATTCCACCTCAACATCCAGTTGACCAATGACATTACCTGATTGCATCTGTCTTCTTCTTTGGCTGAACTCTTCAACAATCCTATCTTGAATTCTTTGAGCCATCCTGTCAGCTTTCCTAGATTGGCTTGGATTGGCAAGTGCCTTGTTGACCAGATCAAGACCTTCATTGTAGTTCAAGGTCTGAAAGTTAAAGACATCTTGCTGCCCTTGAACTCTTTGAAGTATGAGGGTTCTTCTATCACGCATCATACCTCCACCCTAAAATGTAATTTAATGATCCTTGGGTGGGGTTGACATAGCCCTTGGAATTCCGTCCTCAAATAGACTCTGAATGAGTGAGTCCACATCAATGTGAACTTGTGGAGGTTGCTGAGTATGGACAACTGCAAGTGAGGATGGTGAGTCCTCAATGTCCATACTCTGTGAAGAACTCCTAGGTTCTGTGATTGCTAAGACTTTCTCCCTCTTTTTGGTAGCATCACCCACTAGCATAAGTGAGCTAGGAGTTAGGTCTATTACATCTACAGGTTCTTGTGTTCCTGGATATTCCAGGTGACTAACCTTAGAGACTAAATAGGAGCATGTTTTTTGACAATTTTTGCACCTTTAGTCTAATGTTCCCCTCATTTTCATCAGAAGAATCATGGGGGGATGAGAGAATAGGACCAAAGTCTTCTCTCTCACCACCAGCATAGTGTTCTTGGATGCTGGATTTCCCTTGCTTAGTGACAGCTTCAGTTGTAGTGTCAATAGCCTAGGTTGCCATGGTTGATGATGTGCTCCAAATTATACATAAAAATCCTATCAAAAGCACATCAATTATTCCTTAATTTCTTCCTTAAAATGATGAAAATGTACTTAAAAATGTTAAATTGTGTTTTCAGGTGTTTAAAAGGGCAAGATGGACAAAAGGAGTATATTTAACAAGAAATTAAAGTGATCCGAGCTTTGGACTCCAAGCATGGGGCCGTGCCTCATTAAGCACGCCCCCATGCCTTGCCAGGAACACACCCCCGTGCTAAATTAACACACCCCCGTGCTTGGACATCTGACAGGACAAAAAGTACTGTTCCCTAAAAGTAGACACGGGGTCATGCCCCATCTCCAACACAGGGCCTTGCCCCATTTAGCATGGGGCCGTGCCCGACACAACCTGCATGTACGAGCCGACCAACTTTCGTAAGCGTTGTACTAGCACGGGGTCGTGCTTAAACACTCCGGAAAGCCTATAAGTAGAAGCCTAAGCTCACCATTTTTTGGCAAGCTTTGGTGGGAGAGTTACTCTGCTGAATTCTCTCGGGAATCAAGACTTCAAGATCATTCGGAGGCTCGGGAGGTGCATACAACACTTGGAAGAAGCTTGGGATCACCTAAACGTCATCAATTGTGGATTATCGGTTTGATTGTTCCATTTCACCGATGATCACTTATCTATCTTCTTTGTTATCTGTTGTTATGCTAAAGCTCATCATGAGCTAAACTCTATTTATTATCCTAATTGGATGAAACTTATGTAATTTGTGATGAACTAATGGTGTGATAAATATTATGTTAATGTTATGGTGGTCTTGGGAAAACTATTGATGGGTAGCATCTACATTTGAACGGGAAGTTATAACTTTATGGTTTGTGATTGTGATTGTCATAAAAGGTTGAAAACCGTATGATTAACTTTCATTCGCGAAACCGGTCTTCATAATAAATCCATGGCTAATGAACTAGAAATGGTTATTAGAAATCATATCACTTTAACTTTCTGATCATTTGCGGGTTCCCTTTTATTAGTTCGGAAACTTCAGTAATTGTTACGGTTTTCTAAAATTAATGGTATGTTAGGAAGGAACCTGATCAACTCTCTTTTTAACATTAAATTATGTTTTCAGAAATCGTATGTCAAATAGGACACAAAAGATTCACCTACATTACTAGGGCTTTGATCTGAGCAGTAAACTCAGCCTGACAGGATCAAGTCACTACGGCAGCAGGATAGACGAGAAATCGCGCCGGCTCATCTTTATAAACATTAACATAATTACATTAATCAATATCTTTAAATCACATCACCAATTCATCACAATTACATAATTGGAGTCTAATTAGGATGATAACTTTTATTCCCTGATTTTAAATCCAAACGCTTCAATTCTTAGTTTACTTTCTTTTTATTATTGTTTACTTTTAAACCCTAAAAATCTTTCCAATACAAAATATCACTTTCTTTAACAAAAACCAAATCTGATAGTCAAATATCAAGTTTGTTGAGTAGGCTAGGTGTGTCCACGGATTGATACTCGGTTCTTACCAACACTATATTACCTCACGACAGGTACACTGCCGTTTGTGTGTGTGGTTTAGTATTAGTAACAACCAATTAAAACTGAATCTGTGCAATAAATCTTTATTAAAATATATACTATCTGCACTCCATCAAGTTTTTGGCGCCGTTGCCGGGGACACACGGCAGTTTGAAAGACAAACTAAATTTTTGACTATCTTGCATATAACCTGTTAATATATTTTTGTTTAAACTTCATTTCATTTTTAGGTAGTTTGCCTTATTAGTTTAGTTATTTTTGCCTGATTCATTTTAAGCCTTAGTTAGTTTATGCTTCCTTAAGTTAGTGTATGTCCGATTCGTCTAGTTCTGAACTTGTTCCGCCTCTTCCGGAACCCAAACGACTTTTCCGTCAAAGATTGCGCAAAAGATCACAACAAGAAGCACCAGTCATTGAAGAAGACATTTTGGAAGATACACCATCCGAAGAAGACATGGCTAACCAACACGAGGAAATGAAGATGACACACTATGCCACACCGTCAATAGATGGTTATGAGTCTAGTGTTGTCCAACCAGCAATAGCGGCTAACAATTTCGAGATTAAGTCTAGTATTATCCAACTTGTAGAAAACTCTGTTCAGTTCCATGGGTTACAAGACGAGGATCCTAACGCTCACATCTAACGATTCCTTCGTATCTGTGCGACCTCCAAAATCAATAACTGTTCAGACGACGCCATTCGACTAAGACTTTTTCCATTTTCACTTGAAGGCCGAGCCATCGATTGGCTTGATTCACTTCCGCCTGGTTCCATCACCACATGGGCGGGAATGGCTGAACAATTCCTTTTGAAATACTTTCCACCCGATCGTACTGCCAAACTAAGAAGCAGCATCACAAGTTTCCGCCAAGACGACGATGAATCATTACATGCAGCATGGGAGAGATATAAAAGTCTCCTTCGGAGATGCCAACATCACGGACTTAATCTGTGGCTGCAGTGTCAAACCTTTTACGATGCGATCAGCGGAGCCCACAAGCAAGTAGTAGACCAAAGTGTGGGAGGAGATTTTGGAAGTGTCACGCCAACAGAAGCATATCAAGCCTTAGAAAGAGCAGCTAAGAAGAGCTTTGCTTACAATCCCTTAAGAACCAAACCCAGTTCTAAAGGTATTCATCAAGTAGACTCTGAAACCATAATTGCAGCCCAATTAGAAGCTCTAACAAAAAATTTTGAACAATTGCAAAGCGAGCTAAAGAAAACTCCAACACGATGCAACACATGTGGAAATTCACACAAGACCAACGAGTGCCCACAAGGCGTTATTATGGTTGAAGATGTTGAGTACGTAGGAGGCCCAAACAACTCATACAATTCAAATTGGAGAAGCAACTCGAATTACAGAGATGCTGGCAATAACCAACAATCGTATGGATTCAACCGAAGGGCACCTTACCAACAACAGAAACCACCATATCAAGGTCCAAGCAGTAGTAACCAAGACCGTGGAGCATCATCAATGGAAGACTTATTACAACAACTGTTGTTAACCACACAAGCCACAGATGAGTACATCTGGAAATCTGATCGAAGAAATAAGGAGAGGTTCCAAAGAAACGAAGCTGACATCAAAAGCAACAAAGCATCATTATAGACCATAGAGCAGCAAGTAGGTCAAATAGCATAACAACTCTCTGAAAGACCTCAAGGAGCTTTGCCTAGCAACACTGTGACAAATCCTAATCCTCAAGTCAAAGCCATCACCACCAGGAGTGGCAAAACCACTCAAGGTGATGCACCCGCATTACAACCCATCCTTGAAGAAGTAGAAACTGAAACTCCAAGTAATGCGAGTGATAAGCAAAAGCAACCTGTTGTTATTGAAGAACCAGCAAAGAAATATGTTCCACCACCACCTTATGTTCCACCACCTCCATATCAAGGTCGTTTGAGACAACAAAGAATGGAGGCACAATATGGCAAATTCCTTGGGTTGTTCAAGCAACTCCACATCAATCTGCCCTTGGTGGAGGCCTTAGAACAAATGCCAAACTACGCTAAGTTTCTAAAAGGTGTCTTGTCAAACAAAAAGAAGCTGGAAGAGTTATCACACGTAGTTTTGAATGAGGAATGCTCTGCAGTTCTTCAAAACAAACTACCTCAAAAGATGACTGATCCAGGAAGTTTCACCATACCTTGCCTAATAGGAAATCTTTCTGTCAGTAATGCGTTAGCTGATTTAGGTGCTAGCATTAACCTTATGCCTTATGCGGTTTTTGAAAAATTAAACCTAGGTGACCCTAGACCTACCCGTATGAGCATCCAATTAGCTGACCGTTCTGTCAAATATCCGAGGGGCATCGTTGAAAATCTCTTAGTTAAAATTGACAAATTCGTATTTCCCGTTGATTTTGTGATCCTAGACATGGATGAGGACAAAAATGTTCCTCTTATCCTAGGTCGACCTTTCTTAGCGACTGCTCGAGCCCTCATTGATGTTTGTACAGGAAACCTCACGCTTAGAGTGGACAAGGAGGAAGTAACTTTCGATATAGGTCAATCCATGAAACACCCTCAACATCATGATGACTCACTCTATTACGTTGATGCTTGCGATTCGATCATAAGCCGTCATTTCAATGAAGCCCTTCAAAATGAAGCTTGCAATACTCAATTAATAGAAGTCACAATCACCGAACCCATCTCTGAGAACCAAACCATTCCAAGACTTGAAGTTGACGAAACATCATCTCATCAAGAAGCATTTGAGATCATTGAGCAAGACTTGGAACCAAAAGCCAAACCTTCTATCGAAGACCCTCCAGTCTTAAAGCTTAAAGAACTTCCATCTCATCTCGAATACGCTTTTCTTGAAAACACATATCAACTTCCTGTCATAATCTAATCCGCCTTAACAATTGATGAGAAGAACAAGTTGCTCAATGTGCATAAGGCACACAAACGAGCAATTGCATGGAAAATCATAGACATCAAGGGAATTAATCCATCTTTTTGCACTCATAAAATATTGATGGAGGAGAACTTTAAATCCGTCATTCAACCTCAAAGACGTTTAAACCCGAGCATGCAAGAGGTGGTGAAGAAAGAAGTAATCAAACTGCTAGATGCCGGTTTGATTTACCCTATTTCTGATTCGCCTTGGGTCAGTCCCGTCCAAGTTGTTCCAAAGAAAGGAGGAATGACTGTTGTAACTAACGAGAAGAATGAGCTTATTCCTACTCGTACGGTTACAGGATGGAGAGTTTGCATAGACTATCGCAAACTCAATGACGCCACAAGGAAAGATCACTTCCCTCTTCCTTTCATCGACCAAATGCTTGAGAGATTGTCTGGAAAAATGTTCTATTGTTTCCTGGATGGTTTCTCAGGTTTTCTTTAAAATTCATATTGCTCCCGAAGATCAAGAAAAGACAACATTCACCTGTCCATATGGCACATTTGCTTATCGGCGAATGCCCTTTGGTTTGTGTAATGCTCCTGCTACATTTCAAAGATGCATGGTAGCAATTTTTCATGACATGATTGAACACTCAATGGAAGTTTTCATGGATGATTTCTCCATCTTTGGAAACTCATTTGAGCAATGTCTTGAAAACCTGGAATAGTGTTAGGACACAAAATCTCTCGAGCGGGGCTTGAAGTCTATCAAGCCAAAGTCGACACTATTTCTAAACTTTCGCATCCCACAACCATTAAAGACATCAGAAGTTTCCTAGGACATGCAGGATTCTATCGTCGTTTCATTAGAGATTTTTCTAAAATCGCTCGACCAATGACTCAACTTCTGAAGAAAGACGCGAAATTTGTATTTTCTGATGAATGCATTAGTGCATTCAAATTGCTTAAGGAGAGATTGTAACTGATCCAATCATGGTTTCCCCAGATTGGACGCTACCATTTGAACTCATGTGCGATGCAAGCGATGTCGCGGTATGAGCTGTCTTAGGACAAAGGAAAGACAAGCAATTTCACCCAATTCATTATGCGAGCAAAACCCTAAACGACGCACAAGAAAACTACACTACCACCTAAAAAGAACTTCTTGCGGTAGTTTTCGCATTCGATAAATTCCGTTCGTATCTCATCCTTTAAAAGACAATTGCTTACACCGATCATGCAGCCCTTCGTTATTTGTTCAACAAACAAGATGCAAAGCCGAGATTGATTCGTTGGATTCTTCTGCTTCAAGAATTTGATATCGAAATTCGTGATAAGAAAGGAGCAGAAAATCTAGCGGCTGATCATCTCTCGCGTCTTGAGGATTCAAGTTCTTCACAAACTGAGGAAGCCAAAATAAACGACAATTTTCCTCACGAATTCCTTATGCACATTCAATCCTCAATCGATGAACACCCTTGGTTCGCCGATTTTGCAAATTACTTAGCAAGCGGAATCCTTCTCAAAGGAATGACTTATCAGCAAAAGAAGAAGTTCTTTACTGATATCAAACATTACTATTGGGAGGACCCGTATCTGTTCAGAATCGGTGCTGACCAGCTCATTCGAAGATGCGTATACAGAAGTGAAGAAGAACAAATTCTAAGGCACTATCATGAAGAACCCACAGGAGGACACCATGGAGCAACTTAACAGCCAAGAAAGTATTCGACTCTGGATTTTACTGGCCCACGATCTTCAAAGATGCTCATAACATGGTACGCACCTGTGATGCATGTCAAAGAGCAACCAATATCTCAACACGGGATGAGATGCCTCAGAAACCAGTACAAGTATGCGAGATATTTGATATATGGGGTATTGATTTCATGGGGCCATTCCCGGTGTCATTTGGCAATCGTTACATCTTGGTAGCAGTTGATTACGTTTCAAAATGGGCTGAAGCTCAAGCCCTGCCTACTAATGATGCCAGGAACGTTGTCAAATTCCTTAAGAAACTATTTTCTCGTTTTGGTGCCCCCAAAGCTCTGATTAGTGACCAAGGAACTCATTTCTGTAACAATCAGCTTGAAAGAGCAATAGCACGTTATGGGGTTCACCATCGCTTTACAACTGCTTACCATCCACAAGTGAATGGGCAAGCCGAAGTCACTAATCGAGGTATCAAACGAATCCTTGAGAAAACTGTAGATCAAAATCACAAGGACTAGTCTACCAAGTTAGATGATGCATTATGGGCTTTTCGAACAGCCTATAAGACTCCCATCAGCACAACACCGTTTAAACTAGTTTTGGGAAGTCGTGTCATCTACCTATAAAACTGGAGCACAAGGCCTTTTGAGCACTTAAAGCAGCAAACCTGGACCAAGACCTTGTAGGAAAGAATCGATTCCTACGAATTCACGAATTGGAGGAATTGAGGGAACAAGCGTACGAAAACGCTAGGGTTTACAAAGAAAAGACAAGGAAATTCCACGACTCTCGATTAAAGAGCACAAAACAATTTCATGTGGGAGAACGTGTCTTACTGTATAACTCTCATTTACGTTTATTTCTTGGAAAACTGAAATCACGTTGGTCTGGACCTTATACGATCAAAAACGTGTTTATGAATGGTGCCATTGAAATTTACAACCACGCAGGTTTAAGTTTCAAAGTAAATGGTCATCGTTTGAAACCTTATAATGATGGACCAACCAAGATTCCTTCGGAGGAATTAAACCTCCACCCCAACGAAAACTAAGTGTGGGGAAGGGTCATGCTGAAGACCCGAAACTTAAACGCGGCACCTGTACATAAATTTTTCTCACTTTTTAGCAATTTTTAGGACTTCACAAGTACAAGCACAGGGTCGTGCCTCATCAAGCACGCCCCCGTGTCACTGACAAAATTTTTCCACGATCTCCGCTGACGACTCCGGAACGTTGCAGGTCGAATTTAAGACGATTTCTGACAAGCACGGGGCCGTGCCTAGCCAAGCACACCCTCGTGTTCACTTTTCATGACCTGTGTAATAATACCACACTTGTTCCATTCTTTCATCACACTTATTCCTGCTCAAAAACGTCTAAAAAATGAAAGAATCAAGTCACCGAAGCTCAAACTGGAATCCTGCAAAGAAACCGCGTTCTGAAACGCGAGAGCCGACGACTCAAGAATATTTCTACAAAATGCATGAACTAATCAATCAATTGACAGAAATGAACCTCGTTGCTTCCCAACGCTTAGCTGAACTTATCCAAAAAGTTCAACAGATGAGCGAGGAACTCATTTCCATTAACCAGCAGCTTGCGGAATTGAGCAACCGCACTTCTCACTATCCCATGCCAAACCTTCCACACGAAATGTGTGGAGGTTTCTTTTAGAAGCATTCCGTGACGTGTTAAGTGCGTTGTTGCGCATTAAAGAGTCTGGTTTTGCTGTTTCAGATTCTCGGCTTTTAACGTATTGTGTAACCGTAGGATCCTAGGAAATGTAATTTTCAATTTGGCTTGTGTTATTTAACTATAGGACTATTTTCGTATCTTTTCTGATGATTTGGAAGTGACAAAACTTAATCGGGAAAATTACATAACGCGCGAAACTGAAAAACGGAACAACAAAAGACTGAAACCGAACTCTAACACATGAACAAGGCCCCGTGCTCAAAGAGGCACGCCCCCGTGTTCGACAAAAAATGACACCACCTGACATTTTTCATCCTTTTTTCTTGTTTCCCATCAATTTTGCATGATAAAAACCAAACTAATGTGCCTGCAAAGTCGTATCCACTTTCAATTCCATCTTGTTTTCTATTTTCCTTTCATCTTTTCAAGTGTTCTTGCAAGAGTATTTGGCCAAGAGGTTAGTATACTAATTCCTATGATTATGAAAGTCATTTACATGTAGTTAGGTGATTAGGTCTCTAAACAACCAAAATCCTAGCAATTATGTGTAAACACTTGTTCTTAAACGTGTTATGGAATGATGAATGCTTTTAACCTACTTGTTCATGTTTATTCTTGTAGTAGATTAGTGTTAATTAGTGTGTTTAGTTAGATATTAGTATGTTTAGTTAGTTAGTTAGTTGTTTTCTTTTATTGTTAACAAGACTATCTTCATAATTCGTGGTGAAACCTTTGTTAACCATGTTCAAGTTACAAGAATTCTCAAGTGATGTAAAACAATATGTATTTTGAGTATCTTGAATTATTAACAAATGATTAAAATGTTAAAGTATAATCTTTGATTTTTAAAGCAAGAAAATGTTAAACCCATGCTTAATCAATGATTTACAAACAAAACCACGATTGCTCGAGTCAAGATTTCATGCCTAAACATGTTAACCGCATCCCCACTTTTTACAAAGCGCACCCCCATGTTCAAAAATTTTTCCTTGGATGATAAATTCTTAACTATTTTTGAACATGAATTAAATCATTATGATGTTATGTCTTGAAAAACATATGATTTTCACTAACATCATGAGACTGCTTAAGAAATTTGTTTTGTCTGATTAACTTATTTTTAAAATTCCAGGATCATGGATCATCCCTACTTACATTTTGGAGGGAGCCGCGAGAGATGGTGTCATGATAGACTTCAAAAATTGCTACAAAGGGTCGAAAGATCCCACTTACAAGCAGATGAAGAAACACTAGCGGCAGTCGGACAACTAGAAAGATATAATAATTTATTAAGTGTTCAGTGGAAACGTTTATTTTCACAAATTAGACCTTCCATTTATGAACTAACTCTTGAATTTTTAGCATCTTTTAAATTTAGCATGAAAGACTCTGATCCTTGGGATGAAAGTGTAGTTTCATTCAGACTAGCTGGGAATTGGCATAAAACATCCATTGCCTTGTTTGGTGTCTATCTTGGAATATACACGGAACAAGAAATGGAGGAGGAGGCAATATCTGGAATGCCGGCGTATCATACCTTCCCGGACGAGGAAAGTAGAGACGCGGAAAGTGGTGCAATGAGGAAAGCATTTTGGGAGCGGATTGGAACCGGAGGGTTCAACTCGAGCAAAACAAAAAGCAGTCAGATACGAGACCCGCTGCTGCGATACATTCATCGGTTACTCAGCCATTCCATAACAGCTCGTGGTCAAAGCGAGGGAGTTGTTAATTTGAGGGACTTGTTTATTTTATATTGTATGGTTAATCAGTTGCCATGTAATATTGGGTATTTGTTTTGTAATCTTTTTGCCAGGAATGCGATTGCAAGTCCTCCAACACCCATGTTTGGAGGAAGCTGGATTTTGAACTTATATGAAAGCTATGGTTGTAACACTGATGGAACCGTAGGAGTGATGTCGGGACTGTTAGACTTGAGCATTTGTACAAGTATGTACATGGTGACAATCTTACCAAATGGGCAGCCGAGATTCATGGATAAGAAGGGACAAATCTGGGATCCGGCGGATCCCGAAGAAATTATCATGGACCTCGACATGCCGATACAGCCGGAAGGAGCCGGAGCTGGATCTTCAAGTTCACGTACAAGGGAATTCCCAACCATGTCAGACCTTTATGAGTCAATCCAAACCACCAAAACCCATGCAAGGCGATCATTTGAATATGCCCAACGAGCCTTCAACCGAGTCGAAAATCTGCATTCCCGAGTCGATGACATGAGCAAAGATGTCACGTACATCAGAAACCGAATGTACCACGAATGGGTGGATATCCCACCACAAAGCCCTTGAAAACCGTATAATTTTCGGGGCCCCGGCACAGTTGTTTTGTGCCAATTTATCTTTTACTTTATGTCGTTTTATTTTTATTTTGTGTGTTTAGGATTTTAATGCTTTCAATAAATTGGTGACATTTCAGGTGATACCGAGGATTCTAACAACGCGAGGGCAACCAAACACAAGTGAATTCATCATTTTTAGGAGAGTTATTTCATTACCCTTTCTCGATCCTGAATATGTTAATCACATTGAGGACAATGTGAATTTTAAGTGTGGGGATGGGAGTAATGCATTTGACTTTGCTAAAAAGGTCCAAATTAAACTTTTTAAGAAAAGATCACTTACCAAATAATTTTTGTGACAAGAAACCAAAAATTTAATATAATTTTTGATAAACCAAATTATAAATATACGTTTTCGGGAAATAAAGAAGTAGATCCATGACGTCCAAATAAAAACTGAAAATGTTTTTTTGAGATATCCTTAAAAGCAATAATCTAGTAAAATATTTAATCATGTAAAATGAAACACTTTTACCCAATTCCACCCGTATATGAGTTTATTTTTGAGCCTTAAACAAGCTTTTGCAAATTGCAATTCTACTTTCGTTCAGGATTTAATTGAGGGTGCCATACGATACGTGTGATTAGAACTTGCTTTGGGTATACATTTCAAGACCTTAATTAGTATTTGTTGCATAAAAATGAGTTAGGAACTAGGAAACCTTAACTGTTCAAGCCCCAACAATTGTCTTTAATTTTCCTTACCCGAACGTCAACCCTAGTTAGCCCCGTTGAGCTTAAACGTTTTTTATCTTTCAATCACCAAAGTCACCAACTCACTTAACCAAAAAGCCTTCAACAAAACCTGTTTTCGTTAAAGACACGTTTTTGGCTTATGAAAAAAAAATATATATTTGGTCTTTTACCGGCAGACCTTAAAGAACTGGAATGCATTCTTTTGATTTCAACTTGCTTTGTTTCCTTCATCACGCAAAACCGGGACTTCCCCCGGAAATCCGCGAACAAATTTTCAATCTCACGTTTGACGCAAGAAAGAAATGGCGAAAAAATGAACAAGTTCCGCCATTTTGTGAGATTTCAAAAAGTGCTATAAAGAGACGGGCAAAAAGATATGAAAGATGCCCGAATTATGGAAATTGGTCCCATAATGGAAAATGAAAAAAGAATCAAACTGAATCTCAATACGAATACACAGAATTAATCCGATTGGGTGCTATTAGGCTTCAAGCCGAACGATCCTTGAGAAAGGAAAGTTTTGTGTATCTTCGGGTAAAAGATGAAGAACGATTCTTGAAAGCAAAATACGGTCTTGACAATCTGACCTTAAACGAGTCCTCAAGCTAGCATATCCCTTCTAGCTTGAAGTATTGTATAGGGAACCTTTATTGCTTTCCTTGTAGTTTATGTTAGAAAAATAAGCCAAGACCGTCGTCTTTAGCGATTAGCCACTCTTTCTAAATATTCCATACCCGAGCCCGAGCCAAGTTACAACCCATCAAAGACCTAATGATTTATGCAAATAAATATCTAAGTAGGTGGAGATTTGATCCCTTAACAAGCATATGATTTCACACGTATTCATACTAGGCAATTGAGTGTATTAGTCATACTTAATCTTGATTATGACTCCATATATTTAGCCGAGTGTGAGTGCATCTTGTGAGAAGTGTGGATTTTTACATGATAATAATCTTTACTAACCAACCTATTGCTTACTAGGATATCATTTTACATGTGCTTAGAATATTTATATTTGGATGAAAATAGTATTTACTTGCATACTTCTCGAAAGACATGTTTATAATTTGATTTATTTGGTTTTTGGTGGAATTGTCATTTTA
Organism: Flaveria ramosissima; assembly: GCA_025215565.1. Taxonomy (NCBI): domain Eukaryota; kingdom Viridiplantae; phylum Streptophyta; class Magnoliopsida; order Asterales; family Asteraceae; genus Flaveria; species Flaveria ramosissima. The sequence goes on along the minus strand of CM046037.1, from coordinate 36,690,216 downwards.
AGTGATTTTGCTTGAGGACAAGCAAAGTTGAAGTGTGGGGATGTTTGATGTGCTCCAAATTATACATAAAAATCCTATCAAAAGCACATCAATTATTCCTTAATATCTTCCTTAAAATGATGAAAATGTACTTAAAAATGTTAAATTGTGTTTTCAGCTGTTTAAAAGGGCAAGATGGACAAAAGGAGTATATTTAACAAGAAATTTAAGTGATCCGAGCTTTGGACTCCAAGCATGGGGTCGTGCCTCATTAAGCACGCCCCCATGCCTTGCCAGAAACACACCCCCGTGCTAAATTAACACACCCCCGTGCTTGGACATCTGACAGGACAAAAAGTACTGTTCCCTAAAAGTAGACACGGGGCCGTGCCCCATGAGGCACGGGGCCGTGCCCCACCTCCAACACGGGGTCGTGCCCTATTTAGCATGGGGTCGTGCCCGACACAACCTGCATGTACGAGCCAACCAACTTTCGTAAGCATTGTACTAGCACGGGGCCGTGCGTTTTAGGCACGGGGCCGTGCTTAAACACTCCGGAAAGTCTATAAATAGAAGCCTAAGCTCACCATTTTTGGCAAGCTTTGGTGGAAGAGTTACTCTGCTGAATTCTCTCGGGAATCAAGACTTCAAGATCATTCGAAGGCTCGGGAGGTGCATACAACACTTGAAAGAAGCTTGGGATCACCTAAACGTCATCCATTGTGGATTATCGGTTTGATTGTTCCATTTCACCGATGATCACTTATCTATCTTCTTTGTTATCTGTTGTTATGCTAAAGCTCATCATGAGCTAAACTCTATTTATCATCCTAATCGGATGAAACTTATGTAATTTGTGATGAACTAATGGTGTGATACATATTATGTTAATGTTATGGTGGTCTTGGGAAAACTATTGATGGGTAGCATCTACATTTGAACGGGAAGTTATAACTTTATGGTTTGTGATTGTGATTGTCATACAAGGTTGAAAACCGTATGATTAAATTTCATTCGCGAAACCGGTCTTCATAATAAATCCATGGCTAATGAACTAGAAATGGTTATTAGAAATCATATCACTTTAACTTTCTGATCATTTGCGGGTTCCCTTTTATTAGTTCGGAAACTTCGATAATTGTTACGGTTTTCTAAAATTAATGGTATGTTAGGAAGAAACCTGATCAACTCTCTTTTTAACATTAAATTATGTTTTCAGAAATCATATGTCAAATAGGAGACAAAAGATTCACCTACATTACTAGGGCTTTGATCTGAGCAGTAAACTCAGCCTTACAGGATCAAGTCACTACGGCAGCAGGATAGACGAGAAATCGCGCCGGCTCATCTTTATAAACATTAACATAATTACATTAATCAATATCTTTAAATCACATCACCAATTCATCACAATTACATAAGTGGAGTCTAATTAGGATGATAACTTTTATTCCCTGATTTTAAATCCAAACGCTTCAATTCTTAGTTTACATTCCTTTTATTATTGTTTACTTCTAAACCCTAAAAATCTTTCCAATACAAAATAGCACTTTCTTTAACAAAAATCAAATCTGATAGTCAAACATCAAGTTTGTTGAGTAGGCTAGGTGTGTCCACGGATTGATACTCGGTTCTTACCAACACTATATTACCTCACGACAGGTACACTGCCTTTTGTTTGTGTGGTTTAGTATTTGTAACAACCAATTAAAACTGAATCTGTGCAATAAATCTTTATTAAAATATATACTATCTGCACTCCATCAGTTGACGTCCTAATGATGTATTCACTTGTAGAAGTGAAAGCCGCTTCCATATGGATCTCCTGAATAGATTCAGGTAGATCCACCTCAGTGATGGGTGGATGATGTGGGCTAGACAAGGGAGAAGCAGGAGTACTCATCTCTCTTTGAGTAGAGGAGGAATAGAGATACTCATGGTACTCACTGAATCCCATGTCTTCATCATCATTGAATTCTAGGTTGGGTATGGGTTAGTTTAGATCAAGAGGCTGGGGATGGTAACTTTCCCCTGAAGGTTGTTTAGTAGAGTGTTGAGACTCTGAGTGAAGGCTTAAGGCTGATGGGCTAATGAGCTCATCAGGCTGAGCATGAGGAACCTCAGTACTGATGCTTGATGAGATGGGAGTGGTTTGCTCCTCAGGAGAAGTGGGAGGTCCAGTGTCAACTTCTTCTTGTATGGGTAGTGATATGGGAGCCTGTACAAGCTGAGGAGCTTGTGTAGGGGTTCATTTGGATTTTCTTTGGTAGGTGAGGATGATTTGTGGTTGTCTTTGTGGTTGAATGGTAGAAGCTGTGGGTTCAACACTAGCTTGTGTTGCTAGGTTGTCACCTTGAGCAATGAGCTCTAACATTTTTAGGACAAGGGCTGTTTCTACCCTAGAGAAGCCAACAATTGGCTTTTTCATTGTTAAAACATGTCGGGCTTCATCTGTCCCAATTTAAGAATATTACATGTTCCCCTCAACTGTGAGCCCAGTTCAAAGTTGAGAATGTGTTGAACATATCTAGGGAACATATAATACTCTGAGGAGTCTAAGTTAGCAAGCAAATTTGTATACATAAGTTGTGAGTACCTGAACTTGACCCCCTGGACCATTCCATGTACTATGAAGGAGAGATCTCCAGGAATCTGGTCCCATTCCCCATGCTTGTTGGATAAGCTGTGGATGACCAAATGAAGCAGGTACTTCCACTGGGATGAGACCTTCCCTTTCTTGAAGGTCTTTACAAAGAAATCTCCATCATAGCCCATCTGCTCAAACGAATGATTTACAGCTTTCTTTGGGTAGGACAAGTCACCTTCTACATCATCCAGCTGAAGATGTGTGTTGATGGTGGCTAGAGTGATGAAGATTTTCCTTCCCTACACTGTGGCAGACAATGCCTTCTCCCTATCCATGATGACCTCTTGACAGGTCTTCCAGAATTTCAAAAGCTGATCCTCATAGAGAGGAGGATCAATGGTAAGGGAGGTGAAGTAGTTTAATAGAGAAAGAAATTGGCAAACCTCTGAGAAACTAGAATCTTTCTCAGAGTCCAATAGGGCAACCTGATTGTGCTGCATGTGGAGTTCCATGGAGAAATCAAGGTTGTTTTGCGCTCAAGGTTGGCCATTTGAGAAAGCTTAAAGGTGAAGGAAGATAAGAACAAAGTCGGTTGTGGGTGAATTTAGGTTTTGGAGACTTCAGATGAAGAAGATAGTGAAAGAGGGGGGAACCGTTGGGTATATTTATATGAAATGAATTTGAGACAAAGTTAATAAAAGAGGGATAAACTTTGAAATCCAAATGTCGGTCCCACCTCAGAAAAAATGACCAAAAAGGTAGTTTTCTTGGAAGTCAAAAATCTTCCGAAGGTATTTTGTCTTTGGAAGTTTTTGATAAAAAGCTTTCGAAGCTAAAATGACTTCGGAAGAAATTTCAAAGATTTTAGAGAATTTTGCTTCGGAAGATATTTAGACTTGGAGATTTTATTCTAAAAGCTTCCGACACTTAAATTGCTTTCGGAAGAAAATTGTTATTCAAGAACAGATAAGTACTCAAGAAGAATTTTATGCTTCGGAAGACATTTTGGAAATTTCTTCCGAAGGTAAATTTACTTTAGTACTTATTTGTTTTGAAGACATAATTTTCTTCCCATGGTAAATACATATCTTCCGAAGAATAAAATGATCAAAATTTTCAAAAGTCTAAGAAATGTCTTTTAAAAGATTTTTCTTCGGAAGTAAAGAAGGGCTTATGAAGGTGATAAAATAGAAACTTAGGTTTTAGAAATAATATGAATTAGTTTTAAGAAAAGCTAATCAAAGATAATCATCCAAATAGTTGATACAAGATATTTTAATCTATGTTAATCAAAAGCTTTGGTGAACAGATAACAATATTATTCATTTGTGTTAACTTTGACTAGCTTGACTAATCCCTTTTCAACGTTATCTCTAATCAAATGATACCTGATATTGATGTGTTTTGTCCTTGAGTGCTGCACAGGATTCTCTATAATAAAAATAGCACTGTTGTTGACTATGTGGATGGGAGTCTCTTTGAAGTTGAATCCATAGTCCAGCATCTGATTCTGAATCCAAAGCACTTGAGCAGAGTAGCTTGCAGCAACAATGTATTCAGCTTTAGCAGTTGATGCAGATACACAAGATTGTTTGTCGCATTGCCCTGAGACAATCCTTCCACCAAGAAACTGACAACCCCCTGATGTAGACTTTGCAGTCATATTGCAGCCACTATAGTCACTATCTGTATATGCATACAGATTGAAGTCTAAATTCTTTGGATACTAAAGGCCAAGTGTTGGAGCACCTTTGAGGTATCTTAGAATCCTTTTGACAGTGCCTAGGTGTGATTTCTTGGGGTTGGCTTGATATCTTGCAAAAAACATATGGCAAACATGATATCAGGCCTGCTAGCTGTGAGGTACATAAGAGACCCTATCATAGCCCGGTATTGATGTGTTTTGTCCTTAACTGCTGCACAGGATTCTCTGTAAAATAGCATTGTTATTGACTATGTGGATGGGAGTCTCTTTGAAGTTGAATCCATAGTACAGCATCTGATTCTGAATCCAAAGCACTTGAGCACAGCAGCTTGCAGCAGCAATGTATTCAGCTTTAGCAGTTGATGCAGATACACAGGATTGTTTGTTGCATTGCCCTGAGACAATCCTTCCACCAAGGAACTGACAACCCCCTGATGTACACTTTGCAGTCATATTGCAACCACCATAGTCACTATCTGTATATGCATACAGATTGAAGTCTAAATTCTTTGGATACCAAAGGCCAAGTGTTGGAGCACCTTTGAGGTATCTTAGAATCCTTTTGATAGTGCCTAGGTGTGACATCTTGGGGTTGGCTTGATATCTTGCAAAAAACATGTGGCAAACATGATATCAGGCCTGCTAGCTGTGAGGTACATAAGAGACCCTATCATAGCCCGGTATAGATGTTCATCTACACATTCCCCCTCAAGATCAGGTCCAAGGGAGTGGTTTCTAGCTATGGGTATCTTCGCAACCTTACAGTCAGTCATATTGAATCTTGTAAGTATGTCTTGTACATACTTTGATTGACTTATGAAGATGCCACTGTCAACTTGCTTCACTTGAATTCTTAGAAAGAAGTTGAGTTCCCCCATGGCACTCATTTCAAATCTATTCTTCATCAGCTTCTCAAAGTCTTTGCAGAGCTTTGGATTAGTTGACCCGAAGATAATGTCATCTACATATACTTGAACTAGCATTAAGTCATTCCCTGTTCCTTTGATGAAGAGAGTTTCGTCTATAGTACCCCTATTGTAGTCATGCTAATAGAGATACTGATATAGTGTCTCATACCACTTCCTTGGAGCTTGGTGCAGCTCATAGAGAGCTTTATCAAGCCTGCAGACATAATCAGTATGATCAGGGTCTGCAAAGCCAGGTGGTTGTTTGACATACACATCTTCATCAATCACCCATAAAGAAAAGCACACTTGACATCAAGCTGGTAGACCTTGAAATCCTTGGATGCAGCAAAAGCTAAGAATATTCTAACAGCTTCAAGTCTTGCCACCTGAGCAAAGACATCTCCATTGTCACCATCTCCAATGATCCCCAATGTCAACATCTCCAATGATGTTTGTGGTAGGGTGAGACTTGTGAATCCTTAGTTAAGGTATTAAAGTAAGTTGCTTGGAGAGATTTAAATTAGACAAAATTCATATCAAGCACTGAAGTTTCTCCCACCACATCAGCACACTTATCAAGTGAAACTTGATCCAATGAGTGTGGTTTATGTTGTCTTCAATAGAGTGGTTGTCAGCATCAAGAAACTCTTAATCACTGTCACCACCACCATTGCCTTCCACATTTGAAGCTCCTTCATTTGAGTGTTGTGCCTCTGAGCTGGAATTTGGTGGCACCTCAGGTGTATCAGCTGAATTTGACATGGTTGTGCTGATTGGAACTCCATCTGCAGGATTAGCTAACTGGAGCTGAAGTAATATGATTTGATGGTCTTTTTAGCTCAAATCTTGGATCAGGATCACCTACTGATAAGATATCTTTGGACCCTGAAACATTCTCACAAGATTTGTTAAAACAATTGGTAACTAAGTCAAGATCAAATAGCCAATCAGGATCAGAACCTTTCACACTGGGAGTGTGCTCATTGAAAGTCACATTGGCTGACTCCTCAACTACTCTAGTTCTGAGATTGTATACTCTATAGGCCTTAGCTTGAGAAGAGTATCTCAATAAAATGTCCATAGTCTGATTTCTCATCAAACTTGGCAATTTGATCCTTGGTATTCAAGATGGTGTAAGGACAACCAAATGACCTGAGAAAACCAATGAAAGGTTTCCTCTTGTACCAAAGTTCATAGGAAGTCTTACCATGTGTCGTAACTACTAAAACTCTGTTTTACATATAGCAAGCAGGGTTCACTGCCTCTCCCCAGAAAGTGATGGGCAGTTTAGAGTCATAAAACATAGTTCTTGCAGCTTTAATTAGTGTCTTGTTTCTCCTCTCAGCAATACCATTTTGTTGAGGAGTCTTGGGAGCACTATATTGTCTTGTAATACCTTTTTCATCACAAAATATATCAAGGATTTGGTTCTTAAATTCAGTTTCTTGATCACATCTTATAGTTTTGACCTTGTGATCACATTGATTCTCAATCTTTAAGATGAAACTCTTCAAGATTTCAGGAGTCTCATCCTTAGTTCTAAGGAAGAAGACCCAAGTGAATCTTGTAAAGTTATCTGTGATCACCAAATAATATGAGGTCCTTCCTAGACTCGTTACACTGGTGGGCCCAAAGAGATCCATATGTAATAAGTGTAGGGGAGTAATGATGGAGTTTCTTTCCTCTAGCTTGTGAGATACCTTGTGTTGCTTCCCTTTGAGGCATGCAACACAGTGGTCATCACTTGTAAACTCTTTATTTGAGATTCGAGTTACCAAATCATTCTTAATTAATTTATTCATGTTTTTAAAGTTTACATGGCATATTCTTTTGTGCTAGAGGAAAGACTCATCACTATTGGCTTTAGATAGAAAGCATGAAACTTCTCCTAAGGAGATGTTTCTTGCAAATCCATCTTGTACATGTTCCCTTTCCTGGGGCTCTGAGCAGGATATGCTCAGAAGGAATGACCACCCCGGGCTTGAAATCAATACACTCATGCTCAATAAAGAACATGTTATGACTCTGATCACAAAATTGAGATACTCAAAAGATTGTATCCAAGTTCCATGACAAAGTTTACCTTCTCAATGCTTAGCTTACCATTTGAGACCTTGCCCCTTCCTGTAATGTAACCTCCAGCATCTCCTCCAAAAGCAACTAGCCCTCCATCAATTTTCTCAAAATTTTGGAGTAGTGACCCACTGTTTGTCATGTCCCTGGAACAACCACTATCAATAATCCATACAGTCTTGTTTGTCTTGAGTTGTTCTTGCACAAAAGAGATGGTTAGTTACATTTTGAAACCCAAGCCTTATTAGTCTTGGGCTCATCAAAAGAAGTTGAAGACAATGCAATAGTAATTGATCCTATTATCATATTTTGAGGATCATTGGCTGATGTTGATGAAGAACTTTCAGTCACATGGTCTTTCTTTGTCTTCCACACCACCTTTGGAAGCTTAGACTTGACCTTAAACACTTCGGAAGTTTTGACAACTTCGGAACTTTGGAGACTAGACCTTCGAAAGATCTTACTAACACTACAGCAGGCTTCACTACTTCGGAAGTATTCCTTTCTTCCGAGACCAATTTTTCTTTAGAAGGCAAGTTTTTACTTGTCTTCTTCTTCATTTTGGAGCTTCCGAAAGGAAAAGATTTTCCTTTCGAAGCTTGCTTCTTCTTCAAACTCTCAGAAGTTTCTTTCTTGGTTATGTGCACAGTACTTTTTGGATTGTAGAGGCAATCCTTAGCAAGATGAGAAGTACTATCACACATAACACAATCTATTTTCTTCTTTTTAAGAGTCTTCCTTTGTGAACAAGGCTGAACTTGATCACTGCCCTTCTCCATCTTTATCTTTGCAGATGATGTGGCAATTCTTTTAGGGTGAGAACTACCTTTAGAGCTGGATGGTTCAAGTTGTGTGGCAGTGGTACACAACTGATCAGCCTTCTTCATAATGCTAGGATGATTTGGACATGAACTAGAACTCCTAGTACAAGAATTCAAGTTTGAGTCTTTAGCCTTAACCACCTCAAAACCTACAGAGATAAACACTTGTTTTTGCATAGAGTTAAAAGTGGCCTTGATCTCTTAAGCCTTTTTGGAATTCCTCATGGACTTTCTGATCAAGTTCTTCCTTCTTGACTTGGTCATCCCAACTCCTCTACTCTCCTTAGAGGGATAGCCCTTCTCAGAATGCTCTTCTTCACTCTTCTCGTAGACATCCTTCACTATCTCCTCTTCATCCTCTTTAGTCATGGGTTCTATGAGGGGAAGCTCATCTTCACAAGTTCCACACCTAGGAGATCTTACAGACAAGATTGTGTGTGGAGGAGCTATCTCAGTAGATCCCAGTCCCTGCTTATTCTGATAATAAACTTTTGCATGTAAGGATAAGGATATTATGTTCTTGAAGGTCTTTTCTTCAAAAACATATTTTTCTGCCCTGGCTTTGCTGATCACAAGTTCGGCCTGACATTCAGTTAACTTAGTGATGAGATCTTTGATTTGAGTCCTATAATTTGTGTTCTCATGTTTAAGAGTTGAAATGGTTTTCTCTAAATCTTTATTTTAAGATTGTAATCATTTTCAGCTCTTTTGAAATCTTATTTTAGGATATTCAAGGACTCAAGATCATATATCATTTCTAAATTATAGGACCTATATCTATTTGCTTTAGCAATAGATTCAGGTGTACAAAGATGTTCCAATACCTTTGCTTCATCATGATCAGCCATTAGTGCTTAGTTTGGAGATGCATCTTCCACCTGAAAGCTCCAGTCAAAGCTTCCTTTTTCAACAACAACTGCAGCTTACTGCTTTGGCATCTCATTCTGGTTGACTTTGTCAGTGTAGTTTGGTCTGGTTTGTTCTTGGCCACCGTCTGTCCTTGGTTCCTTGCACTCTCTAGCAAAGTATCCTATTTGGTTACAGCTATAACACTTCACCTTGATTTTGTCCAGCCCAAACTTTCCACTGGCTGCATTGCTTGGAAACTTTCTCTTGTCCTCTTGTAGAACTTCTTGGCTCTGTGAGTGAGAAGAGCCATTTGTTGAACTATCTCCATGTACTCCAGATTATCTGGATGGATACAGTCAAGGTCTTCAAGGGTGAAGAGAAAGTTGCCAAAACTTTCATCAGCAGAAGAGCTTGTCTCTTCAAATGGACTTCCTTAAGTGTAACTCTCCCTTGGTGTCTCTGGGAAGGTGATGAAAGGACCCTTTTGTGAGTTGTCAGGGTAGTAGATAAGATGATGTTGTGGTTCTCTACAATCCCTTTCAACCACATGAAGGGCTGAACTCAGTTAATTGTTGGAGTTAGTAGATGGATTTTGCATGTTCATCTCCATCTAGTATCCACTAAGAATACCATACAACTCTTTGAGAGTAAGAGTCTTAATATTCTCAGTTCTCTTGATAACAACAATATAATGTGTCCACTGTCTAGGAAGATAGGACATAAACTTTCTTACAATGTCCTTGCTTTCAAGAGTCACTCCAACATCCGTTAGAGTGTCCACAATCTCAACGTACCTGAAGTATTGTTGAGTCATGGTTTCACCTGCTTTGAAGGTGAAGTTTTCAAACTGCTGCTTCAAGAGGTCCTTCTTGTTCTCCTTTGCTTCAGTGGACCCCTCATACATGAGCTTCAGTGCATCCCATAGTTGCTTAGCAGTTTTGCACTTCTTGAAGCCCTTGTAGATGGAGATTGGAAGAGCAGTTTGAAGGGCAGTCATGGCTTTCTGATCTATGTTAATTCTCTTTCTATCTTCTTCAGAATAGTCAGCCACCTCCTTTGGAATCATACGACCTCTAGCAGCAGCTGAAGAGGTGCATGGTATGTGAGGCCCAGAGACAACATATTCTCACATCCTTGAGTCTTGAGACATGATAAAGCCTTCCATTCTTTGACACCAAGTATCAAAGTCTTCAAGAGTGATCAGTGGGGATTTTGTCATGGTTCCGGTTTCCATATCAGCCTTTGTGAGAGCTGCCATTTGAGTTGTTAAGTGTTTTGTGAGACTGAGAGATCTAAGATGTTGAGATCTTACAATCAAGAGCCTAGAAAGCTCTGGTACCAATTGAAGGACCATTAAAGGGATGGTCAATACACTTAGTCTCACAATAAAAAAAGTATTTAGAACACTTAACAGATCAAATTGGGAACCGAGACTTTGTTTATGATGCTATGAACACACAAGTAAACTAGAGACGGAAACTTAAGAACAACAAGTGAGTTTTGGTTTTCAAGATTGAAGTATATTGCTTCTCAAGTTCTTTTACAAGTGTTTACAAAGCATGAGAAATAAGTTACAAGGACTTGAGATACTTTATACTACATCCTACAGCCGGCCATACTTAGAAAGCCAGCTGGAAACATTTGATCTAGACAACAAAATCAAACATAGAGTCAAAAGGCAGATTGCCTTTTGACAAGTGACTATGACATGCCATAGCTCACATCATAATATATTACTAAAAGGATAAAAGTACATAAAGTAGAAAGTTACAGAAGCAAGACCTTAATGTACAGTTACCAAAAGCATGGACCTTTTTACCAACTTGTATAAGTTGGTGAGTCTTTAGAGTTGCAGTGGAAAGTGATACAGTTTTATGAAAAGTACATCAGATAAAGCATGTATTAAAAGTCTTCGAAAGAAATCTGGTTTCACTTCTTGGCTTCGGAAGACTTTGTCTTTGAAGTATCGGAAGACTTCACTTTTGGCTTCAGAATATGTTGGTCTTGGCTTTGGAAGATTTTACACTTAGAATATTTCTAAGGCAGGATGTAAAACTTCCAAAGCAACTTCTACTTTGTACTAAGTGCATGCATACAGGAAAGACTTGGGTTGTTTTGGGTGCATCGGCCTTTCATTAAACCTTACAACTTTCATGTACTATCATATTTATAATTTTCGTATAATTTCCAATTGCTAAATCTCAAACTTTGAATTCTAAACTTACACACTTTTGTTTACCTTTTAGCGTGACTTTCGTGACTCAATCTTTTAAACTCATTCATATATCTTTGTGGATTCTAATCGCTAAATCGTGAGTCATACTTAACCCATTTTGTTTTAACACTATTTGGGTTGCAACATGTACCAATTATCAAATACACTCAATCATATATTCAACCAAACTCATTCTAAAAAGAAACTAAATTCATACGAACATGCTTACATGTTATACTATTTGTGAATTCATTATCTTGCAAAAAATCTAAATCACCCTTAACATGTATAGCGCTATAGGACTAGCATATTCGCCCTATTATGATTGGTCTATGTTAAGTTATCAATTTTTACGGTCTTTCTCACTTTTGATACTAAGTTTACGTAGGTGGACACTTTGGTTTGATTATTGGCTTTGCATGCTAGCAATATACAAACTTTAGTATACTTTATTCATGTCGAAGTGAGATTTTTCACTGTTATTCTATGTATTCAACTTGTATGCTCCCCAAAATATTCATATGTTGAAAAATATTTTATACATTTTGTAGGAAATGCTTGAAATTTTATCAAGAAATTTAATTAGGTGGACTTAAAAACACACCAAATCTATCATTTTGTTTTTTTTTCTAGACTTGTATTTTTCTCAAAATAGTTGTATGTTTATATGAAACATTGTAATGTTATATTGATGAATGAAAATGAAATTCAGTCTGAATTATTATCACTTTAGTGCTCTGATATCGTTGAACAATCTATCACTACTCGCGCCCCGATGTTTCCGCCATCGGTTGGGGTGTGACAACATAGATCTGTCTTTTTTCTTAACAAATAAATGAGCAACCGATGGTGAAAAACTGTTGATACATATGTACCTAGATCCTGATATGAATGTAATATGTCTTGATTGTCTTACACTTATGTAATCGTTGGGTACTTAATGAAATACAAATGTTTGGTTATGTTTATAATGTTTAATATTTCATTAATGAGTTGTTTAACGCATATTGACTTGATTATATAGGTTTGTGTTTGTTTGAATGAATCTTGATAATGTAATGACAAATGAATACATTCAAACTTAGCAATATGAAGTTCTCATGCGAATGGCCCATGCGAATGGACCATACGCATGAACAACTTCAGGCGAATGACTCAGTCGCACGACTGAACCAGGAGACTGGATCAGTCGTATGATTGTAATATGAGATTGGCTCAGTCGCACGACTGAACACTCAGTCGTGCGAATGGATCAACCGCATGGCTCAATCGCACGACTGAACCATACTAATGGTTCAGTCGCCCGAATGAGCAACCCTAGCCTATAAATACCACCTAATTCGTGGAAAAACGTAAGCATTTATTCCAATTTGACTCCAGACGTACCCTAGCCGTCCAGAATCCTCTAAGTTCGTACTCCAAGTTCATAGAACGTTGTAGATCGATTCCTAATCGATTCTTGACGTTAGATTCAATACGTTATTGTTTCTACGTGCGTTCTCACTGATTGGATCGCCAATCAAATAGGATTCCGCACTATTTGGTTTGGTTAACATGTTAATCAGTTGGTGTTTCGTTCAAATACCAGATCCTAACAAGTGGTATCAGAGCTTTGGCTCTTGATTACGTGTGATTCAATCGGTTTTGATACAAAAGTTGCTTTTTTTCACTAAAAACGCAATCTTTTCGTGTCAACCGGTGTCTTGGACGTTCCCTGCTCATAAAGTTTTGGTTTCTCCGGCATAAGGCAATTAGGGTTGGTGAAAATTCGGGTTTTTACGGCCAAACACGTTAAACCTAGAAATTTTCGAACTTAGCAATATGAAGTTCTCATGCGAATGGCCCATGCGAATGGACCATACGCATGAACAACTTCAGGCGAATGACTCAGTCGCACGACTGAACCAGGAGACTGGATCAGTCGTATGATTGTAATATGAGATTGGCTCAGTCGCACGACTGAACACTCAGTCGTGCGAATGGATCAACCGCATGGCTCAATCGCACGACTGAGCCATACTAATGGTTCAATCGCCCGAATGAGCAACCCTAACCTATAAATACCACCTAATTCGTGGAAAAACGTAAGCATTCATTCCAATTTGACTCTAGACATACTCTAGCCGTCCAGAATCCTCTAAGTTCGTACTCCAAGTTCATAGAACGCTGTAGATCGATTCCTAATCGATTCTTGACGTTAGATTCAATACGTTATTGTTTCTACGTGCGTTCTCACTGATTGGATCGCCAATCAAATAGGATTCCACACTATTTGGTTTGGTTAACACGTTAATCAGTTGATGTTTCGTTCAAATACCAGATCCTAACAAGTGGTATCAGAGCTTTGGCTCTTGATTACGTGTGATTCAATCGGTTTTGATACAAAAGTTGTTTTTTTTCACTAAAAACGCAATCTTTTCGTGTCAACCGGTATCTTGGACGTCCCCTGCTCATAAAGTTTTGGTTTCTCCGGCATAAGGCGATTAGGGTTGGTGAAAATTCGGGTTTTTACGGCCAAAACACGTTAAACCTAGAAATTTCGAAATCCAGCAGCTTCAGTCGCACGATTGACTCAATCGCACGACTGGACTTCGTTCGCATCCCTTAGACGTACGATTGGACTCAGTCGTATCTTCATTCGTACGACTAAGCAGACCGTTCGCATTGTTCAACCGCATCAATTCATTCGCACGACTGGACCAATCGCCTTAGTTCAGCCGCACGATTGAACCAGTCGCATAGTTCATTCGCACGGGTAGCCCAATCGCACAGCTCCATTCGCACTAGTAAAACAGGTTGTTTAGGAGACTTAAAGTTAATCGAGATGGAGGATCAGTATTTAGCGTTTATAGCCGGGAAGGACTCACGTATTCAGAACTTACTGCTACTGGAGAGTGAAGTAGGGAATCACAATAAACCCCCGAAGCTTATAACATTAGATGAATTTCCACACGGGAAGCAACGTTTTGAGATCTACTTAAATGGAGTAGATCCAAATATGTGGGAAGCTATTAAGAGGGGGTACAGTATGCCTGTAGGAGCTGATGGGGTGAAACTTACATTAGGAGGCATGACTGATGCACAGAAAGTCAAATATAATGCTGAAAAGAGAGTATATGCATTGCTTACTCAGTCTATCCCTAAGGATATTTTTCATCAATTCTCTGAGAATAAGCAAGCCAAGAGTTATGGGATGAGCTTGAGAAAAGATATGACGGTAATGCTTCATTGAAGGCCATTAAAGCTAAGGAGTTGATGAAAGAATTTGACAACTTCTCATCGATGGGTAATGAGAGTTTAGACGATGTCATTGATAGATTCTACATTTGATGAGCGAGCTGCACACACATGGTGTCACTACTACCATGGAAGACAAAGTGTCGAATTTTGCAGACGGGTTGCCAAAAAAATGGGCTTCTTTTGTTTCAAATCTGAGACAGAATGGAATGTTAGCAAAGTTGGACATCAATGATTTCATTCTAAAGCTGCGAGAAGAAGCACTAAGGATGAAGTACCGAGCTCAAAAGTCTACGTATACTCAGAATCCAGCTTTGAACAATGCAACTCCAAAAGTTAAGATGTCTGGAGCACCACTTCAGACCGCCTTTGTGTCAAGCTCATCTGGTCCTTCACAAGCCTCTCCTTCAGGATCAGAAACGTCAGGGTCTTCTAGTACCCAATACATTGGATCTGAAGCAAATGCTACAAGACTAAAGACCGAGAATCTCAGAAACGTGACGGTAGAAGTAGCAAGAGAGCACATGGATCTCTTAGCAGCAATGGTCCATTCCTATGATGGACTTGTTGCTGGGAAAATTGGAAACTGCCACCTGGCAGACGAGGACTACGAGCAGGTAGATGAGACAGAGCTGGAGAGGATGGATATCATGTGGGCCTTAGCAAGTGCTGTCCGGAGAGCTAAGAAGTTTGTGAAAAAGACCGGACAAAACTTGGTTGCTACTAAGGACACTACTTTTGGTTTTGACAAGAGCAAGGTGACCTGTTTCAATGGAGAAAAGGGGCACTTCAAACTAGAGTGTGTGAAGCCAAAGAAGACTGGAAACGGGAATCTATTCTCGTCCTTCACTCGTCAAGACAAGCAAGCTAGCAGTCCTACTTCTTCAAGCAAGGATCCAAAAGCCTGGACTGCTCATGATGATAAAGGACAGGACTGGAGTTTTCGGTTTGTCTCTCCAGGAGTATCCAATATTGCGAGTGTGGAAGACTTAGATGATGATTGCGCGAGTGAAGGAGATATTGCAGTAGAGCTAGCGATATCAAACAGTGAAGAGACTGCAACTGAGGTCAACTACAAGCCTGAAGAAGGGACATCTACAACAAAGACAGAATCACCAGAACCAGAGACATTAGATGCTGCGTTGATGGCTGATTCATCAGAACCTCCTCAGGTAAGTACTACTGACCAACTTTTCAAAAATCATGCTTGTTCTGATTGTAATAAATTTAGGGAAAGCATAGATCTAAAATTTGCTAGGTTATTAGATCATAACGATAACTTAGTAAAGGATTTGCAACTGTGCACTGAGGCAAATAGAGTTTAAAACAAAATGAGCATAGTTACAAAGAAAAGATAGACCTTTTGAATAAACAGCTTAGGGAAACAGAAGTAGTAGCTTTTAACCAAGCAAATGACATTAGGTACTATCTTAACTCCCAAGAAGACACTAAAAACAAAAAGCAGTTTTAGAAGTAGAAGTCAATTCATTAAAGCAAAAACTTCACAGTTGGACAAGTTCATCTCATATTGTCCAACACTTAGTGAGAGAGCGTAACAATGGGGAGGGTTTGGGTTATAAAGTGGTTCCACCGCCACCTGAGACCTTGATGAACACTAAGAGTAAACCAATAAATAACAATCCAATCAAGGATCATGTGGTGTCTACTCCTCTTGTAAGTGATCCAGATTCCTCATGTTCTTCAATTGAATCTGGAACAAAACAAAAGGAGGCCACTTCAAATGCAAAGGGAAAAATGCCATGTGTTAATCTGGAAAAATATTTTGAAAAGGTTAATATAAAGTCAGGGACAAACAAAGTCAAAACTGAACCTAAAAAGACTGTTAATGTTAACCTATCACGAGTTTCATGTCAAAGTCCAGTTAACCAAAATGGAAAAGATGTTAAGAATGTTAAAACAATTAAGTTTGTTAAACCAAATAAAACATCAAAAGAAGTAGAGTCAAAGCCCAAACATAATGATGTCACTGGGGTGTCACACACGTCTCCACATAGACAGTTTAATCATAAAGTTGATAGCAGGTCATGCTACAACTGTGGAGAGTGTGGACACATTGCGTCTTATTATCCTTACTATCAGACACCTAGGAAGAAAGTTGAACTTCAGGAATCAAAACCTAGGTCTTCTAAGAGGAGTTCATTGACTCCACCTAGAAGAACTAGTGAATCCAAAGTTCAACCCATTAGCCAGTCGTCTGTTTATCACAAACAGGCCTTACACAAATCTGGCTTATGGAAAGAAAAGTCATCCTCTGTGTCTGATAATGATGACAAAAAGTCACCTGAGCTACCCTCACCTTCTAAGGGTCAATGGGTTGAATTCATGATGTGTGATGCCTCTGGGAAACCCAAGCCAGTAAAGGCTTGGGTTCCTAACCTAAACTAATGCTTTAAATTGAATGTGCAGGGTGTTCGCTACAGTGCTGAAACCAACACGTGGATTGTAGATAGCAGAGCATCCAGGCACATGACAGGAAACAGGGCACTCTTATCAAACGTCAAACAAATAAAATGAGGGCATGTTTCTTTTGCTGGTAACAAAGGAGGTTATATCACAGCTCAGGGAGAGGTTGGAAATCAGAAAGTTAAGTTTGATAAAGTGAACTACGTTCAACAACTTCAAAACAACTTACTTTCTGTTTCCCAAATATGTGACAAAGGATTTAAGGTCATATTTGACAACATGAAGTGTTATGTCCTGAAGAAGGACTATGTGATTCCGGAGGACCAAGTTTTGATGACAGCTTCAAGATATAAAGATCTTTATGTTTTGGATCTCTCAACGGCTTCTACAACGGATCATGAAGTTCAGTGCTTCTTATCAAAAGCTACTGAGAAGGACTCCATTTCCTGGCATAGGAGAATGGGCCATATTAATCAACGGAAGATGAATCACTTGATCCAGAATGATCTTGTGAGAGGAGTTAACGTCAAACATTTCCAACTTCCGGATTTTTGTGTAGCATGCAAGAAAGGCAAACAGACAAAGAAGGCTCATAAGGAAAAGAAAGTTCATTCTATCGAGCTTCCTCTTGAACTTCTTCACATGGATCTGTTTGATCCAGTCAGTACAAAAAGCATTGCAGGTGACTTGTACTGTTATGTGGTTACTGATGATTACTCAAGATTCTCTTGGGTAATGTTTCTGAAGTCCAAATCAGAAACATTTGAGTCTTTCAAGGAATTAGTAACCACATTGGAATCACTCTACAAGCTGAAGGTAAGACAGGTACGCTCAGACAACGGGACCGAGTTCAAGAATCAGTGGATGGAGGCTTACTGCAAGGAAAAGCGAATTGTGCATCAGTTCACCTCTGCCTACACGCCTCAGATGAATGGCGTTGCTGAGAGAAAGAATCGGAGCTTGATAGAGATAGCACGGACAATGCTAGCAGACTAGAAACTGCATATCCAATTCTGGAATGAGGCAGTGGCAAATGCATGTTACACATTAAATCGAGTTCTGGTAGTCAAGCGCTCTGGCAAGACATGTTACGAGTTACTACAACGACGTAAACCTAATCTAGAGTATCTCGAACCATTTGGCGCGCCGTGCACACTTCTGAAGAAGACTCAAGAAGGAAAATTCAGCGAGAAGGCTGATGAAGGTATCTTCCTAGGGTACAACATACCGAACAAGAGAGTTTACAACAACTCAACGGGTTTAGTAGAAGTGTGGTGTAATGTTGATGTTCATAGATACACCACACCACCAACTGGAGAACGACCCGCTTACTTTTTCGACTATGATGGATTCTTCAAGTCCTTCAACATACCTATCTTCTCTTCTGACGACGAGTTAGCTACACGGATGATGTATGATATCTTGAACTCACCTTCACTAGATTCAACATCATCGGGTTCACAAGGTGACTTTACTCACCACTCAGGGGGAGAACTCGAAGCAAGTGACTCCTCCTCAGAAGATGAAGATGACCAGAACAATCAGGAGGGACAGGTTCCAATTCCTGCAAGTCCACAAGTATCTAACAGTGATGTCTCTTCGACTTCGGAACCTCAAACTCTTACTACCTCAGATACAGAACCAAATATTCATAATTTGACTCTGAGGTAGTTGTTCCTACCACTCCAGGATCACGTCTAAATGTCTATCATCCCCTAGACAATGTCATTGGGGATGTCAGATCAGGAGTGCAGACCAGAAATCAGCTGTACTCAGCTGATTATGCCTCGGTAATGGAAAAAGGATACATTCACGATGGTGCTTATCTTTGTTTTGTCTCACAGGTTGAGCCATAATACGTCAGTGAAGCACTGAATGATGAGGCATGGGTGAGTGTCATGCAAGAAGAACTTCTTCAGTTCAAGAAGTTAGGTGTATGGACTCTGGTAGATAGACCTAAAGGTGCTAAGGTCATTGGCACCAAATGGGTCTTAAAATGCAAGAAGGATGACCTAGGCATCATTATCAGGAACAAGGCTCGACTTGTAGTTCAGGGATTTCGACAAGTCAAGGGCATTGATTACAATGAAGTGTTTGCACCCGTGGCAAGGATGAAAGCCATTCGCATCTTCCTTGCCTATGCATCGTATATGAAGATTAAAGTTTATCAATTAGATGTGAAGAGTGCATTCCTTCATGGTGAAATCCGAGAGACAGTGTATGTCAGTCAACCCAAGGGATTTGAAGATCCTTATCATCAGGACAGAGTTTACAAACTTGACAAGGCTTTATACGGGCTTCATCAAGCTCTAAGGGCCTGGTATGAGAAACTCTCAACTCACCTTGTGAAACATGGATTTCGCAGAGGTGTTATTGATTGCACACTGTTTATCAAAGAGAAAGATGGTGATCTGCTGCTGGTTCAAATCTATGTTGATGATATCATCTTCGGATCAAAGAATGAAGAGTTATGCAAAGAATTTGAAGCAGTAATGAAGGCTGAATTTGAGATGAGTGCAATGGGAGAGATGAAATTCTTTCTCGGGTTACAGGTGGATCAGACACCCAAAGGAATTTTCCTACATCAGACCAAGTATGTAGGAGACATTCTCAGTCGGTTTGATATGGAAAATGCTTCTGCAGCTGGGACTCCACTTGCTACAAACCATGATATAGCACCCGATGAAAATGGAGATCTGGTTGATACAACCATGTACCGAGGAATGATTGGATCTCTCATGTACCTCACTGCCTCAAGACCTGACATCATGTATGCTACATGTCTATGTTCTAGATATCAGGCTAAGCCAAAGGTTAACCATCTGATTGGGGTCAAAAGGATATTTCGGTATTTGAAGGGTACTCCAACACTTGGGTTGTGGTATCCTCATGATGATGATTTTGAGCTCACGGCGTATAGTGACTCGGATTACGGTGGCTGCAAGATGAATTACAAGTCTACATCAGCAGGGTGTCAATTCTTTGGGAGGAGATTAGTGATATGGCAGTGTACGAAGCAGACCTCGGTTGCATTATCAACCTGTAAAGCCGAATACGTTGCTGCTGCAAGTTGCTGTTCACAAATCATTTGGATTCAACAGCAAATGCGGGACTACGGTTTAAATTTCTCTTCTACTCCTATTTTTGTTGATAACTTTGTTGCAATTGCAGTAACTAAAAATCCAGTACAACATCCTAAGACCAAACACATCGGCATAAAGTATCATTTTATACGGGACTGTTTTGAAAAGAATTTAATCGATGTGGTAAAAATAAATACTGAATTTCAACGCGCTGACCTCTATACAAAGGCTTTTGACAAACCACGTTTTCTATATCTGTTAGAGGTCAATGGCATTAAAAAGAAAAGTGATGTCATTCCAGATGATGACCATGTGTAGTCCGATGCATTTTATAATTTTATTTTTTTCTTATTTGCTTTATTTATTCTATTTTCTGTTTAAATTAAATATATGTTATTTAGCTGTCTATTAAAATCATAAAAAATGTAAATCGGTTATGGTTTTATAATTTTAGGGGAGAATAGGTCAGCCAGTAACATTAAAAAAAATAAAAAAAATGAGGGAGAAGGAGAGGCTAGCTGATAGAAAGTAGATCGTATCTGTGATACCGATTCAAATAATTTGGAAAATGATAGTACACAGGAACAAATCAAGTGGGACTTTAAAAGTTTAATTTAGACAAAATGCCAAATTCAAAGTATAAGTCTGTGTAGTCTGAGCAATATAAAAGGAAAAATGATAGAAAAAACTGGTAACTACTAAGGTAACACAATAGGTTGCTAGACCACAGATGATATGTCGGTAGATTCAACACAATAGATGATTAGACCTGACTGGTGATCTCAAGATCAAACTAAGTTGTTCAACTAACTGTGGTCTCCTATCTTATCACTGGTTAACACAATCAGCAATATTCCAATAAGGGGTAACGAGGAAATAAACGCCATAAATGTGAGCGGATGACCATAAATAGAGCAAAGCACGAAAAAAAATGAAAAACAAATGCTATCAAGCTAATAACTTATGTTGTTGGTGCGTTTTGTGCAAAAGAAAAATAAAGATGCTCTAACAAGGAGATAGGTTGTGTGCCTCTCTGCTGTGCGATGGAACTAACCTGAGGATAAGCATAACCTAGATATTCTAGAATTCATTGTTGTTTGTCGCCTCTCTGCTGTGCGATGGCACTGACCTGAGGATTGGTTTCTCTTTGAAAGCTCTAAGAATATTCTCTTCTTGTCAAAATACCCGTTAGACCGCTCAAAAACTCCTGAGGTACGTTGATTACCACATAAGTGTGGGATCCACAAATGTTGGTTGAAATAATTAAACCATAAACTGTCACCAATCTGTGTCAAAAGTCTGTGTATGGATTTAAGAGGACAAATATACTGACAATCATCGTGGCTACAATTCTTGAAAGTCCAAATCAATGTGGGAATATAATAGTACCAATATGATTTCCTAAATTTGCTAACGACTCTGGATGAACACCAAGAAGTAAGCATCAAAAGGTTTTGATAACATGTCCTAAATGATTTGACTTGCCTGTATGATTCAAAAATTGAATTGGTCCAGTTATGGTCAAACTAAATTGAAGCTGTCTATTCTGGAACCGAATCCAGTAGATTTCTATCTTAGGATTTACACCTCACAAAAAGTCAAAAAAAAGTTTAAATTTTTGTACTTCAGTTTAATTTTCTATTTATTTAGTCAATTCAGTTTGTTTGATATCGGACTACATCATGGAATTCGGTAAGGGAGTAAATCACCTAAAAGGGTCATGTCTGAGGTGACCACATGTGTTTTCAAAAGGTAAATTGGTCACGTCTGAGGTGACAAAGCATTTAAAAGGATCACGTCTAAGGTGAATAAAATTTTTTTCAAGTTAAAATGATCATGTCTGATATGATCAAATGTTCATAATGTTATATCAACAGTTAAAAAGGGTTTAAATGTTAAATGGTCATAAAGGCAGAAATTTCATAAGTATGACCCATTCGCACGACTGGACCATGAGTATGGACCAATCATGCAAATGGATCATGCTCATGCATTATATAGCCGAATGGACATGAGTATGAACCATTCACCGAATGGCTTATCAGACTGATCCATTCGACCGAATGAGAGTGTGCGAATGAGTCAGTTGACCGACTGAGCTTCAGTCGGCCAATTGAATGTGCGAATGAGGGTGGGCGAATGAGTCAGTCGACCGACTGAGCCTCAGTCGGCCAACTGAATATGATCGACTGAACCAGTCGCCCGACTGAGCTTCAGTCGCCCGAATGAACTGAGCGAATGAGGCCAGTCGGCCGATTGAACTCAGATTCAGTATTTTAAGGGCCATAGTCGATCGCATTCTCCTCATCACTCCCAATCGCCCCTATATCGCACTTTGTACCGTTACGCTGCCCAAATTTCTTTAGAGCTTGATTATACATTCTTCTTGATCGTCTGACGTGTTTTTGCATTTATACAGGTATAATAAAGTGAAATCTCACAGAAATCAGAAGAAATGGTGCCCTAATTTGTGATGTTCGATTGAAACAAGAACCGGACCTTTAAATGACCCAATAACCTACTGAAACTAAGTAACATGTTAAAAATAAGTCTAATAGGTTATTAGTTATGAGATTACAAGTCTAAAGAACCATTAAACCACGTTTAATTACATGAATTGGTCAAGATTCAAACCTCAGTCGACCGAACAATGGGTCATGCGAATGGTCGTCCGGATGAACTCCAATCGCACGATTGAGCCTTGCGAATGGGTCAATCGGCCGAATGTATTATGCGAATGAGCTCAGTCGACCGACTGAACCAATCGCAGGCTCAGCCAACAGATTGAACTCAGTCACCTGTTCATTCACCCGAATGAGTCCAGTCGCATGATAGGACAAACGAATGACCACAGTCGCATGATTCATTCGCATGAATGAATCAGAATGAATTCAAACAAGATACTTAGAACTGAATTGTGGTATGTGACTTTCTAATGTTTTTGTGTCTTGTGTTTCAGATCAGTGGCTGATAGATGGTCTATCAACCCTAAGCACAATATATGTGCTCATCTAGACCATACTACTCGGAATGATGCCGAGTTTACAGAGATCATTGCTTTTCTCAGGCGATCAAGGATCCACAAGGCCATCTCTACTCCATGTACTCCCTACAGGTTTTTACATCAGGCCTTCTGGGAGAATGCTTCTGTTGATCGTTCACGTGAGCCATATAGCATACGAAGCTCTATCTGTGGCATGGATATTGAGATTCTTGCTGCCGATATTCAGAGAGTACTTGATCTGGGGGACGATACTGATCACCCCACCAGACTTCACCCGCTTATGGTGAGAGGATGTTTCCTGAGGATTAAGTACGCTGGGCACATCAACTCAGGTGTGCTCAACAAGAGCAACCTGTGTCCCCAGTACAAGTACTTAGCACATGTCATTCTGAAGTGCATTACTTCCAGGAGGGGTGGGTTTAATGATCTTTCAGACCAGATTCAGAATGCCTATGTGGCACTGGTACTGAACCACCCCTTCAGCTTCTCGAGCATGATCTTCTCTTACCTTGTGGAGAATCTGGAGGCAAAGGATAAGGAGGGTTTTTGCATGTACCCCAGATTCTTGCAGCTGATCTTCAATGAGAAGCTGCCATCACTTCCAAAGGAGCGCCACGATGTCGTGGCTTTAGAGATCATGGACGATACGACTCTGGGTCGTATGAGAGTTTAGCGGGGTAAGCAGGTAAAGCCCCAGGTAAAGAGACTGATAGGCCATCTGGCTAATGAGAGGTACGTGGCGCCTGGGAGACGTCAGTGGCGTCACATAGACAACGACTCCGATGATGAGCGGCTACAGCTCCCAGAGCATGACTCTGAAGATGATGATAGCGGGGATGCTGGAGATACCATACCCACTCGACCAAGGGGCCCCACTACTGATAGTACATCTCTGGTATCTGCCCCCACTGGAGATATAGCAGAGTCTGCTGGATTCCACCAGGATTTTATACCTGGTGAGGAAGAGGAAGAGTCAGATGAGGAGCCACTAACACGGACTGTGGGAAGTAAAGTCGTTCCCACAGAACATGGGCTCCGGGCGGTTGGTGAACGCCCCGGTGGATCGGGAGAGACTGCTGCTGACCCTACATATGCTCCAGATTCGTCAAGCCGTGTTCTAGGGGGAGCATCCTCCTCGACAGGATCGAGGAAGAAGAGGATGGCTCAGCCCCACGGCATGAAGAAGAAGAAGCGCAGACTCACCTTCATCACCACCACAGCCACCACCACTACCACCTCTACAGCCACACCATCTGTCACCACAACCACCACCACAGCCACCATTCCTACCACCATTCCTCCTAACACCGCTACCACCCTTCCATCCACCACCACATCATTCACACCTACATCACCAACCCCTACACCTATACCACCTCCAATCTTCACCACTGTCACCACCACCACTAGCCATCCTGCTGCACCATCTTCTTTCTCTCCATATCCATCAGGATCACCTCTACCTCCCTTTGGGGTAGAGGAACAACTATCAGCGCTGAACCGTATGGTGATGCGTCTGTTAGCAGCCGATGACGAGAAGACAACACAGATCCGTCAGTTAGTAGATCTTACCACTGCGCAATCTCAGCAACTTTCTCAGCAGGCTCGATTGATTGATCAGCAGGCTCAGCAGATGTCTCAGCTCCAGGAGCAGCATGACAAGAAGATTGAGGAGTTGGAGGCTGCAAACAAATCTCTACAGCTAAAGCTCAAAGGGTCTCAAGACGAGACCTTAAAGATAGGAGAAGAAGATGAAGACGATGATACTGATGATGAAAGTGATGATGATGATGGTGACAATCATGAGGGTGATACAGATGCAAATGATGAAGATGACTTTCTTGCTGTGGGTGCCACAACTATAAGCGAAAGGAGGACCAAAAGGAATAATGATCAGAGTGCCTCTACATCCGTCCCAGTAGCAGAAAAGATGAGGATACATGATAAGAGTAAT
This sequence comes from Flaveria ramosissima, assembly GCA_025215565.1. Taxonomy (NCBI): domain Eukaryota; kingdom Viridiplantae; phylum Streptophyta; class Magnoliopsida; order Asterales; family Asteraceae; genus Flaveria; species Flaveria ramosissima. Next base: position 36,665,377 of record CM046037.1, on the reverse strand, counting down.
GCTTAGTTATTTATGTTATTAAAATCATATGTACTCAAATCTTGTATTAAACTTATGAAATGAATATCTATTTTAATGTTAAGAGTTTTTGCTTTGAGTATTTACTAATGTTTGGTGTATTACATGTTTAAATCAAGCAGATCCAAATTATCAAAGGGATGAACACGATATTGCTCCCCTCCAACAGATCAAGACTCAACTAACCATGATTCTTGATCTGCAAGGGGTTGTAAGAAGATCAGTGAGTTACACCCCTGAAGAAGGGGAAATAACTCATGATCTTACTGATGAGCAACTGGCAGAAATGTTCAAGCTCAATCCCGATGAGATTCTAAAAGACGCTCCAACTTTTGAAAAGGACAGTGACGATGAGCTGAATGACATTGATGAGATAGAGATCGAGGACGTCACAGCAGAGCATTATCCTGAGTCACTGATAACGAGGGAAATATGGTTCCCAATCTGGGTGAATCCCTAGTCAGTGATACATTCGAGATATTGGATCAGATGGAGCAAGAATCTGAGAAGATTGAAGAACAAGCCCAAGCCTCAAATGCTGATGTTGATATCAGAAAGGCTGAATGGGCTGCATGTTTCGAGGAAATCCGAGCCCAACGTTCTGCTCCTAAACAGAATGTCTACACCAAGCTCTACAAAGTGAAGAAACATCACAAGGTGTCAGGCAAGATTATTGCGTGGGCACATTTTGAGGATCTTAATGTTTATGCCATAAAGAGGGAGAAGGGTATTGAGTACTTTAGATTCCCACATGATCTAAAGACTCTACCTGGTTTTGAGCTCAACCAGCTGGCTAAATTGAAGCTACTATATACTGACCCGAGGAAAATGTCAGGCTGGTTTGAGGCTGCCCTGAAGAAAGAGTACCACACCAGGTGGGTCAACTTCAAACCTCAACAACCTACGAGGTATATCAGACGTTCTGAAGTTGATCCCATAACTGGTAAGCCCAAGATAGTGCTGAAGTGGTGTCCCCCAAGAACAATGTCAAGAATCCCTCTCAGGGAAATGCCACATGACTTCACTCCACACTTTAAATGGTGGTACTATGATTGGAGAACATGGGAGGTGGTCATAGTTCTGAATAAAGAGGAAAAAATGGATACCATCAGGGTGTTTGACCCGATGTGGCTCACTAACTTGTCTACTGATGATGTATACACATTATACAAGTAGCCACTGTTCTATGACACGCAAGATATTGTACAAGCCCTCCAATTCCAAAATGTGATACGACTCTGCTTTGCGTTTGAGATACACGCAGGAGTCACAAGAGAGGAGAAGTACAAGAAGTATGAAGAGGTGATGAAGAAGGTTAGACATTAGATAGATCTAGGTCCAAGGGGGAGTTTGTTGATACATATGTACCTAGATCCTGATATGAATGTAATATGTCTTGATTGTCTTACACTTATGTAATCGTTGGGTACTTAATGAAATACAAATGTTTGGTTATGTTTATAATGTTTAATATTTCATTAATGAGTTGTTTAACGCATATTGACTTGATTATATAGGTTTGTGGTTGTTTGAATGAATCTTGATAATGTAATGACAAATGAATACATTCAAACTTAGCAATATGAAGTTCTCATGCGAATGGCCCATGCGAATGGACCATACGCATGAACAACTTCAGGCGAATGACTCAGTCGCACGACTGAACCAGGAGACTGGATCAGTCGTATGATTGTAATATGAGATTGGCTCAGTAGCACGACTGAACACTCAGTCGTGCGAATGGATCAACCGCATGGCTCAATCGCACGACTGAACCATACTAATGGTTCAGTCGCCCGAATGAGCAACCCTAACCTATAAATACCACCTAATTCGTGGAAAAACGTAAGCATTCATTCCAATTTGACTCCAGACGTACCCTAGCCGTCCAGAAGCCTCTAAGTTCGTACTCCAAGTTCATAGAACGCTGTAGATCGATTCCTAATCGATTCTTGATGTTAGATTCAATACATTATTGTTTCTACGTGCGTTCCCACTGATTGGATCGCCAATCAAATAGGATTCCGCACTATTTGGTTTGGTTAACACGTTAATCAGTTGGTGTTTCGTTCAAATACCAGATCCTAACAAAAACTCGGTCTTATAAAAACTTTTACAAGTAACTCATCCAACCTATTTTTTAGCTCTTTTATTTATGTTGGGGCTAGTCTATATGCGGTGTTAACAATTATTGTTGTTCCCGATTCCTGATTGTTTCTAAACAACACGTCACGATCTGATGGTATTCCTAGCAACTCGTCAGGAGATACATATACGAAATCAACTACTACAAGCACATCTTCAGTTCTTTTCTTTTCGTTGGTACTTGATACTAAAACCAAATAGGTTATGCGGCACTTATTTAGATACCTCATGGCTTTTAATGAGGATATAATCTTAATTTTTAAATTATTTTTATCACTACGGATAATAATCCTTTTACCGTTTGATGCACTGAGTTTTGTCATATGTTTATCACATAGGATGTGGGACTTGATTGTATTTTTAGCCGATTATTGTATTTATGCCGAAAGGCCTAACTTTTATTTAAAAGACATTAAGTATCCTCCACATATGTTTAGATCCATCTTTAAAACAACAAAACTATTTTATAAGAAAAAAATATTTTCGTCTAATATAGATTACATGGTGAGTATCAATAAACGTGACATGCGACCGTCATTTTAAAAAATATCCTTAGCATCAATGACCACTTATGTTTTGCTTACACACAAATCTAGAATGTTAATCATTTTCCCATCCGCATAGATGATTTGACATCGTTTGTTTTGCTTATGTAAAGATGTTGATTGTTTTAATTTTTTTACTATTTGCTTGGATAATCTTATGGCCTCTCTGTTTTGCTTACTAAAAGACATGGAGTGTATATGCGTTTATATTCACTTGAATCCGTTTATTTTTTAATCTTATGATTCATTTCTATAATCCACTTGATTTTTTTCTCAATGTTTGGTACTAGTCATATTTTATCATCATGGTGACCGGTAAGAATTAAACAAAGATTATAGCTACACTGGTGATGTTCGAGCCACTCCCCTACCCGAACCACACAGGTTCGATTTGCTTGTCCCCTATTTCTTTAATTATCGTCTTAACCCCCTTTTCTTTTTCCAACTGTTTTTTACTTTCCTCTTAACCCACGTGTAAACTTCTCTTCCACTTGAGACGTTGCGTTCTTGTGAGTTTCAGTTTACGAGTGTTGGTTGTAACTTTGTTTCTTTTTCGGTCTTTACTTTACGTCTTTCACTATCCTTTTGATCGCTTGGTTTTTGCAGGATCGAGTTTGGTCACTCAACACAATTGTTATCTCTCAACATACCAAGTCACACTCGGTTTGATGATGCACAATCCTCTAAGAGTTGATAATAATATATTAAGTAAACAAACACAAGAGAAAGGTTTTCAAGATACTTGTATATATTACTTCTCAACTCAAATTATTACAAGAATCTTACAACATGCTAAATGACTTACAATGAGAAACTATATATACTACTATCTACACTCGGATATACATTGATACTAGCTAGAAACTTATGACCAAACAAATACTATATTGCTAGAAGTAAGGTATCTAAGATAAAATACTATCTAAGATTTGGTAGTCATGACATTTCCATGACTTACCTTTTTCCACCAGCTAAACTTGGTAACTATACTAACTGATAAGGGATGGACAGTGGAATAAAGTATGGTCAACTACATGGGCGTGGGAAAGCATCATGCAGTATCTCAGAGGTTGCAGCGGTGTGTTAGAGGAACCATACTTATGTCCACTGCTTCATAGTAGGTTCTTCCGAAAGTTAACTGGCTTCGGAAGAACAAGTTCTTCTGAAGCCACTTATACTTCGGAAGAGACTACTTCTTCCGAGGCTTGAGTTTGTTCTTCAGGCCTTCATGCTTCGGAAGTCATTGTCTTGAGTTCTTCTAAGTGTTGAACTTCGGAAGAAGGAAGACTTTGTCTTTGGAAGTTAGAGTTCCTCTTTAGAAGCTCTTTCAAACTTGACTTTCGGAAGCTCAGCATTTGCCTTCAGAAGTTCTGCTTTTGCCTTCGGAAGTTCTTCATCAGTTGCACCAAAATTGTCTAAGTGTTTGTTTTGGTTTCACCAGCCCTACTTGATCCAACAAACTCCTCCTAGGCTGATGCTACCAAAACTTCCCTTGTTTCTACTTCTCAAAACCTTCATCACCAAGGAGAGAAAATACTTATCTGTCCCTTTGTTTTTTCCATATGTGGTGCTGAGAAGTTTGTACAAGTCATTCGTAGACAGAAGATCTAGTCTATTACTTTGAATGACATGTACCCTTTGTTGTGTCCCTCTGAAGAGAGTTAGTTGATGAGAATTATAGTCATGTTCCCATCAAACTATAAGTTCCAATTCAGGGCCTTCAACTATTTGTAAGAAGGCTTTGCCTTTGGTGGTTGACCCTTCCTCTTCTTCCTTCTCTCTTAGCTTCAACACTACTTGAATCTTGGCTCTTGCAGACAGTTCAACTAGATGAAGGTTGCTCAGATGATTACTGATATGAGCAACTACCTCAGAGTTAGAGGGATCGGAGAATGGTTTCTCTGCTAGCTCAGCAATTTCAAATATGCTTAAGTGTAACAGAGAAGAGGCATTGAGCTTGTTGATTTCACCATTCTCTCTTTCCATAACAAAGTTGTGAGAAGAGTCTTCGAACCTCCACCGGACTATTTTCTTTCTAGGAGCAAGGGGTTGAGATGGTAACTTGTCACACTTCCTAGTGTCCTGTAGAGTCACCAGCTTTCTTCTCAACAACTTTTCTTCTTCCCCAAGAGAGTCAAGGTTGGTTGCCAAGAGTCTAAGTGCCTAGTCCAGTGTTCCTCTAGGCAGATCAAGGAATTGTTCTCTTGTGATAGAACATGAAGAGCCATCAATGAAGGTTAGTTTAATGGACCCCTCCTCACAAGAGATTTTGCTCAGAGTGGTGTAGTTAATGAGCTTCCTCTTGATCTCTTCTAAGGAAAGAGGTTTGGATGGTTGAGAAGATGACTTGGGTGGCTGTTGGGTAGGTAATGGTTGGGTTTTGGGGAGTGTTTTAGGTTTAAGGATAGGTAGTTGTGATGGTTGTTATGATGGAATGGGTGAGGAAGAGGGTATGGCTGGTGTTGTGGGTTCAGGAGTGTATGGCTCAGTGGTTGGCTCGGTTTTAATGGGGAAAGAGAAAGGGATTGGTTTAGGTTGAGGTTGTGGTTGTGATACTGGTTTAGAAGTCATCCCTTGTACTCTTCTGTACATCTCCTTCCTTCTTCCTGAGCGAATGTCAGCCTTGATATCACTGACATGTCGCTGCAGGGTCTTTTCACACATGGGGCTAACTTGCTTGCCAAAGAAGCCATGGCCCTGAGATAATCCTTCATCCAGGACTTGTCACCCATCTTCTTGACAGCTGCAAGTTGAGCTTCTTCCTCTTTCTTCTTCTTCTCCTTCAGCTTTTCCCTGGAAGCTCTCTTTCTCTCTTTGTTCATTTGATCTTGTTCTTTGTTGGAAAGCCACAAGATCGTGTCGTTGTCATGAGGAGCCAGTTCCTCAAAAGAGAATCCCCTAGAGCTTAGAAAAGCTATCCTATCATTCGTTAGTTGTTGCTCAACTTCCTCTTTATTCTTCTTCTCTTCCTCCTTTAAGGCCAACCTTGCTGCTTCTTCTTGTTCTTTACGCAGCAGGGTTGCCTTTTCTAACTCCACCAAATCCTCAAGTGGTAAGAGGAGAACATTTTCACTTGCTGCTCCTAGGTTGACAAGTCTGTCAATAATCTCCACCCTTCTTTGGTTGTTGATAGCCTCCTGGTTGGCTACAGCTGCTTTGCTACTTGCAGCTAGTAGCTTCCAAGTTGGGAGTCTACCTTTTCTTTTAAGTATCTTCAACCTTTCCTCCTCTAACAGCTCTTCCACAATAAACTTCCTTTTACCTTTAATGTCTTCGGAAGCTTGAGACTTTGGAGGTTCTTGTGCAGAGGTTTCAAGTTGGTGGGTGGTGGCTTGAGCTTGTAGAGATGATGGTGTTTGAGTGAGAGGGAATCTGAGAAAGTCATCACTATTTACCTCAGATGCCAGTTCAAGGATTGAAAGACTTCTTCCGCGGCTTTGACTTCAGCTTCGGAAGTTTGTGGGATTGCACTATCTGTTTCAACTGTTTCAGTTACTGGGCCATCAGTCCCCATATCCCCTTCGAATTCAATTCCGGGTTCAATGTGGACCTTAGGTTGACCAACTCCTTTGAAAATGGTAGATGGTGCATTCAACCTTTGGAACTCTTCAGCTCCAAAGTATGCCACAGCAACATCTGGACTCAGTTGTTCAAGAGATGAGCTCATCAGGAACCTCGTTAGGAACCTATTCAGATCTATGAGCATCCTTGGGTCCACTTGAAGGATGAAATGAGGAGGCTCAGGGAAAACAATTGATTGCCGAGCAAGATATCTTGAAGAGAGTGTAGAGAGAACTAAGGTTTGCTGCTCCATGTGTGTTTTACTCTGAACATTCTCACCCTTTTTGGTAGCATCATCTTGAGAGCTAGATGATCTTGAGGAAGAAGTCAGCGAGACTTGTGTTGGTACATGCCTAACAGATCTCTCAGTCTGTTTCCCAGCTAGTTTAGCCTTGAGATTTTCAATCTCAAGTTGCTGAGTGGCAGACCTATCCTCTAAAGTCTTAACCCTGAATTCAAGGTTTGAGACTTTAGAAAGTAGATCTCTGATTGTGAGTTGCATTCTTCCCTCATCTTCTTTAGAACAATCACGGGGAGATGAGGTAACATACCTAGTATGTTCATCCTCACCACCAGTTGTGGTTTCTTGGCGCCCTGGTTTCCCTTACTTAATGATGTCTCTTTCAGAGTCATCAAAAGGCATGGTTGCCATAGATTCAGTCTCAAATATGTTACCACTGTCCTGAGGGTCCATTGAGGCACCTTCAGTATTGACAGATGAATCTACATGGGTCCCCTCCACACCAGTAGGACTCACCTCGGTTCGGGTTTGCTGATAGGGGCTAGAAATCAGAGATCTCTCTAGGCTCAGTTGATCCTTGGATAGGTGTTGTGGATCAACATCATGGCCTTGAAGAGACATGATCTCTTCATCAGTACCTATTAAAAGGTCAGTAAAAGATATAGAAGTTATGCCTAATGACCCGGGACCTTGATCAATGTCTAATGACATAGAGCCTATGATGGGGCTGTCCCTTTTTGGCTGCTCAGGAGAGTATAAAGACTCATCCTAAGGGTTTACAGCTTGGGTTTGGGGATCATGGGATTGAGACTGAGGAGACTCAATTCCCATATTGAGATCAATTGTGAAGGAAGGTGGGACCTCAGACTGAGTGGGAGCCCATGTTTCCACTCTTGCCTTTTTGGATAGAATAGGGGGAACTTGTTCAACCAAAGGAGATTGAACAAGGGTTTGCTTGGAGCGTCTCTGGTATGTAATTCTGATGGGGTGAGAAGGAAGATTTGGCAATGTGGTGGTTATTGCTGGTGTGAGTTCATCACCTATGGGGTTAGCAAGGATGTCACCAGGAGCCATTGGCTCAATCATACCTAGAAAGAGCTCAGTGTGTCTTCCAGTGTAGTTGTTGGACACTCTCTTCAACACTTTGAAGATGGTCGGCCTCATGTGAGGGATAGGTAGAGCAGCTACACATACAAGTTGACTCTAATCCAGCTCATAGTTGATTATGTGCTGAATAAACCTATGATACATGTAAAATGTTTCCCTTTGAAGGTTTCCCATGAGATTGGACAACACAAACCTTGAGTAGTTAAACCTGAGGACTTTTACCAACCCGTGAACTAGGCATCCTAGTTCATAAGGAATTTGAGCCCAACCCCCAAACTTGTTTGACAAACAGTGAACGACTATCTGGAGCAGGAACATCCAGTTGTAGGAGAAATTAAACTTGTATACAGTTGACCAGCTCACATCACCACCATATCCCATCTGGGTATATGTGTCATCCATGTCTGATTTGGGGAATTCCATAGGAGAACCCTCATCGTGGAGCTCTAGATGATCCCTGATGCTTTGTTCGGATATGATCAATTCCTGGCCACAAATGCTTGACCTAATAACCCTAACTCCGTTCAGGGTTTCAATCTGATCGTTCCCCCAAAACTCTGCCATTTAGTTTGAGTAAACGGTAGGGTTAATAGCTAAGGCAGTGTAATAGGTTGCCTGGGTAAGAAAGTGGATGATTGCAGAGAAGTCAGCATCCTTGGAAGAGTCAAGGAGTGCAACCTGGTTGTGCTGAGGGTTTAGTGCCATTTTTGAGAAAGTTACAGAGGAAATGAGTTTAATTTTGGGTAAATTGAAGACGAAGGAAACTTAGGGTAGTGAAATTGGTAAAAAGATTAAAGAAGTGAGTCGGAAGTATTTAAATGGGTGAAAATGGTGAATGGATAAGGTTAAGTGATCGTTTGGGGTATGATGTGACAATGGCGGTAAGGTTAAAACCATTTAAAATATTCCGACATCATTATTAAGATCTTTACCTTTTTACAGAGTGGGACCCAAAAGATTTCCGTTACACAGTAAAGCTTTCTTCTGAAGATAAGAGTTTTTCCGAGAGTAATCTCTTCTTCTGAAGCCAAACTTACTTCCGAAGGTAAATTTTATCTAATAAGAAATTTACTTCCGAGAGTAAGAAGGTCTTCCGAATAAAGAAGTTTTCAAGTTTCGGAAGTAGATTTGATATAACATCAAATTTTCTTTCGAGACTAAAAACTCTTCGGAAGATTAAAATAACTTGGAGGAATTTTCCTTCGGAAGATAAATCAGATATCTTCCGTGGGTTAATTTCTCTTCGGAAGAACTCATACTTAACAAATTTTGAAGAAATACTTTTTATAACAGGGCTTAGATTGTATTGACAAAGACAATACACATTTTAAAAAGGTTTTCAAATGAGATAGACTAATCAATGTTTATCATCCTAATAGCCATAATAAGATACTTAAATCTTTGTACATCAAATGCTTTGGTGAACAAATCAGCATATTGTTCATTTGAGTCAACTTTGATAGTTTAATCAGGTTTTTCTCATGAATATCTCTAATTAAATGGTACCTTATGTCAATGTGCTTTGTCTTGGAGTGCTTGACAAGATTTTTTATGATAAAAATAGCACTCTTGTTGTCAATGTGGATAGGAGTTCTCATGAAGTTGAATCCATAGTCTATCATCTGGTTTTGAATCCATAGCAGCTGAGCACAGCAACTAGCAACAGCAATGTATTTAGCTTCAGTAGTAGATGTTGAGACCCAGGATTGCTTCTTGCATTGCCATGAGATGATCATTCTGTTAGGACCTGGTATTTGAACGAAATACCTAGTGATTAGCGTGTAAACCAGATCAAATAGTGCGGAATCCTATTTGATTGGCGATCCAATCAGTGAGAACACACGAAGAATCAATCAAGAATTGAATCTAACGTTATAAGTCGATTGAGAATCGATCTAATGTGTTCTGTGAACTTGGAGAACGATTTGGGAGGCTTCTGGACGGCTAGGGTACGTCTGGAGTCGTAATGGTATATATGCTTACGTTTTTTCACGAATTGGGTCTATTTATAGGTTAGTGTTGTTCATTCGTGCGACTGGACCATAAGTATGGTTCAGTCGTGCGATTGAACCATGCGGTTGATTCATCCGCACGACTGAGTGTTCAGTCGTGCGACTGAGCCAATCTTATGTGTCAATCATACCACTGATCCAGTCTCCTGGTTCAGTCATGCGACTGAGTCAATCTTATGAAGTTATTCATGCGTATTGTCCATTCGCATGGGCCATTCACATGAGAACTTCATTAAGTTAAGTTTGAAAGTTTTAATTAGTATAACTTGATGTGTAACCATTCAAACAATCATAAACCCAATTAATCAATTCAATATCGACTCATTAATGAAATATTAGACATTACAAATCACAAACAATCCATATCATTTCATTAATCAATTCATATTACATCATAGTCAGACAAACAAGATCTATTACATTACAAATCATGATCTAGGAACATACATGCATCAACAAACTCCCCCTTGGACCTAGATCTCTCTAATCTCTTGTTTTCTGCATAACCTCCTTGTATTTCTTGTACTTCTCCTCTTTGGTGACTCCCGCGTGAATCTCAAACGCGAAGCAGAGTCGTATAACGTTTTGGAACTGGAGGGCTTGTACAATATCTTGCGTGTCATAGAACAATGGCCACTTGTATAGCGTATAGACATCATTTGCCGACAAGTTAGTAAGCCACATCGGGTCGAATACCCTGATCGTATCCATTTGTCCCTCTTTGTTTAGGACTATGACCGCTTCAGCTGTTCTCCAATCATAGTACCACCACTTAAAGTGTGGAGTGAAGTCCTGTGGCATTTCCCTGAGTGGGATTCTCGACATTGTGCGCGGAGAACTCCACTTCAACACTATCTTGGGCTTGCCAGTAATGGCATCAACCTCAGACCTTTTGATATACCTAGTAGGCTGTTGTGGTCTGAAGTTAACCCATCTGGTGTGGTACTCCTTCTTAAGGGCAGCCTCGAACCAGCCTGACATCTTCCTCGGGTCAGCATACAAAAGCTTTAGCTTAGCCAGCTAGTTGAGCTCAAAACCTGGTAGAGTCTTCAGATCATGTGGGAATCTGAAGTATTCTATGCCCTGTTCCCTCTTAACTGCATAAACATTAAGATCATCAAAATACGCCCATGCTATAATCCTGCCTGACACCTTGTGATGTTTCTTGACTCTGTAGAGCTTGATGTAGGCATCCTTCTTTGGTGCAGCACGTTGGGCTCTGACTTCTTCAAAACATGCAGCCCACTCAGCCTTTCGAATGTCGACATCATCATTTGAGGCTTGGGATGTTCCTTTTGCCTTCTCTGTTTCCTGCTCCATCTTGTTCAACACCTCAAAAGTATCACTGACGAGGGATTCACCCAGATTGGGGACCACATTACCCTCATTGTCAGCGTACTGACGGTACTCCTCTGCGGTGATATCTTCGACTCGACTTCATCAACATCGTTGAGCTCTTCATCACTAGTCGAATCGCATGTTGGAGCATCTTTAACTATTTCATCCGGATTGAGCTTGAAAATCTCTGCGAGTTGCTCGTTAGATAGGTCATGATATATTTCCCCTTCTTCAGGGGTATAACTCACAGACCTTCTTACGATCCCTTGCAGATCAAGAATCATGGTTAGTTGAGTCTTGACCTGTTGAAGGGGAGCAACATCAAACTCATCTCTTTGATAATTTGGATCTGTTTGATTTAAACATTTAACACATAAATCATTAGTAATTAATCAAACAGAAATGCATTAACTTAATATAAACATTTAATACATTGTTTTCAATACAGGATTCAAACACAAAAGTAAATAAATACATAAACATCTAGTCTTTACTTTTATCCTGAATCATAGTCTCATCACTTGGAGGAGCAGAGGTGGTAGCTGATTGGTCCTGTCTATTCTTTGACCTCCTCTCTTGACCTGAAGCAGAGGCCGATGCAGCCGCATCCCCTCCTTCTGCTTCATCATCATCGTCCTTCCCCTCTGTCCGCTCTCCGTCAGTTTCCTCCTCATCCTCTGTATCATCCTCTTCATCCTCATCATCATCTTCATCATCATCATCACCATCATCTCCATCCCCTTCCTTGATCTTTAAGGGCTCATCCTTTGATCCCTTGAGCCGCAGCATGATGGTCTTGTTGGTGGTCTCCAACTCCTCTATCCTTTTAGCTGATTGGGCATGCTGCTCCTGGAGTTGGGATATCTCTACACGTTGTGCATCCATCAGCTGAGCCTGCTGCTCTATAACTCGAGCCTGCTCTGCCATCTGGTGAGATTGTGCAGCAGTCAGGTCGGTAAGCTGGCGTATCTGGGCAGCCTTCTCTTCATCTGCAGCTAGTAAGCGCATCACCATCCTATTAAGCGCTGACAGCTGTTCCTCTACCCCGATTGGAGGTAGAGGTGATCCATAAGAGTGTGAGGGATGGGCTGAAGGTCCTGCTTGGTGTGAGGTGGTGGTGGTGGTGGCTGTAGTGAAGATGGGTCGGTGAAATGGTGGAGGTGATGTGGGTGTAAATGGTATGGTGGTGGATGGGATCTGTACTGTGGTGGTAGGTATGGTGGTGGCTGTGGTAGCTGTGGTGGATGTGGTGGCTGTGGTGGTGGATGGTATAGCTGTGGAGGTGGTAGTGGTGGCTGTGGTGGTGGAGGTAGAGGCTATGGTGGTAACGAAGGTCAACCGACGCTTCTTCTTCTTCAGACCATGGGGCTGAGCCATCCTCTTCCTCCTCGTCCCTGTGGAGGTGGATGCTCCCCCTACAATCCTGCCTGCAGAACCCGGTGCATAACTCGGGTCAGTATCAGTCTCTCTGGAGTCTCTCGGGTGTTCACCAACCACCCGTAGCCCATGTTCTGTGGGAACAACTTTGCTTCCCACAGTTCGCGTTAGGGGCTCCTCATCAGACTCCTCCTCCTCCTCAGCACCATGAACAAAATCCTGATGAAATCCAGCTGACTCAACAACATCTCCAGCTGGGGCAGACACCGGGGGTATAACATCTAACACAGTGCCTCTTGGTGGAGCAGGCATATCGTCCCCAGCGTCTCTACTATTTTCATCATCCGAGTCATGAGTTGGTAGAGCAATCTGCTCCACATCGGAATCACTATCATCGTGGCGCCACTTTCTCTTGGCTGGCACCACGTAGTCTTCCCGGGCCAGATGCCCAAACAACCTCCTGACAGGGGGTTTCACTTGCTTCCCCCTATACACCTTCATCCTCCCCAAAGTAGTGTCATCCATAACCTCGAGGACTACCGCATCTTCCTTCTCCTTCGGCAGGGAGGGAAGCTTTTGATCTATAATCAATTGCATAAACCTCGGATACATGCAGAAGCCCTCCTTCCCTTTCCCCTCAATGTTCTCCACCAGATAGGTGAAGATCATTTTGGAGAAGCTGAACGGGTGGTTCAGCACCAACGCAGCATACGCGTTCTGTATCTGATCAGACAGCTCATCAAAACCTCCCTTCCTGGAAGCTATGCACTTGAGTAGAACATGCGCAAGATACTTGAACTGGGGACAGAGGTTACTCTTGTTGAGTACCCCAGCATTGATGTCCCTAGAGTACTTGGCTCTCAGAAAGCATCCTTTGACTGTGAGGGGGTGTAATCGAGTCGGACAATCAGCGTCATCCCCCAACTGTAAAACAATCCTTAGATCCTCCTCTGAGACAGTAATAGCCTCTCCAAAGATAGTACTCCTGATGCAGTGAGGCTCAGAGGATCTATCAACTGTAGCGCCTTCCCAGAAGGCCTGCTGAATGGACCTATAAGGAGTACAAGGAGTAGAATGGCATGTGCAATCCTCGATCTCAGCAGAAATGTGATGATGCCTGAGAAATCAGCAGCGTTTCTGGATGTCAAATCCAGATGAGCACATATGTTATGCTTCGTGCTCATAGTCCATCGACTCGCCATCTGTAACACAAATCAAAATAAACATTAGTACCTTTGGCTAAGAACGTCATGAACACTTAAACTTGACGAAAATCTTTCTGTCATGCGATTGAGGTTGTGCGACTGAGATCATTCGTGCGACTGAACAGTGCGACTGGGATTCAGTCGTGCGAATGATCTCATGCGTACGACTGAGTGTGCGACTGGACTCATGCTCATGTAACCTCATGCGGTTACACCAGTCGTGCGACTGAACTTCATACGCATGGTTCAGTCGTGCGGTTAGGCAATTCGCACCCTTCAGTCGTGCGGCTGAAGTTCATCAGCCTGTCCATTCGCATGATGTACTGACTGTTCAATTCAAATTCACTTTTTCACCATTTTTGAGTTTTAGACATCGTTATCTAGTTCATTTGACTCGCAATACGTTCTTATAACACCTAACATCTTTAATTTCATCTGTTTGAGTCGTTAAGTTAGGTTATTAAGTCACTAAAGTTTCGGTTCTGTTGCGAGTCCGAATGTACAGATTTCGCATCAAATTGAACGTTATGGGGGTGCTTCTTCACCGCAAATTACCTGTAGAGTCGATGTATATGGTCAATAATCAAGAAATGGGGGTTTTAGAGATCAAACGAAATTTGGGCAGAGTGGTGTTAAGTCGTGCGATTTAGGGCTAATTTGGGTGTGGTGAGTATTCTGCGACCGACTCCCCCTCTATTTATACTAACCCTATATTCAATCGTGCGACTGAGCTCATACGCACTTTTCATTCGTGCGAGTGGGACTCAATCGTGCGATTGGGTCAGTCGCCCTTTTTCAGTCGTCCGACTGGCTCTCAGTCGTGCGACTGACTCACTCGTTTGCCCTTAAACATCCGACTGGGCCAATCGTATGGGCCATTCGGTTGGATGGTCCATACTCATGGTCCATTCGTACGAATGACTTCCATTCGTATGATTAGTCCATACGTATGGTCCATTCGTGCGAATGGGTCATACTTATTAAATTTTCAGCCAATTTGAATATTAACATTTAAACCCCCTTTAATTTTTGAAATTAACGTTATGAGATTTTGATCATCTCAGACATGATCATTTTAACTTGAAAACTTTTTGATCACCTCAGACGTGATCTTTTTAAACAATTTAGTCACCTCAGACGTGACCCGTTTAAACATTTAAAGCACATGTGGTCATCTCAGACATGACCCTTTTAGTGAGTTGATTCCTTACTGATTTTCCTGATGTAGTCCGACAAACTAACAAGCTAAAACGACTAACTAACTTAGAAAATTTAAACTAAATACTCAAAACAAGACTTGTTTTTGGCTTTTTGTGAGAGATAAATCCTAAGATGGACATCTACGGGATTTGGTTCCGGAATAGACAGCTTCAACTTGGATTGACCACACCTGGGCCAATTCAATTTTGGAATCATACAGGCAAGTCAAATCATTTGGGACTTGTTATCAAAATCTTTTGATGCCCAATTCTTGGTGTTCATCCAGAGTCATTAGCAACTTTAGGGAATCATACTGGAAGTCTTAGATTACCACATTGATTTGAACTTTCAAGCATTGCAGCCACAATGATTGTCAATATGTTTGTCACTTAAATCCATACACAGACTTTTGACACAGACTGGTGATTGTTTTAGGTTTGATTATTTCAAACTCACATTTATGAATCCCACACTTATATGGTAATCAACATTCTTAAGAGCTTTTAGCGGTCTATGGGTATTATTACAAGAAGAGACTATTCTTAGAGCTTTGAAAGAGAAGCCAGTCCTCAGATCAGTGCCATCGCACAGCAGAGAGGCGGCAAACAACAATGAATTCTAGAATATCTAGGTTATGCTTATCCTCAGGTCAGTGCCATCGCACAGCAGAGAGGCACACAACCTATCTCCTTGTTAGAGCAGCTTATTTTATTTTGCACAAAATGCACCAACAACATAAGTCATTAGCTTTATAGCATTTGTCTTTCATTTTTTTCTTGCTTTGCTCTAATTATGGTCTTCCGCACACATTTGTGGCGTTTACAGCTCATTACCCCTTATTGGAGTATTGTTGATTGTGTTAACCAGTGATAAGATGGAAGCCCACAGTCAGTTGAACAACTTAGTTTGATCTTGAGATCACCAGTCAGGTCTAATCATCTATTGTGTTGAATCTACCGACATATCATTTGTGGTCTAGCAACCTCTAGGTCTACTTTCTTTGTGTTACCTTAGGAGTTACCAGTGTTTCTATCATCTTCCCTTTTATATTGCTTAGGCTACACAGAGTTATACTTTGAATTTGTGCATCTTTTCTAAAATTAAATTTTAAAGTCCCTCTTGATTTGTTCCTGTGTACTATCATTTTCAAAGGTTTTGAATTGGTATCACAGATACGATCTACCTTATATCAGCTATCCACTCCTTCTCCCTCGTTTTTTTTTAATGTTACTTGCAGACATATTCTCCTCTTAAAATACTGAAATCATTACTGGTTTAATTATTTTAGAATTTAATAAACAGAAAATAACATGAGTTTAAATTAAACAGACTAAAATAAACAAATAAAATAAAATAAAACAGAAAAATTTAACTAAACTACATCGGACTACACATGATCATCATCAGGAATAACCTCACTTTTCTTTTTAACGCCGTTGACCTCTAGCAAATATTGAAAACGTGGTTTATCAAAGGCTTTAGTATAGAGGTCAGCGCGTTGAAAATCAGTATTAATTTTTACCACATCAATTAAGTTCTTTTCAAAACAGTCTCTTATGAAATGGTATTTAATACCGATGTGTTTGGTCTTTGGATGTTGGACCGGATTTTTAGTTACTGCAATTGAAGCAAAGTTATCAACAAAAATTGGAGTAGAAGAAAACTTTAAACCGTAATCCCGCATTTGCTGTTGAATCCAGATGATTTGTGAACAGCAACTTGCAGTAGCAACATACTCAGCGTCACAGGTTGACAATGCAACCGATTTCTGCTTCTTACACTGCCAGGTAACTAATCTTCTCCCAAAGAATTGACACCCTGCTGATGTAGACTTGTAGTTTATCTTGCAGCCCCCGTAATCCGAGTCACTATACGCGGTAAGCTCAAAGTCATCATCATGAGGATACCACAACCCAAGTGTGGGTGTACCCTTCAGATAACGAAAAATCCTCTTGACCCTGATCAGATGGTTGACCTTAGGCTTAGCCTGATATCTAGAACATAAACATGTAGCATACATGATATCAGGTCTTGAGGCAGTGAGATACATGAGGGATCCAATCATTCCTCGGTACATCGTGGCATCTACAAGATCTCCATTTTCATCAGGTGCTATATCGTGATTCGTAGCAAGTGGAGTCCCAGCAGCAGAAGCATTCTCCATGTCAAAGCGACTGAGAATGTCTCCTACATACTTGGTCTGATGTAGAAAGATCCCATTTGGATTCTGATCCACCTGTAACCCGAGAAAGAACTTCATCTCCCCCATAGCACTCATCTCAAACTCTTTCTTCATAACTGCTTCAAACTATTTGCATAACTCTTCGTTCTTTGAACCGAAGATTATGTCATCAACATAGATCTGTACGAGCAGTAGGTCGCCATCTTTTTCTTTAATGAACAGCGTGCAGTCAATGACTCCCCTGCGAAAGCCGTGTTTCACAAGATGAGTCGAGAGTTTCTCATACCAAGCTCTTGGAGCTTGATGAAGCCCGTATAAAGCCTTGTCGAGCTTGTAAACTCTATCCCGATGATAAGGATCTTCAAATCCCTCGGGTTGACTAACATAGACTGTTTCTCTGATTTCCCCATGAAGGAATGCACTCTTCACATCTAATTGGTAGACTTTAATCTTCATGTACGATGCATAGGCAAGGAAGATACGAATGGCTTCCATCCTTGCCACGGGTGCAAACACCTCATTGTAGTCAATCCCCTCGACTTGGCGAAAACCCTGAACCACCAATCGAGCTTTGTTCCTGATAATGACCCCTTGGTCATCCTTCTTGCATTTCAGGACCCATTTGGTGCCAATGACTTTAGCACCTAGAGGTCTATCAACCAGAGTCCACACTCCTAACTTCTTGAACTGAAGAAGTTCTTCTTGCATGGCACTCACCCACGCCTCATCATTTAGTGCATCACTGACATATTTTGGTTCAAACTGCGAGACAAAACACCGATAAGCACCATCATGAATGTGACCCTTCTCCATAACCGAGGCGTAATCAGCTGAATATAGCTGATTTCGGGTTTGTACTCCTAATCTGACATCCCCAATGACATTGTCAAGGGGATGATAGACGTTTAGTCGTGATCCTGGAGTAGTAGGAACAGCCACCTCAGATCCAAGATTATGAAGATTTGGTTCTGCATCTGAGGTAGATGGAGTTTGAGGTTCCAAAGTTGAAGGTGCATCACTGGTAGATGCTTGTGGACTTTCAGGAACTGGAACCTGTTCCTCCTGACTGTTCTGGTCATCTGCTTCAGCTTCATCTTCAGAGGAGGAGTCACTGTCATCGACTACTCTCCCTGGCTGAATAGATGATTCTCCCTGTGAGCTAGATGGTGTATTCAAAATATCATACATCATCCTAGTAGCTAACTCATCATCCGAGGGAGAGAGAGGGATGTTGAAGGACTTGAAGAATCCATCATAGTCGAAGAAGTAGGCGGGTCCTTTGCCAGTAGGTGGTGTGGTATATCTCTGAACGTCATCATTACACCACACTTCTACAAGACCCGTTGAGTTGTTGTAAACTCGCTTGTTCGGTATGTTGTATCCTAGAAAGATTCCTTATCCGCCTTCTCGCTGAATTTACCTTCTTGTGTATTCTTCAGAAGTGTGCACGGCGCGCCAAAAGGTTCAAGATACTCCAAATTCGGTTTGCGTCTTTGTAGTTGCTCGTAACATGTCTTTCCGTGGCGCTTGACTATCAGGACTCGATTCAGTGTATAACATGCATTCGCCACTGCCTCATTCCAGAATTGGATAGGCAGTTTCGAGTCTGCCAGCATAGTCCGTGCTGTCTCTATCAAGCTTCTGTTCTTTCTCTCAGCAACACCATTCATCTGAGGCGTGTAGGCCGAAGTGAATTGATGCACAATTCCCTTTTCCTTGCAGTATGCCTCCATCCACTGATTCTTGAATTCTGTCCCGTTGTCTGAGCGTACTTGTCTAACCTTCAGCTTGTAGAGAGATTCCAGTGTGGTTACTAACTCCTTGAATGACTCAAATGTTTCTGATTTGGATTTCAGAAACATTACCCAAGTGAACCTTGACTAGTCATCAGTGACCACAAAACAGTACAAGTCGCCTGCAAGGCTCTTTGTACTAACTGGACCAAACAGATCCATGTGAAGAAGTTCAAGAGGAAGTTCTATTGAATGAACTTTCTTTTCCTTATGAGACTTCTTCGTCTGTTTGCCTTTCTTGCAAGCTACACAAAAGTCAGGAAGCTGGAAGTTCTTGACATTAACTCCTCTCACCAAATCCTTCTGAATCAAATGATTCATCTTCCTTTGACTAATGTGTCCCATTCTCCTATGCCAGGAGATGGAATCCTTCTCAGTAGCTTTAGATAGAAAGCACTGAACCTCATGATCCGTTGTAGCAGCTGTTGACAGATCCAAGACATAAAGGTCTTTATATCTTGAAGCAGTCATCAGAACATGGTCCTCTGGGATCACGTAGTCTTTCTTCAGCACGTAACACTTCTTGTTGTCGAAGATGACCTTAAATCCTTTATCGCAGATTTGGGAAACAGAAAGTAAGTTATTTTGAAGTTGTTGAACGTAGTTCACCTTATCAAACTTAACTTTCTGATTTCCCACTTCTCCCTGAGCTGTGATATAGCCTCCCTTGTTTCCAGCAAACAAAACATGCCCTCCTTTTATTTGCTTGACATTTGATAAAAGGGCCCTATTTCCTGTCATGTGCCTGGATGCTCCGCTGTCTACAATCCACGTGTTAGTCTCAGCACTGTATCGAACACCCTGCACATACAAAGTAAAGAATTAGTTTAGGTTAGGAACCCAAGCCTTTACTGGCTTGGGTTTCCCAGAGGCATCACACATCTAAATTCCACCCATTGACCCTTAGAGGGTGATTATAGCTCAGGTTCCTTCTTGTCATCAATATCAGACACGCAGGCTGACTTCTCTTTCCATAAGCCAGATTTGTGCAAGGCCTGTTTATGATAAACAGTTGACTGGCTTACAGGTTGAGCTTTAGGTTCACTAGTTCTTCTAGGTGGAGTTAAGGAACTCCTCTTAGAAGACCTAGGCTTTGAATCCTGAAGTTCAATCTTCTTCCTAGGTGTCTGATAGAAAGGACAATAAGAAGCAATGTGTCCACATTCTCCACAGTTGTAGCATGACCTGCTATCAACTTTATGATTAACCTTTCTTTGTGGAGAAGTGTGTGACACTATAGTAACATCAATCACTTTAGGTTTTGACTCTGGTTCTTTTGATGTTTTCTCTGGTTTAACAAAGTTAACTATTTTAACCTGTTTAACATCTTTTTCCTTTTGGTTAACTGGTTTTTGACTTGAAGCATGTGAAAAATTAACATTAGAAGTCTTTTTAGGTTCTGATTTGACTCTGTTTGACCATGACTTTAAGTTAACCTTTTCAAATTCCTTTTCCAGATTAACACAAGGCAATTTACCCTTTGCCTTTGAAGTGGCCTCCTTTTGCTTGTTTCCAGATTCAATAGATGAACATGAAGAATCTGGATCACTAACAAGAGGAGTAGACACCACGTGATCCTTGATGGGGTTATTATTTACTGGTCTAGTCTTAGTGTTCATCAAGGTCTCAGGTGGTGGTGGAACCACTTTGTAACCCAATCCCTCCCCGTTATTCCTTTCTCTCACTAAGTGTTGAACTATGTGTGACGAACTAGTCCAACTATGCAGTTTCTGTTTTAATGAGTTTACTTCTACTTCTAGAACAGGCTTTTGCTTCTTAGTGTCTTCTAGGGAGTTTAGATAGTACCTAATGTCATTAGCTTGGTTAAAGGCAACTACTTCGGTTTCCCTAAGCTGTTTAGTCAATAGGTCTATCTTTTCTTTATAACTATGCTCATTTTGTTTTAATACTCTATTTGCCTCAGTGCACAGTTGCAAATCTTTTACTAAGTTATCATTATGATCTAATAACCTAGCAAATTTTTATCTATGCTATTCCTAAAAGTATCACAATCAGAACAAGCATGATTATCAAACATTTGGTCAGTAGTACTTACCTGAGTTGGTTCAGAAGAGTTAGCCATCAATGCAGCATCAGATGTCTCTGGTTCTGGTGATTCTGTCTTTTCTGTCTCTGATGTGGAAGTCTCCTCTTTAGGCTTGTAACTGACCTCGGTTGCAGTTGCTTCTTCACTGTGTGACATCGCTATCTCAACTGCTAGATCACCTTCACTCGCAGAATCATCATCAATATCTTCTACACTTGCAATGTTTGATTCCCCTGGTGAGACAAACCTAAAGCTCCAATCCTGTCCTTCATCATCATGAGCAGTCAAGGCTTTTGGATCCTTGCTTGATGAAGTAGAGCTGGAAGCTTGCTTGTCTTGGCGAGTAAATGACGAGAATGGATTCCCGTTACCCGTCTTCTTTGGCTTGACACATTCTCTCTTGAAGTGCCCCTTCTCTCCACAGTTGAAGCAGGTCACTTTGCTCTTGTCAAAGCCAAATTGGTATCCTTAGTAGCTACCAAGTTCTGTCCGGTCTTTTTAACAAACTTCTTCGCCCTCCGGACCGCACTAGCTAAGGCCCACATTATGTCCATCCTCTCATGCTCCATTTCGTCCACCTGCTCATAGTCCTCGTCTGCCAGATGGTAGTTTCCAATCTTCCCGGCAACAAGTCCATCATATGAATGAACCACTGCTGCCAAAAGATCCATATGCTCTCGAGCTACTTCCACAGTCACATTACCGAGGTTCTCGGTCTTCAGTTTAGTGGCACATGCTTCAGATCCAATATAGTGGGTACAAGAAGACCCTGACGTGTCTGATCCTGAAGGAGAAGCATGTGAAGGACCCGATGAGCTAGACACAAATGCAGTCTGGAGAGGTGCTCCAGATGTCTTAGCTTGCGGTGTGGCGTTGTACAAGGCTGGATTTTGAGTGTACGAAGGCTTCTGAGCTCTGTACTACATCCTAAGTGCTTCTTCTCGCAACTTAAGAATGAAGTCATTAATATCCAGCTTTGCAAGCATTCCATTCTGTCTCAGGTTAGACACGAATGAAGCCCACTTTTCAGGCAATCCGTCTGCAAAGTTACTAACTTTCTCTTCCATAGTAGTTTCCACCCCATGTGTATGCAGTTCGCTCATCAAATGGTAGAATCTATCGATGACGTCGTCTAAACTCTCTTTACCAATCGATGAGAAGTTATCGAATTCCTTCTTTAACTCCTTGGCCTTGATTGCCTTCAACGAAGCATTCCCGTCGTACCTCTTCTCTAGCTCATCCCAAAGTTTCTTGGATTGCTTATTCTCTGAGTACTGGTGGAATATGTCTTTGGGGATAGACTGTGTAATCAATGCATAAACTCTTTTCTCTGCATTGTACTTAACTTTCTGCGTGTCTGTCATCCCTCCTAACGTTAGCTTAACTCCATCAGCTCCCACCGGTGTACTGTATCCAATCTCGATGGCTTCCCACAGATTCGGATCCACTCCATTGAGGTAGATCTCAAAACGTTGTTTCCAGTAGGGAAACTCATCTAAAGTCAAGAGCTTTGGTGGTTTATTATGATTACCCACCTCACTCTCAAGCAACAGCAGGTTCTATATCCTAGAGTCCTTCCCAGCAGTAAAGGCTGACATCTGATCTTCCATGGCGAATAACTTTAAGTCTATTCAAACAAACTTTCACTGATGCGACTGAAGGGTGCGAATGGTCTAGTCGTGCGTATGAACTCTGCGACTGGTTCAATCGTGCGGCTGAACTGAGCGATTGGTTCAGTCGTGCGAATGAATCTGATGCGTATGAGCTGTGCGAACGAACGGTTCAATCGGACGAATGAAGGTGCGAGTAGGTCCAATCGTGCGAATGAGCAATGCGAATGGAGTCTAGTCATGCGAATGGGTCACTCGTGCGACTGAAGCTGCTGTTTTGCGAAATTTTCTAGGTTTGACGTGTTTCAGCCGTATTCGCAATGTCTAATCGCCTAAGTCCGTAGAAACCAAACTTTGATGAACAAGGAACGTCCAATATCACTTTTGACACCAAAGATTGTATTTTTAGTGCAAAAACACAAACTTTTATGCAATCTTGATTGAATCACACGTAATCAAGAGCCAAAGCTCTGATACCACTTGTTAGGACCTGGTATTTGAACGAAATACCTAGTGATTAGCGTGTAAACCAGATCAAATAGTGCAGAATCCTATTTGATTGGCGATCCAATCAGTGAGAACACATGAAGAATCAATCAAGAATTGAATCTAACATTAGAAGTCGATTGGGAATCGACCTAATGTGTTCTGTGAACTTGGAGAACGATTTGAGAGGCTTCTGGACGGCTAGGGTACGTTTGGAGTCGTAATGGTATATATGCTTACGTTTTTCCACGAATTGGGTCTATTTAGAGGTTAGTGTTGTTCATTCGTGCGACTGGACCATAAGTATGGTTCAGTCGTGCGATTGAACCATGCGGTTGATTCATCCGCACGACTGAGTGTTCAGTCGTGCGACTTAGCCAATCTTATGTGTCAATCATACGACTGATCCAGTCTCCTGGTTCAGTCGTGCGACTGAGTTAATCATATGAAGTTATTCATGCGTATGGTCCATTCGCATGGGCCATTCCCATGAGAACTTCATTAAGTTAAGTTTGAATGTTTTAATTAATATAACTTGATGTGTAACCATTCAAACAATCATAAACCCAATTAATCAATTCAATATCGACTCATTAATGAAATATTAGACATTACAAATCACAAACAATCCATATCATTTCATTAATCAATTCATATTACATCATAGTCAGACAAACAAGATCTATTACATTACAAATCATGATCTAGGAACATACATGCATCAACACATTCCACCAAGAAATTGACATCCTCCTGATGTTGATTTCTTGTTGATGTTGCAGCCACCATAGTCACTATTAGTGTAGCCATATAGATTGAAGTTGGTGTTCCTTGGATACCAGAGACCCAGTTTAGGTGCTCCTTTGAGGTATCTAAGGATTCCCTTAGCAACAACTAGGTGAGACACCTTTAGAGCAGCCTGATATCTTGCACAGATGCAAGTTGCAAACATGATATCAAGTCTACTTGCTGTGAGATACATCAGAGATCCAATGATTACCCTATACTAATGTTGATCAGTATCCTCCCCCTCAGAGTCAGGACAAAGATTTTGAATTCAGGGTATAGAAGTCTTTGCTGGGTGACAATATTTCATATCAAATCTCTCTAAAATGTCATTGACATATTTAGATTGATTGATAAAGAACCCTTCCTTCATCTGTTTGACCTGAATTCTAAGGAAAAAGTCTATTTTCCCATGGAACTCATCTCAAACTTCTTCTTCATAATACTCTCAATGTCTTTGAACATTTGGTCATTTGAGGAACCAAATATGATGTCATCAACATAGACTTGTACGAGCAAAATATCTTTTCCAGACTTTCTTATGAATAAAGTCTTGTCAATGGTACCTCTTGTGTAGCCATTCTTCAAGAGAAACTAAGACAAGGTCTCATACCACAACCTAGGTGTTTGGTGCAGCCTATAGAGAGCTTTATCCAGTTTGGCACACATAGACTTCCCTATCTATATCCCCGTATAAAAATGCACACTTGACATCAAGCTGGTAGACAGTAAAATTTCTGGATGCAGCATAAGCAAGAAAGATCCTCACTACCTCAAGTCTTGCAACAGGTGAAAAGACATTGGTGTAATCAATTCCCTCCTCTTGAGTTTATCCTTGAACTACCAGTCTTCCCATGTTCTTGATAATCAAGCCTCATCATCTCTCTTGTTCCTGAATACCCATTTTGTGCCTATTGGTACTTGACCGGATGGTAGTGGACATAGGTTCCAAACCTTTTGTCTCTTGAATTGAAGCAATTCCTCTTGCATTGATTCAACCCAACTACTATCCTTCAAGGCATCTTCTATCTTCTTGGGCTCCATCTGAGATAGGAAGCATAAGTACAAGCAGACATTCCCATTGTGAGTTTGTCCTCTTGTTCTCACACCTTCAGAGACATCTCCTATGATGTTTTCAGCTAGGTGAGTGTTGTGAATCCTGAGCCTAGAGATCACATCCAGTTGCATGGATAGATCCAAATTGGAAAAGTTTTGCTCAGGGTTTTGAATACTTGGCCCAGTTGATGTTTCACATTCATTCAATGAGGACTGATTGAATGAAGGAGAAACAACATCAGTATAAGTTGGTTGTGAAGCAGCATTAACAGTTGCATGTTCCTTCAAAA
Organism: Flaveria ramosissima; assembly: GCA_025215565.1. Taxonomy (NCBI): domain Eukaryota; kingdom Viridiplantae; phylum Streptophyta; class Magnoliopsida; order Asterales; family Asteraceae; genus Flaveria; species Flaveria ramosissima. Next base: position 36,640,378 of record CM046037.1, on the reverse strand, counting down.
TGCTACTTCCATCAGCTTGGTGTTGTGCATTGTCACCGGATGAGTTTTGAAGCTCACTTTGTTGACAACTTGTTGAAGCTCCACTGATTCATGAGATAGTTATGCTATCAGATCTGCCAATTATGGGAGCTTGATTTTAGCAACTCTTGGAGAACTTGGAAGGTCTGGGTAACTCAAACAGTTGGTCATCATCATAATCACTTTGAGTACCTGTTCCAGCTGAAAAAATTCTCACAAGAGGGTTTAGAATAGTTTGGAAACAATTCTAAATCAAATATATGATCAGTGACATTCTCCCTAACACAAGGAGTGTGCTCATTAACAACAACATTGGATGATTCCTCAAATTGTTGATTTTTAATCTTATACACTCTATAAGCAATAGAGGTAGAGGAATATCCAACAAAGATAACATCATCTGACTTTTCAACAAATTTTGCCAAATTTCCTTTGTGTTAAGTATGGTACACCTGTTGCCAAAGGACCTAAGAAAACCAATGAACGGTGGCCTCTTGTTCCATAACTCATAAGGGGTTTCTCCATGTGGCTTAACTACAAGAACCCTGTTCTACATATAACATGCAGTACTCACTGCCTCTGCCCAGAATGTTAGAGACAACTTTGAATCAGCTAACATAGTTCAAGCAGCCTCAATAAGTGTTCTATTTCTCCTCTCAGCAAGATCGTTTTGTTGAGGAGTTCTAGGGGCACTATATTGTCTGGCAATCCCTTTTGAGTTACAAAATGAGTCAAGAACTTTATTCTTAAACTCAGTCCTTTGATCACTCCTAATTATCTTAACCTTGTGATCAATTTAATTTTCTAATTTAAGCATAAAAGATTTTAATGTTTCAGCTGTTTCATCTTTAGTTCTTAAAAAGAATATCCATGTAAATCTTGTAAAATCATCAATGATCACAAGAAAGTACGATTTCCTTCCAATGCTCATTATACTTGTGGGACCAAATAGATCCATGTGCAATAAGTGTAAGGGAGTGGTGATACTGTTAACTTCTTTGGATTTGTGAGACACTCTATGTTGCTTTCCTTTCAGACATGCAACACAGTTGTCTCTATAGAAAAATTCCTTTTTAGGCACACCATGTAGTAAGTTATTTTTAACTAATTTATTCATGGTCTTAAAATTGATATGACACATACGTTTATGCCATAAAGTTGACTCATCACCATCAACTTATGAAAGAAAACATGATACTTCACCCAATAGGGAAGCATTGTTCTTATCCAGGTTGTACATATTGCAAGAAAACGGCCTAGCTAACGCGCCCCATATTGAAAAGTCAAGGATATTAAATGATTTTCGTAGGAGATCTAAGAAGCACCAATTCCTGAGGAATTGTCATCTCAGGTTTGAGGATAATGCACTCATGTTCTGTGAAAAGCATTTGGTGCTTTTGATTACAGAATTGAGAAACACTGAAAAGGTTATGTTCAAGCTGTTTGACAAAGTTTACTTTGTCGACCGTTAACTTGCCATTGGATACACTTCCTCTGCATGAAATGTATCCTCTCGTCTCACCTCCAAATTGAACAGGACCTCCATCAAAATGTTGAAATTTTTGAAGAAAAGATCTATTCGCAGTCATGTGCCTGAAGCATCCACTGTCTACAATCCACACATTGTTGTTCTTGTCATGTGGATATCCCTGCACTAAGGTGAAAAAGTTAGTTATTATTGGAAACCCGGGCCTTGCTGATCTTGGGCTCTTCCAATGAGGATGACATAATTGAACCAAAGTTTATGGGAGAGGGTTCAACAGATGTCTATGAAGAAGAGGTTTAGGCTGCAGCATCTTGTCTGATCTTCCATTCCATCCTATGGCTGATCAGTATAGATGAGCTTGATGAAGCTTGAGCAGCATGGCATTCTTCTGAAGCCTTTATCCTTTCGAAAGGAGCTTTCACCACCTTTTCTTCCGAAGTAGTCTTCTTCTCGAAAGGTTTCAAAAGAACTCTTTTGCTCTTTTTATTTTTCTTTGGCTTAACATCCGAAGCTATTTTCCCTTTGAAAGAATGAGTTTATTCCGAAAGCAATTTTGCTTCAGAAACAAGCTTTCCTTTCCTCATCACTTGAACCATGTGATAAGGTCCAAATGTGAAACTCCTTGACTACTTCTTGTAACACCCGGTTATTTATTTATTTTGAAGCCGATGAATGAAGAAAAAAAATAAAATCCAAAGTCGAGGGACCAAACTCGCCAACGAGAGAAAGTTGGGTGAGTGGAGGTATTTGAAGGGAGAGGGCAGCCCTTACCCTCTCCCCACACCCTAAATTCAGCAATAGAGAGAAAGAAGAGAGAAAAAGGGAGTGTTGGAGCTGTACAAGATAGTCTATATTATCAACACAGTCAAAGTCAACAAAAGTCAACGTCACGGTCAAAGTCAACGCAAAAGTCAAACCCGACACGTTCGAGACGAAGAACCGAGACGAGACGTTGAAGATTTAGATGACTAGGAGTTTTATTGTAATAAATATATTTTGTGTGAACAAAATATATTTTATCTTGTTTTAGTCATTTTTATGCTTAATATGTAATTTCCATTAATTAGCCTAAGTCTAAGGAGTTAAGTGCAATTAGTGAATATTAGTCTAGACTATAAATAGGTTAATTGTCATTAGTCTAGTCACCGGACACTCATACAGATCAAGCGAAACAAGCCTCAGCTCAGCCAACGGCCTCAAATCATCAATCTCCTTAATCCAATTATTCGACAAATCTAGATCCCGTAACGACTCCAAACCAACCTGAACCAAAAACTCCAAACCACCAGCGATCCGAGTGTCAGACAATATCAACCCCTGCAAATTCTGCAACCGCAGGAACTGTTCAAGCGACGAAACACCGATGTTCGCGATCGACAAGTATTGCAGATGAGGAAACTTCTGGAACAGAGACGGATGCGGTAACCGATCTTGAACGCACTTCACGGCACCGTCGAGCGTCAACGTCCGCACCGACGATACGTCTCTCTGACCGTCTAACGCCGTCTTCACCGCCCGTTCCCAGATCTCGTCCATCAGCGGCTCAAAATTGAGGTTTTTAACGATCACCTAACGAAGTTTGATGGTGCAGGCTTTCTCTCATCCGCCTCTCTCTCCATATTTTTCCTTATGTGTGTGTTTTGTGTGGTGAACATGATATGAAAGGGATATTAGGGTTAGGGTTAGGTTTATGTTTGTTAATGGGTTAAATTTGGATCAATAAATTTGGGCTGAAAATTGGACTAACTAATTTGGGTTAATAAAAATTAAATATTGGGCTGAATTTATAAAAATAGGGTCTGGGCTAATAAAACAAAATCAAAGAAAATTGACTAATTGAGATTAATTGAGTTTAAACCGATAAAGAAATATTCAACGATTTTGCAAGATTAAAAAAAAAGAGCTGACCTGGCAGCTTGACCCCAATTGCTAAGATTGTCTAGCGTGACATTTAAAAAAAATATTTTTCCCGGAGTAGAATTATTCTAAACTTTTTGGGAAAAATATTTTTGGGGCGTTTAATTGTTCACAATTTTTAATAAAATGTCATCTTCGGAAGACTTTAAATCAGATAATCTCACAATGGCACAAAACTGGTTTTACTCTTTTGCAGGTACAAAGAAAGAAAAATTGTCAGATTTAATTGATCGATTTTTAAAAGTGGCAAATAATCTAAAGAAGCATGTTCAGATCTCAGTAATCATGAACAAATTCAAAAGCTTCTTGACTCGCTTCCGTCTGCATGGAATCATCAAGTTAAAATGCTGAAGCAAGAAAGAGGTTATGTCATGTCGACACAAAACTTCTGGATATGATCAACAGACTAAAATCTCTCGAGCTAGATATCCAAATAAAAGAATTTCAGCAAGCCGTGCTCCCACATCAAACCAACATGCTTAATACTGAACTTGTTTCTTCTGTAACAAGCATACTTGATTACAAAGCCGAGCTGATTGAAAAGATGAAGTTATTAAAAACTAATTCGGATTTAAATTTTGAATTCAGAAGAACTGTTGAAGAGAACTGTGAAGCTTTAAGAGTCGACAATGACAGCAAACTGGAGTCTGTGAGAACCGATGATGATAAGGCTGGAAAAGTTGATAACAGAAATAAAAAATATGAGACTGAGGAGATGCTGAAGGTAACAGAAGAGGAACAATAAAAAATCACAAGGGTTTGCAACTGTGAAAACAGCTTAGCTGCAGAACGAACTATCATGGGTCTTCCTTATGAGACTATTTAGGATATGTGTTCTTTATCTTGCAAAATCAGATTATTTGGGATTTATAAGGCCAACAGATTGTTATAGGAAAATGAAAAGGAATTAAAAATAATCAATCAGGAATTAAAGAAAAATAAAATTGCTTTTTCAAGGAAACTTAATGAACCATTGGCTGAAAATGATCTTTTAAGAAGAACCATTTTGGAGCGTAACGTTGAAATTAATATTTTGAGAGAAAGGGTTGTTTTAGCTCAATTTGAAACAACTCAGCTTTAAACAAAGCTTGATAAATGGACCCTTTCACACATGAAAAAGGATGAGCTTATTGCTAAACAACAAGGGGCGTGGGTAAAACATGGGATTGGATATAAATCTGTTGGTGAAACTGTATTTAATTCAGTTCCACCTCCTTCAACTTTATATTATTCACCAATCCCCAGACCTCATTCAACAAACGATTTGATTGAAGCTGCAGAAACTAATTGTTTAAATGTAGGTTTAAGCAGCGTTAATCTTAAAAAAATTAGAGATGTGCAGGATTCTCCTGTAGGTTTGGGATTCCTCAGGCAGGGGTCTGATAAGAAGATTAATGACGATTCCACTTCTGTTGCTCCAACACCAATATCAGTTGCTTCTCCAACCTTCTTCTACAAATTCAAAACAGGAAATATTCCTTCGTTTGTTCCTGTCAGGTTTGTAAAAGAAGGAACAGTTGTCGAATCATCAAGCAATCAGAATCCTATAATTGAAGCCAACACAATAGGAGGTGTCAATCAAGATCCGTTGGAGAAAGATTTGTGTATACGATACTGGATAAGCTCAGATGATGAATCAATCATAGAGGAGCGTGTTGGTTCCTCTCATATCAAGATATCTCCTGACAGTGTCAAGTCTCAAAAGCTTCCTAAAACTGAATCAAGACCAATACGGATATCTTCTCCGATTGCAAAGCAACCCAGTCAATCAGTGAAGATCTCATTCCCTGTTCAGCATAGCAAATGCCAAAACGAGCAAGAATCTCCTACAAGCTCAAAGCAATCCTTCTCAGCACCTGCACAACACGGGACTACAAAGAATCAAAAGCCTTTCAAGGCTTGTTTTGAGTATGGAAAATAAGGTCATGTGGTAAAGAAGTGCCCTCAAAGACTTAATTCAAATGGTAAAGACAAAACGAATTACTTCTCCAAATGTAAGTCTACAAAGAATGTTCCAGATGGTAAAGGCAACACGGGATGCTTCTCTGGATCAAGAGGTAAAAAGCACACATCTTTGAATGGTTGGATGAAAAACCCTCCATGTAAACCTTTTCATGTGAAGCCGGTTTCACATGATACAAAGATGAAAATGACCAAAGGTTCAAAACCAAATTCTTTTCCTTCCGGTCTTAAACAGAAAATGATCTCCAAATTTAATTCATTCAAATCCAAATTAATTGAACCAAAAAAAATTTTCCCTGATTGTTTAAACGGTTGTGTGCCGAAACAGGTTTCTTATATTGATGCAAAAAGAACACCCAGGACTACGGTGGCTTGGGTTCCCCTCTCTAACTAATTTGTTTATGAGTGTAGGAACAATTCAGGAGGACTGTTAGTAATCCGATGTACTGACAGAGATTGTTCCTAATTCAAATTTGAGGTGGAACAAACAGGTTAAGGTAATGGTATTTTATCCACAATCTGGATTTTTATCTGCACAATCACAGTTCTCAATTCATAGTCACTACATATTTCTTGACATTCATTTCTTATCTTGTTATCAGTGTAATTTGGAAGATCTTCTTTGGTAAATTTCTATTTTTGCATAGTTTTATAAATAAAAAATAAACAAAAATATAAAAAAATATACAAAAAAACATGGGGTTTGCAAAAATAAAATTTAGGGGGAGAGTATAATAAGACTCAATAAAAATAATAAAAAGAGAACTTGAACTTGATTCAAGATGACTGAGAAATGATTGTATATCATCTTGAAATGCTTGTTTTTGCATGACTTGCGTTTTAAAATGAGAAATGATAGTAACTGATGCTGTTATCTGATTTACATCTTATTTTTAATTGCAAATAATAGAAAAACAAACAGATTCTTTAATGCTACGATTGGTAGACTCAGCCTGAAGAATAAAGTAGATAGCAGCATAATGATTTAAATTAAAATATATGCTTAAGGATGTCTGGATTTACGCAATCATTTTGGCCTGCATAAAAACTGAGTCCTGACAAAAATTGGATTGAGAATTGATCTTTCACCCACCATGATACAAATCATATAAACCATATCTTTGAGCCATGATTGGTGTATTTATATGTCTTGTGTTTGTGCTAATCTCCTCTACCGTACGAAAGTACTGACCTGGAGTGATGATCTCCTCTGCTGTACCATAATACTGACCTGGAGCTCTCATCGGCACATGATTAAATGGTCATCTCCTTTGTTATACGTGAGTATAGACCTGGAGCTCTCACCATTTTGATCTGAGTTGTGTCAAATCATCTAACGATGAATTCATCACAGAATGTAATATTCTAATGATAATCACTTGCACACTAATGCACAAGTCTTGCTTTATAAAGATCGTAACAAAATTCAAGAAATCCTGAGGTTGGGTGAGGGTTTTTGACAAATGATTGTGGGGTCCTAGCATTCTAAAGTATTTAATCGAACCTTAACGAATCATCTGCTGCTTGTTGAAAAAGATAGGGCATGAGTTTAAGTGGACAAACATATCAGCAATCGTTATTGATCTGTTTCAGAATTTCAAAAATCATTCAAAGACTGTGATTAGATTCAGTTATCAGTGTGATCTCATTGTTTGTCGATGTTTAAATTCATCTTTGTGCTAAAGTATATCTTGAGGATGTGATCTCATGATCGATTTAGTTCTCGGTAATTAAAAAATATATATATACAAAAAAAATATATACATAAAATTAAAAAATATATATATTATAATAAATGTATATAATAAACAATAAAAAATTATAATAAATTTTCATTTCAAAATTTCTTTTAGGTCTTCCATATTATGCTGATTACTTTTCATTATTTTTCATGCATTTCACAGAAATTACGCACAAATGAACACGGGTTCGCTTATTTTCACACACAGATAAGCACGGATTTATTTTGTTAAAATGAAATGATCTAATTAGAAATTTCGAGATTGTGTTTGTGATTGTGTTTCAGATTTTTGCTGTAAGTGATGGCCGATCATCAGTTAAGGAGTGTACCTGTTCAGAGAACCTGTTCCTCAAGTTTGCAGAAGATACCGAGCTAGGAATCCTCCTCCTACATCTTCTGAAGCACTCAAGATTAGAGACTTGGGAAAGTTGTTCTAATATCCTCACAAAGGATGCACTCGAAAAGGGGGAGCATATAAATAGGGGGAGCTTATGAGATGAATAACTTTTCTCATCAAATTCAAAAAGCTTCAATTTGAAGATCTTTCTAATGTTGACTTCTCGGTGCTGATTTCGTTTGAAGACGTTGATAATGATAGACTAAGGGGGAGTATTGTTGGAGCTGTACAAGATAGTCTATATTATCAACACAGTCAAAGTCAACAAAAGTCAACGTCACGGTCAAAGTCAACAAAAGTCAAACCCGACACGTTCGAGACGAAGAACCGAGACGAGACGTTGAAGATTTAGATGACTAGGAGTTTTATTGTAATAAATATATTTTGTGTAAATAAAATATATTTTATCTTGTTTTTAGTCATTTTTATGCTTAATATGCAATTTTGCATTAATTAGCCTAAGTCTAGGGAGTTAAATGCAATTAATGAATATTAGTCTAGACTATAAATAGGTTAATTGTCATTAGTGTTGTTAATGGTTGCATGACCAATAGATTGAGAGATTACTTGTAAATACATCATTAGCAATCTAATTGAAGATCAAAGGGGTTTTGATTGTGATTATCATATTTTGATCTAATTCTTCATGATTTGATTCAAGTTTGTATATCCTGGAGTTACAGGGAGAAAAGTTGGTTCGGGTGGATTCAAGAGTGCAAATTCGAAGTGTAGCGTGTTGATTCGTAGCTCTTCTCGTTGTGGTCGTTTGTGTGAGTTCTATGGCCCCTCTTTTAAACGTTTTTGGTCGATTTTAGGGCTGGAACATATAGAAAACCTGTTTTTGTATGTGTGTGTGTTTGACCCATTTGTATGTGTTTGCGTGTGACGCGTTTGGAGTTTGTTTCTGGGCTTGTGTGTGCTTGAATGGTGTTGTGGTATGCATTACTAAGGTTTAGGATGGTTGATTTAGGCTTAGAATGGGTTTGGATGAGCTTGGAGGTCGAAAATGGCAGATTGGGTTCGGGATGAACTCCATTCTGCATCAGCTAGGGCTAGGCGACCGAATGGAGGCCATACGGCCGATTGAGGTTCATTCGCACGATTGAGGGTTCATTCGCACGATTGAGGATTCATTCGTACGATTGGGGGCCAGTCGCATGGGGAGTCATGCGACTGAGGGCCCAGTCGCATAGGTGCTCATCCGCATTAGTTTCATCCGCATGAGGTCCATTCGCATTAGTTCCATTCGCATAGGACTCATCCGCATTGAGTCCATCCGCATGAGGTCATTCGCTTGGGTGTTCATCCGCATGAGGTCCATTCGCACGACTGGGTGTTCATCCGCATAGGTGTTCATCCGCATGGGTCCATTCGCATGATGTTCAGTCGCCTGGAGGCCATGCGACTGAAGGGTGTCCATACGCCCAAGTAGGGCTGTTGTACCTGGGGAAAAGTGTAGTTTAATTACTGACTTTCGACTTTTGGGGGAAAGTGCAGATGTAAGTTTTGACATGGAAATTCCCGTAAGTTCATGTAAGATGACTGTTGAGACCTTAGAGGGTATGTTGAGCATGATGATGATGTTGCATATTTATGCATGATGTATTTTATGTATGTATGATGTTGTCCTGTATGATGATGATGATTGTGTATGTTGATGTTCCTGATTATGATGAATGTTTATTTTTCCTGTGGCTTTACGTGATACGTTAATGAATGAATTGAAAGTATTATGCAACGTAAAGTTAAAGATGATGAAAAGAGGAACATGATGAATGCATGCATTAATAAATGATGAAAGTAAAGAAAGTCTTTCAAGCCTTATGTGTCGGGACGCCATTAAAAGGTGTTAGCCCAACGGTGTGTGGGTTTGCTACCCCGGGAGGATGCACATCGGGGTCTTTCTTTGTGATTGACCATTTGTATAGAACCATTGCTGCATACCTTAGGTACTGTGACCAGAGGTGCGGTGCACCGTTATAGAAGGTCTATGATAGGCCTAGGTCCGGTACCATGAACAGAAAGGTATTTCATATGGCAATGGTACACCTAAACTTTACCTTAGGTACTGTGGCCAGAGGTGCGGTGCACCGTTATAGAAGGTCTATGATAGGCCTAGGTCCAGTACCATGAACAGAAGGGTAAGGTTTATGGTTTGATGGAAAGGAAAAGATGTAATGATGAAAGAATGTAAAAGTTAATAACGTACGATGAATGAACGAAAGTTAAAGTATGAATGAATGATGAATATAATAATGATATTATCTATGTGTACGTATGATGTATGATCGCATGAAAGTAATGAACGGTCTTAATGAAAGTAAAGTATGTTCTACTTTAAAACTAGAACTCACTCAGCAATGCTGACTTTTTATGTGTTTCCAGTTGGCAGGTAATGGTTGCTGAGGATGGCACGGGGCGGCTACTCAGCTCTTTTGGATGGCATCCATTTATATAAGGCTTTTGTGATGTAATGCAACAATGTATTTTGTAACTGGTTAACGATGTATTATTTGGCAAAAGCTTTTATAATGAAATGTAAGGTCATTTTTGAATGTTTCCGCTGCAATGTTTATGTAAGATAAATGGAAATGTATGTTTTGTGCGATGATCGACCAGCTGTAAGCGTCCCGGGAACGGGGCCTTACACTTCTTTCTTAACATTATTTGCATAATATGTGCTTGCAGGATTGTAGTAACAATCTTTAGCCATATGGTTTTGCAGACCACACATTATGCATGCAATGTTAACCTTTGTGAGATGTGAAGACTGTAGTTTCTTGCTCTTCATGTCTTCATCAATAATCTTTCCCTTTAACTTCTGATCCTTCAGCAGCACAAGAGTGCTGGTACTACACTCCTTTCCAAGATCAGAGTTTCCAACCACCTGGAATCCGGCTGAAATGAACACATCCTTTTGTTTTGGGTCTATCTTCAGTTTGGATTCAGCCACTTCCTTGGTAGTTTTTATGGCTGTCTTAGCCCTGTTTCTTTTGGCTTTGGTGGTAAAGGGTTGATCATCACTTGTGAGAATGGGTTGATTTACCTGGTCCTTCCCTATGATGGTCTCTATAGTTGTATCATACTTCAACTCATGGGGTGGTGGGTCAGCAGTTGGAACCTCTTGCTCTTTAGTCCTACATCTTGGTTGTCTAATAGACTCATAAGAGAGTGGTGGAGCAATTTCATTGGTTCCCAACCCACCTTTGTTTTGATAACAAATATTTGAGTGGGAGTCTGATGCAAGAATGGCTTGGAAGTTTTGCTCAGAAAGAGTATGCTTTCTAGCTTAAGCCTCAGCTATTACTAGCTGGGCTTGAGCCTCAGTCAATTTGGAGATTAAATCTTTGATTTGAGTCCTATAGTTGGTATGTTCATGTTTTAAAGAGGACACGGTTTTCTCTAACTCTTCAATTTTCTTTTGATAGTCAGATTCAGTCCTTTTAAAATCAGATTTTAGGATATTCAAAGACTCAATATCAAATTTAATTTCCATATTGTAGTCCTGTTACATTTTAACTTTAGCAATGCAAGCTGGAGTACAGAGGTGTTCTTGCTGTCATCAGTTCCAGCCATCAATGCTTGAGCAGGAGTCACATCCTACACCATGAAGCTCCAGTCAACCTCTTGAGCAACATCAACTGTGTGTTGTTCAGTTGACTTCCCGGTGGCTTTAGCTGTGGTGGGATGTGTGGAGGCTTGAGTGGCTCCCAGTTTGGATTTGGGAGCCTTGCATTCCCTAGCAAAGTGGCCTAGCTAGTTACAGTTGTAACACTTGGCCTTTGTCTTGTCAAACCCAAACTTGCTGTTAGTTGGCTTTTGGGGAAATTGCCTTCTATTTCGCTAAAAGAACGTCTTCGCCCTGTAAGTTAACAGAGCCATCTGTTGGACAATTTCCATGTATTCAACATCATCCGGACTAAAACATTCTAGATCATCAAAGCAGAATTGAAAATCACTAGAATATCCATTCCCTGAGACAAAGGCACAGCTGTCCTGGAAGGGACTTTACTGTGCCTGTTGAGACCTTGGAGTCTCAGGAAATGTGATGTATGGCCCAGAAGAACAGGATGGCTACTAGGAGTAAGTCAGGTACTGCTGAGGTTGGGGGTTCTTGAGCCTTCAACAACCATTAAAGCATTGCGAGCAGGAAGGCTTGAGGGTCTGCTCACCTGGTGGCCTCTCTTGTTCTCCATCTCTACACGGTATCCATCAAGGATGCCATATAGTTCAGTCATGGTGAGAGAGTTCAAGTTCTCTGTCCTTTTGATATAGACACAGTAGAAAGTCCACTCGTTTGGAAGTGCACTCATGAACATTCTTGAGAGATCTTTCAACTCAAGATTATTCCCACAGACTGAAGGGAGGAAATAAGATCCATGTACCTGAAGTATTGCTAGCTAAGGGTCTCTCCAGCAATATAAGTGAAATTTTCAAATTGTTGCTTCAGTGAATCTTTCTTGGAGTCATTGGAGCTGGAGTACATCTGGGTTAAAGCGTCAAAGAGTTCTTTGGCTGACTGGCAATGCTCAAAACCCACCATGACGGAGTTGGGTATGGCAGTCATCAGAACATTCATAGCTTTGCTGTCAATGTCCAGCCGTTTGTAGTCTTTATCAGAATAATCTTCAATAGCTTTCTCTATCATAGCACCATTTCCAGCCGGTGCTGCAACCTTTGGCTTGTAAGGACCATTGGTGACAGATTTTCACATCTTGTTGTCTTGGTATCTGATGAAGCCTTCAATATGTCTGCTCCATAATCTGAAGTTATCAGGGGTGATGATGGGTGCTTTGGTCATCGTCCCAATTTCACATTCAGATTTTTGGTTGAGGGCCATTTCGAGTGAGGTAAGTGTATGAGTGATGAAAAGGTTGATTTGGATGGTAAGATCACATAATCAAGAGCCTAAAAAGCTTTGATACCAATTGCAGGATCGAGTCTGGTCACTCAGCACAATTGTTATCCCTCAAACTTAGCAAGTGACACTCGGTTTGATGATGCAAAATCCTCTAAGAGTTGATAATAATATATTAAGTAAAAAAAACACAAGAGAAAGGTTTTCAAGATACTTGTATATATTACTTCTCAACTTAAAGTATTACAAGAGCTATGGTTTTCTATCCTAGCTTGAATATGCTATGAGTTCCATGCAAGACACCTTTAACAATATTGTACTCGTTTTAAAGATAAAAAACGCTTGTTTTATGATGTAATTTTTGTAAGAAAATAATGCCGTACATAAAAGTTATGAACGTTTATTAACAATTAGGGTAGTTTGTAAAAAGTAAAATAAAATGGCTTTTCATAAAATACCACTTTAACAAACTTTTTCCTATAATTTAATTTCAACTATTGATTAAATAGATGGATGGTTCAGATTAGTACTTATAATTTTTAGTTTTAGAAGACTTTCCATTTGAACATTTCCCTTACATATATTCCCTTTTAAACTTGCAAAATTATATTTATTTTTAAAATGTAAATTTTTAATGCATAAAGTAAAATGCATTTCAAGCATGATTGGAAGAATATGTAATTTTATAAGTTTAAATGAGGATATATGAAATTGACCCTACAAATAAGTAGTTTATTTACACCAACATATAGTCTTAGTGTGTATAAATACAAACAGTTTAATTAATAGGCGGTTATGTAAAAAATCTACAAACATAGACTAAGAATTGGGGTTAGATATGAATACTTCTAACAAAGGAAAACCCCTACGCTATGTTCCCCAGTCTTTTTTAAGAAATGAAATAATAGAAAATGAATGAAAAATGAAAAAAAATTATGTTTCTGAGGTTTTTTAAAGATGAAAATTGAAGAAAACACAAAAGCTTTGTGTTCTCGAGTTTTTTAACGGATAAAAGTGAAAAAAAGTGAAATAAAATTTCTAATAATTTTCCTTTCTAAGGAAAACTTTATCTTCCCTCTTAACCCACGTGTAAACCGATTTACAACTAACCATTTATCTCAAACATTTATGGAAAGCCTTAACTTAATTGTAGGCCTAACAAAGGTGACTTGCATGGAACTCATAGCATATTCAAACCAGAATAGAAAACCATAGCTCTGGTAGAGTACCTGTAGTACAAAAATTACATCATAAAAACAAGCGTTTTTTATCTTTAAAACGAGTACAGTATTGTTATACAAAAAGATAAAAAAAATTATTTATATAAGATCATATATCGTCATTATGTATTTTTTGCAGTTAATAATGTATTTTTGTTAGTGTTGGGTATTCTACCTTTGAAGAAATTGAAGATTTCTAATATTATTGAAGTTAAAGACTTGAAGAACAAAAGCAACAAAAATATTAGTCTAGGGTTTATTTTGTAATTATTGTAAATGCTAGATTAGTATAAATATTAACATATATCATCATTGTAAAGGGTGAATGGTTCTCCACCAAATGTGGGTGAATTAGTTCCATCACCAACAACATCATATCATCATCCTTCATGGATGATGATTTCAACATCAAATCAATAAACAACAAGCATTAAACACTTTTGTGTTCATCATTATTATATTTTAGCATCAAATCATCAAGTTTTGTTATTATCAATATGAATCCTAAGATCCAAGCTCAACGATCCCGTTCATATCGAGAACACACAATTGGTATCAGAGCCGGAGTTGATGGATTCATATTGATTTTGATAAGATTTCATGGTTAGATTACTAAAATTGTTGAAGATCTGAAGAAAACTTGGAGAAAAAGTTAGTGTGTTCTTCATGAGAAATCCAATGATTTGGATTCATCAACATAATGCTACAATAGCAATTTCATCAACAATTCAACAATCAATTCAACAATACAAGATCCGATGCAGACCATGCAAGATATCGAATGGAAGAGGCTGCCGAGTAGGTAGCTTGCGATTGAATGGAAGGGGCTGCCGTAGGTAGCCTTTGCGAATTCAAAGGGATGCCGTAGGTGGCCTTTCTCGGCCGAATTAGGGTTTGCAAAAATTAGTGTTGCGAATGAGTTCATGGAGTATGGGCTTATTAACACAATTTGGTTTGTTACTTGGACTTTATCATTAAACAAAAAAAACAACAGTTGGACTTGAGCTCAAGTGTTAAAGATTGGGCTTATGATCAACAAAACAAAATCGGGGTCTGTATTCAGGCTCTCATCAAACAAAAACAATGTGACATCGAGTTAGAAAATATGTTGTACCAAAGTTTTGAAGACCTCGCTTCCGCATCAACAACAAAATTCTTGGCTTTGAACAAAAAAGAATCAACATCAAGCTTCAATTCAAATCGGAAATCTACAATTTAGGGGGAGTATTGTTGGGTATTCTACCTTTGAAGAAATTGAAGATTTCTAATATTATTGAAGTTGAAGACTTGAAGAACAAAAGCAACAATAATATTAGTCTAGGGTTTATTTTGTAATTATTGTAAATGCTATATTAGTATATATATTAACATATATCATCATTGTAATGGGTGAATGGTTCTCCACCAAATGTTTCCATCACCAACAATATCATTCATCATCCTTCATGGATGATGATTTCAACATCAAATCAATAAACAACAAGAATTAAACACTTTTGTGTTCGTCATTATTATATTTTAGCATCGAATCATCAAGTTTTGTTATTATCAATATGAATCCTAAGATCCAAGCTCAACGATCCCGTTCATATCGGGAACACACAGTTAGTTATTGTGTTTTTCCGAATACTATTATGTTTTTCAAAAATTATGTATTTTACAAAATATAATAATGGAATAACATTGTTGTGTCTCTATAATATGTAAAACACAATAGTACATTAACAACTAATTACTATAATACGTTAAAAAATGACAAAAGAACACAATGTTTCATTGTGTCTTTTGATCATTATTGTTTTATATTGAACACCACGAGTTTTAAAAATACATTGGTGAGATTATATTATTGTGTATTTCTAATGGTAAAACACAATAATAGATAACAACGAAATTATGTAATATATTAAAAAGTAATGACAAAAATAACTCATTGTGTTATCTTCAACACTATAAATTTTGAAAAATACATTGGTGTGAAAGTATATAATTATATACTTTTAAGTATAAAATACAATGACAGATAGCAAGTTTATAATCTATAAACACAATGACAAATAACACAGAGTGATCTAAAACATAAAACACAATGATTAATACACATAAAATGATGTGCGATGTAGGACACAATGAACGTATATCATACAATAAACTGATTTATTTGACACAATAACCAAAATATCCTAATTTTCAAAACAAAAAAGAACACATGTCAAGCTCAGAATTATTTTTATATTTTTTAGATTAAATATTATTTTTACTATAACTACCATTGTTAATATAGACTCCATCAATGTTTTGTAACATTCTTATACATATAGGTGAAGGTATTTATGTAGCATCAAAAACACATGTGAATGGGATTACAAACTGGGTTGGATTTTTGTTATTTACGTTATGTTTAGTGGTGATTTGACTTTCTATGTTTAAGATTTATATAACCACTTCCGAATTGTGATCTGGATTTGTGGAAAAACAAAACGACAATAGTGTTTTTGATGATTTTTTTTTTTAACTTTATAAAAATGTAACATACTTTCATAATTGTTCCATTTAAACTCAAACTTTTTCTGACCTCCTTTAATCACTTAACTTGTAAGAAATGTACTAATCTTATATATTTTACATGTTCAACAGGTTAAATTATTTTTTTTACTTTTAATTGATTGTTGATTTAGAATCAATGGTAATTACTTAAAATAAAGATAATCTTTTAATAAAGACTCATCAAACTTCCCAAAAAAAGACGATTATTAGTGTTAAAAATAGTTTTTAAAAATAATCAAATACATCCAATTCTTACAGAAGTTTCACACAATTTAAATTTTTTCAAAACAAATTTTGAACTGTAAGTTTAAAATATAAATTGAACAGTTATTTATTAATGTAAAATTATGTTCTTCAAAATAATCAAATACATCTGATTCGTTCAATAGGATTCAAAAAGAGAAGTTAATTCAGTTTTTTTAAATAAAAATTTTTAACTGTAGGATTAAAAAATAAATCGAAAAGTTGATTTAAAAGATCCATTTTAAATTAATAATTATTACTTTCAAGTATTCAGATTTAAGAAGAAAATAGAAAATATTAAAAATTCTACATCATCACTTTAGCTTGTTAAGTAGGTAAAATTTATAGATTTGACACATTCTTTAAAAGTTGAGTGATTAAATTAGAACAAAAAAAGTTTAAGTGATTTAATCGGAACAGTTATGGAAGTTGATTACATTTCTATAAAGTTTTCCCTTTTTTTTCTTCCAAAATGGTGTTATTAGAAATTTATTTATCAAATTGGATGTTTTGAAAAATATTTATCAAAATGGGTTTTATTAAAACTTATATTTTCTCACTTACAATCTTGTTGGATTTAATAATTTTAGATAATGTTATTTAAAAAGGGTTAAAACAAAAGTGTTTTCAAAAATCAAATTTATTTTTCTGCTATGCCAGTTAAAGAAAGTTTTCTTTTAAAATGATTTTTAGTTCTTCACAAACGTTTACTTAGGGGGTGTTTGTTTTTTCTAAGAAGCACCTTCTGATCTCTTTTGTCTGCGCCCCGCAGACCACGCGCAGACGTTGGCTTTACAGATTGTTTGTTTTTAGAAGACGTTTCATTAAAAAAACACTTCCTGACGTCTGCGTGAAGAAGACATGGACCACCACTTCTTAGGTCTTCTAACATCTTCTCAACTTTACAATACATTCCCACCTCCCACCACTTGAACCTCCTCCCCATCCTCCCTCTCACGTCTCACCACCGCTGCCCCACCTCCCCCCACCGGTCGGACCACCGTCGGCCCCCTTCCCCCCACATGCGCCCGCCTCCCTACGCCCGCCTCCCTCCGTCAGCCCCTCCCTTCGCCACCACTCTCCGCCGCCGCGCCCTCTCAGAACTGCTGGCCCCCCTCTTCAAGGTTAGTTTTTTTAGTTTTGTTTGATTTGTGGTTTATGAAGTATGTTTGTGATTTGGTTTAAGTTTTAGTTGATTTGTTGTTTATGTAGTATGATTTGTTATTTGGCTTAGGGTTTTGTTTGATTTGTGAAATTAGATGGTATGATTTATGATTTAGGTTAGGGTTTTGTTTGATTTGTGATATTAGATGGAATGATTTGTGATTTAGGTTAGGGTCTTGTTTGATTTGTGATATTAGTAGTATGACTTGTGATTTTAGTTTTGTATTATTAGTGATTTTAATTTGTATGGTTAGTGATTTGGTTTATGGTTAGTGATTTGGTTTATGGTTAGTGATTTGGTTTAGTATTTGGTTAAATTAAGGTTTTACTATAATTACAGAATATTATAGCAGTCTGCAGATGTTAAAAAACAAACTTTTTTTTTCAGACTGCAGATGTTTGGTCCACCTCTTCTGCTGCAGATGTCTGCAGATGTGGTTCGCAGACTGCAAACGTTTTCGTACAGGAAAAACAAACAGCACATTAAACTTTTTTTCTAATATAAAATGTGATATACTCTTTGTCTATTTCAGACGTACTAACATGTATAATCAATGGATAATAATTTAACAAAAAAATTTAATGGATCTGTGTATAATTAGTGCATAATAATTTAACAAAAAAATTGATGGATCTGCATATTTTAAGAAAGTTTATTTTTAATGTTTGTTAATTCTTTCGTAAATGCTAGCACAAAGGTTTTTTAATGGAGATGTCTGTATTCTTTAATCAATAGTTTTTTTTTTATTTTTTTCAAATAATATACACGTTTGTGTCTTCAATTTTCTTTCAATGTAAATACCTTTTGAACATGTTTGTAAATAATTTAATAAAAAATACAAATGTATTTTTAAAACAATTTATAAAATATTATGATCAAATAAAAATTAAATGGTTTATTTTGTTCTTTTAGGAAAGGTAAGTCTAATTTTGAATTACTAGCGGCAAGTTCGTCGGTTAGAGGCTCATTTCGACAATCACCTTCAAAGCTTGCAGAGAAATCGTATTAGAGTTTCAATCCTCAATTGCTGATGCAATAACGAATGATTACCAACTAAATACTAAGCCCACACTGGCAATCGCCTGAGAAAATAGCTAGGATTTTATCCAAGTTGTGAAAATATTAAATATTTTAAACTTTATAAGATTAAATTATTGTTTAAATAAAATGAGTTTGTGAAAATAAAATAGATATCTGATAAAATTCACGTAACAATAGTAAATAATAAAACATTTATCCACTTAAAAGAAATGATTTTATATACTTAATAGTTGCATATATTATATTTAAAAAGTTCTAAGAAAACGTTTATGGAAAACTAAAAGCATGTAGAAAGAAACCTTTTTAAACTGGCAGATCCGAAAAAACAAGTTTTGGTTTTCTTAAAACCTCTTTTCCATTTAAACCTTTTTAAATAATATTATTTAAAATCAAAACATTTTTATCCAATAAGATTATGAGTGAGAAGATAAAAAGTTTTTAACAAATACTTAATTTGTTAAATATTTTTCAAAACACTCATTTTAATAAATAAAATTTCTGACACCATATTAGAAAGAAGAAAATTTTGTGTTTTGATGTGTTTTCTTTTATTTTGTAATGGGTGTAATTGTGTTCCTGTTACACCATGTCCTATATAGTACATATCTTCTTTTTAACGGACCCAAAATAGCCATCGATTACTTCTAATTTTGAACAAAATGAAAATAAATAGGTGTAGGTTGTAATAGAATCACCATCTTCATGGCCTAAAGCGTGAGGTAGTCTATCTTTTAATCCCTTATCATCAACTGTCGTTTGGATTTAAACCTTCTCCAAACACTTGAAAGTTTTTGGTTATTTGTATTTTAGTACCACTTTATACAATAATATTATGTTTGGACACTCTGCTGAAACAATGTGTATTCCTTGGGAATTCATATACATAAGGGGTTATAAATTGTAGAGTTTAAATAATAAAACTATCTTGTTTTCAACAGTATTATAATACTTTAAATTTTGAAGATAAAAAGATTTTATGTCTTTTGATTATAGAGTTCAAGCGAAAAACATTCAAGTGAAAATCCTGATGATGAGGAGAATGGGAACAGTGAGAACACAAAGAATAATCAGATCTCTAACAGTTGTCCTAAGACTTAAGGCGAGGCTCTGGTCGAGTAGTCTGGTATTGATAAAAATATTTATGGGTCTGATCATGTCTTAGTAAATAACGATGACAATGTCTCTCCTGAAGGTTCCAATCACCAAAGTCAACCATAAACAATTCATAGGTCATATCAGAACACAAATATTCCAAGTAAATTACAAGACTTTGTAATTGAGGGCAAAGTCAAGTGTGACTTGGAAAGAGTGGTTAATTACTCAAAGTTAAGTCCTACAAAATCAAGTATTCTCTACAATTTTAAACAAACATTAAACCAAATGTTTTAAAGAATTTGTGTTAGATAAGAGTTAGATGAGTGTCAATCATATGGAGGCACTAAACCTAAAGAAAACATGGGAAATAGTTAGCTTTCCAGATGATAGAAAACTATTAAGGTGTCATTGGGTATATAAAACTAAGTATAAGTCAAATGGGGAAACTAAAAGATATAAGGTAGGTTGGTATGTAAGGGTTATAATAAAAAAGAAGAAATTGATTTTAACGAGGTTGCTCGCCAATAGTAAAAATGATAACTATATGTATAGTAATTATCTTAGAAGTTAATTATAATTGGGACTTTTATCAGTTTGATATAACAATGCTTTTTATACGGGAATTAAAATATTTATATGAACTTACCTTAAGGGTATTTCTCAAACAATTGATAACAGGGTATGTAATTTGTCTAAATCATTGAATGGCTTAAAACATGCTTCAAGAGTGTTAAGTGCTAAACTTATTAATGTCTTAGTTGACTTTTATTTTTAGCAAAGCAAAGATGATTATTTATCACATATTTAGTCTTCAAATACTGTTTTTTTATTGCTTATGTGTGTGGATGATATAACTATAACATGGAATAATATGAATAAGATGAATCAAATAACAAATGTTAAAAAACATTAAAGACTTAGGTAGTTTGAAAGATATTTAGGAATAGAAGTTCTTTGTTCCAATAATGAGCTTGTTATATCTCAAAGAAAGTATTGTTTAGAGTTATTGGCTTAATTCGGTACTCTACACCTCTTGAACAACCTCACATCAATTCTAGTATTTGTAACAAAAATAGTACTCTGTTAGTAAATATAACCTGATTAGTAGAACTAATTGGGTAATTGATTTATTTGTTGCATACATGTCTTGACATATCCTATTCTATCTAGTTTTAAGCAAGTTTATGCGTAGTTTCACTATTGTGCGTTTACAACTTGCGTCAAGGGTTGTAAGATATCTTAACTAAAATTGCTCCTAGTAAAGGTATAGAATTTAGCTAAGGTAGTTCCTTTGAATTAACTGCATAGGTCGGGTCTAATTGGGGTAAGTTTTGAACATGTGTAGATCTATAACCAACAACTGAATACTTTTAGGAAATTACTAAGTGTCTTAGAAAAGCAAAAAAAAAAAGTCTACAACGACTCGATTGTTGGAAGTATTGGGTGTGAATGAATGTTTAAAATTGTGTGGTGAACACTTTGTCCCACATTTGTGTGGGAACAAAGTGGGGATTGATTAATAAGGAGTTGTCTTACCACCTTTATTGTATCTTTATCACATATTTTGCCACAAGTCCTACCCGCGCGCATCGGTGGTGTAAAAACCGGGTTTTCAGTTGGATTTTCATCAAACTCGTGCGTGCCCGCACGTCCCGCGGACACGAATGCAGGTCCAAAAACCCGGGCTTGTCATTATTATTTTCAATCTAGTCTGCATTAATTACTATCGTTATTATGAACTAATGATCATAATAATGACTCAATAATGGTGTAAATCGGTTATGGTTTCTATGACTATATAGACCAGTTTAAGTGCAGAAGAAAAACACACCGAAATACTTCCTCTCTTCGAACTCTACACAAGCCCGGTTTACGTGTTCATTGATTAGTGCTTTCTTCTTAACGTGTTCTTGGATTTTTTACTGTATTTTTCTAACAAACTTAAACAGATTGACTTTTTACTAACAGATTCTGTTTCGTTTAACTTTCAGAATGGAATCTTCCTAACCCTTGAACACTGTTCTTTCTGCGATCATGATTCCTGTTCCTGTTGTCGCTATTACGACTACTTTGGTTGCACCACTGCCTAATGCGGTCACATCGCATGTTGAGAAACCCGAAAAATTCATCGGTCTGAATTTTAAATGGTGGTAGCAAAAGATGTTCTTTTATCTGACCACGTTGAACCTAGCAAGGTTCTTGACTGAAACTGTTCCCCATGTTTAAGGGGAAATGGATGCTCAATCATTGAGCGCGATTGAAGCTTGGAATCACTCAGATTTCTTGTGCCGAACTACATTTTGAATGGTATGGTGGATGCACTGTACAATGTCTATTGCAAGGCTAAAACTGCCAAATAACTATTGGTGTCTTTGGACCATAAATACAAAACGAAAGATGCAGGTACTAAGAAGTTCGTGGTAGCTAAGTTTTTGGACTTCAAAATGATAGACACTAAAACTGTCATGAGCCAAGTCCAAGAATTGCAAGTTATTCTTCATGATATTCATGCGGAAGGAATGACTCTAAGCGATACATTTCAAGTTGCTGCTATGATTGAAAAGCTACCACCAAACTAGGTTGATTTCAAGAACTATCTCAAGCATAAACGAAAGAAAATAACCATTAAAGATCTTGTTGTTTGTCTTCCTATTGAAGAAGATAACAATGTTGCTTTGAAAAGGATTAATGGTCCTGCAACAGCAAAGGCCAATGTTATTGAACATGGCCAATCTTCAAAAGGAAACAAGAATAGTGGGAAGGGTGGAAGAAAGAATCATGGGAAAGGCTTTAACCTTGGTCCTAAGGGGGGAGTCGGGAAGAAAAAGTTCACTGGAACTTGTTATAACTGTGGAAGGCAAGGCCATAGGGCCAATGACTGCAAGCTTCCAAAGAATGAAAATGCTCGACAAGTGAACATGGTTCATGAGGTTGAAAACCTTGTTGCTATGGTCACGGATCTCTCAATTTTGGTCACCGAAGTTAAGTTGGTCGGCCAAAACAACAAGGATTGGTGGGTCGATATGGGGGCTACCCGTCATGTGTGCTTTGACAAAAGTCTCTTTAGCACGTTCAAGGAGGTGACTAGTGGAGAAAAGGTTTTTATGGGGAAATTCCGCCACGGCTGAAATCAAAGGGGAGGGGAATGTTGTTTTGAAGATGACTTCTGAAAAAGAGCTTACTTTGTCCAATGTGTTGTATGTTCCAGAAATTCGTACCTTGTGTCTGGATGGCAATTGAACAAGTTTGGGTTCAAAATAGTGTTTGAGTCGGATAAGGTCGTGTTGACCAAAAATAGTTTGTATGTTAGTAAGGGTTATGCCCTCAATAACATGTTTAAATTGAATGTAATGGTTGTGAATGCAATGAATGAAAACGCTACTAGTTCTGCTTATTTGCTTGAGCCTTTTAATGTTTGGCATGATAGACTAGGACATGTTAATTTTAATTCCATTCGTCGTTTGATTAAACTTAATTGCACAACAACATTCGATATAGACTTAAATAATAAATGTGAAATTCGCATTGAAGCAAAACAAACAAGATTGTCATTCAAAAAGGTTGAACGAAACACCGAACCCCTCGAGATGATACACACTGATGTGTGTGATCTAAAAGCAATTCCTACTCATGGTGGGAACAAGTATTTCATCACGTTCAATTGATGATAGTACAAGGTATTGCTGTGTGTACTTACTTAAGAGTAAGGACGAGGCTATTGATAAGTTTATCTTATTCAAAGCTAAAGTTGAGAAGCAACTAAATCAAAAAATTAAAATCATAAGAAGTGACCGAGGAGGTGAATATGTTTCACCTTTTATTGATATATGTGCAAAGGATGGAATCATACATGAAATCACGTGAAATCACGCCTCCTTACTCTCCTCAATCAAATGGCATAGCGGAACGAAAAACCGCACTTTGAAAGAAATGATGAATGTCATGATAATAAGTTCTGGGATAAGTCAAAACATGAGGGGGAAGCAATCTTATCAGCAAATTATGTATTGAACATGATACCTAATAAGAAAAAAGATGTAACGCCATACGAATTGTGGACGAGATATAAACCATCATATAAATACTTGAGAGTGTGGGGGGTGCTTAGCCAAGGTGGTAGTGACACCACCGAAGCGTCTACTAATAGGACCCAAAACAGTAGATTGTGTATTTATAGGATACACCCGTCCTGGTGGTGCATTTCGTTTTCTTGTGCATGATTTCTAAGAACCCTGGAATAAGCAACGGCACCATAATAGAATCTAAGGATGCATCATGGTTTGAGCATGTGTTCCCATGCTTGGGTAAAGGTGAACCGAGTTTTTCAAAACTGGATGAGGAAATTATTCCAAAAGATGAGGTTGGAAATAATGATCCTTGAGAACAATCGAAGACTGAGGAAGTTGAGATCCGAAAGAGTAAACGAAAAAGGACTGAAAAATCCTTCGGCTTGACTTTATTACCTATATGGTAGAAGAGGAACCGCAAACATATCAACAAGCGGTAAACTCCTCAGAAGGACCTCAGTGGAGGGAGGCCATCAAAGGTGAGATAGACTCTGTATTACAAAATCATACTTGGGAATTAGTAGATCTTCCTCAAGGATGTAAACCATTAGGATATCGATGGATATTCAAGAAAAAGATGAAACCATATGGCACTATTGATAAGTACAAAGCAAGGTTGGTGATCAAAGGATATAAACAACAAGAAGGTTTAGATTACTTTGACACATATTCGCTTGTTACGCGAATAACCTCCATCAGGATGGTACTTGCTATTGCCGCCATTAGAAACTTGGAAGTCTACCAAATGGATGTAAAAACAGCTTTCTTGAATGGAAATCTAGAGGAAGAAATTTACATGGAACAACCTGAAGGTTTCATAGCCATCGGGCAAGAAAAGAAAGTGTGTAAACTTGTAAGATCCTTGTATGGATTAAAACAAGCTCCAAAACAATGGCATCAAAAGTTTGATCATATCTTGGTTGATGCTAGGTTCAAAATAAATGAATTTGACAAATGTGTATATATAAAGGACACATCAGATGGATACGTCATTCTATGTCTATATGTAGATGATATGCTTATTTCAAGAAGTGATGATAAAATCATAATGTCTACAAAGAACATGCCAAAAGCAAGATTTGACATGAAAGACATGGGCTTTGCAGATGTGATTCTAGGAGTTAAAATCACACGAACCCAAGATGGATTTGTTTTAAGTCAATCCCACTACGTGCACAAAATTCTTGAGAAGTTTAATGAAAATGACTCTAATGTAGCTAGAACTCCAATTGACACAAGCCAACATCTAGCTAAGAATAGAGGTCAACCTATTAATCAGTTGGAATACTCAAGAATTATTGGCAGCTTGATGTATCTTATGAGTTGTACTAGACCAGACTTAGCATATGCTGTAAGCAAGCTAAGTAGATACACGAGCAACCCAAGCTTAATTCATTGGAGCTGTATGACTCGGTTGCTTCGTTACTTAATATACCCTCGCGAATATGGGCTGCATTATAACAGATATCCAGCAGTTATCGAAGGATATTGTGATGCAAATTGGATATCAGACACAAATGATTTTAGAGCTACAAGTGGGTATGTATTCACCACTTGGAGGTGCAACTATATCATGGAAATCATCAAAACAAACGGTTATTGCTAGATCCACGATGGAATCAGAATTCATCGCTTTAGATAAAGCGGGTGAGGAGGCAGAATGGCTACGTCAATTTGTTGAGGATATACCAAGATGGCTTAAGCCGGCATCGGCCATTTGTATACATTATGATAGTCAATCGGCAATTGGTAGAGCTCATAGCACAATGTATAATGGTAAGAATGGACATATTAGATGTAGACATAATACAATACGACAACTAATCTCTACAGGAATTATCATTGTGAACTATGTGAAGTCAAAGGATAATATCGCGGATCCGCTAACAAAAGGCCGAAGTAGAGAGTTAGTTTAGAAGTCGTCAATGGGAATGGGACTAAAGCCCTTGAAAATTAAAATTCATATGAAGGAAACCTAACTCAATAGACTGGAGATCCCAAGAATTGAGTTCAATAGGAAACCTAATTATATGAATTAGTGAGGTCACTGTGGGGGGATAACCCTACTTATTTAAAAGGGAGTTTATTACAAAGCTTAGTAAACATCCTAGTCCATTCCTGAAAGTGACAAGTGTGAGGCTAAGCCTATGGCTTTTAATGATTCGACTAAGGTAACCATACATAGTGAATCACCTACGTAGAGAGAAGTGGGGTCGCTTCGAAGGGTATTATTGGGGCACAATACTTAATGGCTCTCGCAAACTGATGTAAGTGTGTTGGAATAATATTTCAAGTGTTTAAATATTAAATATTAAGTATAACCACTCGTATTATGCATTTGATTATGTTGAATAGTGTAAGGATTCTTATAAGTCTGATGCAACTCAAAACATCCAAAGTCTCTCTGCAAGCAATGCACTAAAGAACTGAAGTAGAATTGCTTTGAAAGTTTTATACCATGCACTAGAAATATTCTAAGTGTAAAATATTCCGAAGCCAAGACCAATATCTTCCGAAGCCAAAAGTGAAGTCTTCCGAAGCCAAATAGTGAAGACAGATTTCTTCCGAAGACTTTTAGAGATATGCCTTTATCCTATGTACTTTACCATAAAGCTGGACCACCTTTCCGCTGCAACTCTGTAAAGTCACCAACTTACATGAGTTGGTGAAAGGTCCATGCTTTTGGTAACTGTATATTAAGGTCTTGAGTCCATGCTTTCTACTTTATGTACTTTTATCCTTTTTGTAATATATTAGGATGTGAGCTATGGCATGTCATAGTCACAAGTCAAAAGGCAGATATGCCTTTTGATTCTACAATTGATTTTGTTAGTGTCTAGTCAATTGTATCTAGCTGGCTTTCAAAGTATAGCTGGCTGTAGGTTGTAGTATAAGTATTCCATGTTCTAGTATCTTTCTTTATGCTTTGTAACACTTGTAATAGAACTTAAGAAAACAATATACTGCATCCTTGAAACCCAATCTCTTGTTCTGTCTCTTACTTGTTACTTGTGTTCTTAGTATCATTATTGTGGTTAATCCAGTTTACTGTTTGATTAAGTTCGGTTAATCTCCTCTTTAGGTTGTTGTGTTGTAGTGACCACCCTTCACCGGTCCTGCAATTGGTATCAGAGCATTTCAGGCTCTTGATATAAGATCTCACCATCTTAAGATCCCTCACACACACAAATACTAAACTTTCAAATGGCATCCATTTCAAAGACTGATATGGAAACCGGAACCATGAACAAGTCCCCACTGATCACTCTTGATGAATTTGATACCTGGTGTATGAGAATGGAAGGTTTTATCAGGTCTCTAGACTCAAGAATGTGGGAGTCTGTTGAAAATGGACTTTTCATACCTAGCACTCCTTCTGCTACTGGTGCTGGTATGATCCCCAAAGATGTGGCTAACTACTCTGATGAAGATAGAAAGAGAGTAAGATTGATAGAAAAGCCATGACTGCTCTTCAAACTGCCCTTCCAAACTCTGTGTACAGAGGTTTCAAGAAGTGCAAAACAGCTAAACAGCTGTGGGATGCACTAAACTGATGTATGAAGGCTCCTCTGAAGCCAAGGAGAACAAGAAGGATCTCCTAAAGCAGCAGTTTGAAAACTTCACCTTCAAAACAGGTGAAACCATGACTCAGCAATACTTCAGGTATGTTGAGATAGTGGATACCCTTGTGGATGGAGGAGTTCCTCTTGAAAACAGAGACATTGTAAGGAAGTTTATGTCCTCACTTCCTAGGCAACGGACACACTATTGTGTGGTGATCAAGAGGACTGAAAATCTCAAAACTCTTACTCTGACAGAGTTATATGGGATTCTCAGTGGCTACCAGATGGAGATGAACATGCAAGGTTCATCTGGCAACTCCAACAATCAATTGGGTTCAGCCCTGCATGTGGTTGAAAGGGATAGCATAGAACCCCAACATCATCTCATATGCTACCCTGAAAACTCACCAAAGGGTCCTTTCATCACCTTCCCAAAGACACCCAGGGAGAACTACACTCAAGGAAGCCCATTCCAAGAGACGAGCTCTTCTCAAG
This sequence comes from Flaveria ramosissima, assembly GCA_025215565.1. Classification (NCBI taxonomy): domain Eukaryota; kingdom Viridiplantae; phylum Streptophyta; class Magnoliopsida; order Asterales; family Asteraceae; genus Flaveria; species Flaveria ramosissima. The sequence goes on along the minus strand of CM046037.1, from coordinate 36,612,563 downwards.
CCTTTGTGTCTTCTGATGAAAGTTGTGGCAACTCTCTTTTCACTCTTGAAGACCTGGATTGTATCCATCTAGATGATCTGGAATATATGGAAATAGTCTAGCAGGTTGCTCTTCTCACTCATAGAGCCAAGAAGTTCTACAAGAGAACTGGAAGGAGGTTTCCAAGCAATGTAACCAGTGGAAAGTTTGGCAAGTGTTATAACTGTAACTTGATGGGCCACTTTGCTAGAGAGTGTAAGGCACCTAAAACAAACTTGGTGGACCAAGGCACTAAAACTAGGCCAAAGTACACTAGAAAACACTGACAAGCCCCTTAGAACGAGAAGCCAAAGCAAAAGTCTGTGTGCTGTTGAAGAAGGAGGTTTTGACTGGAGCTTTCAGGTGGAAGATGCTTCTACAAACCAAGCACTAATGGCAGATCATGATGAAGCCAAGGTATTGGAACATCTCTGTACTCCTGAATGCATTGCTAAAGTTAACAGATACAAGTCCTATAACTTGGAGATGAGATATGATCTTGAGTCCTTAAACATTTTAAAGTCTGATTTTAGAAAGTCTGAAAATGATTATAAACTAACGATAGAGGACTTAGAGAAACCATTTCAGTTCTAAAACATGAGCATACAGATTTTAGGACTTAAATCAAAGATCTCATAACCAAGCTGACTGAGTGCCAGGCTGAGCTTGTGATCAGCAAAGCCAGGATAGAAAAAAGTGTTCTTGAAGAAGAGACCTTCAAGAACATGATATCCTCATCTCTGCACAACAAGGTGTGTTATCAAAATAACAGGGACTGGGATCCAATGAGATAGCTCCTCCACACACAATCTTGTCTATAAGATCTCCTAGGTGTGGAACTTGTGAAGATGAGCTTCCTCTCATAGATCCTATAAGTGAAGAGGATGAAGAAGAGATAGTGAAGAATCCTCCGAGAAGAGTGAAGAGGAGGATTCTATGAAGGGCCACTATCCTTCTGAGGAGAAAAAGATTACTGTGATGACCAAGTCAATGAGAAAGAACTTGATCAGAAGAGCAAAAGAAAAGCAAGGAAGGCTCAAGAGATCAAGGCTACTTTTGACTCTAAGCAGAAACAAGTTTTTATCTCTGCAGGCTTTGAAGTAGTAAAGACTGAAGACATCAACCAAAACTCTTCAGCTAAGAGTTCTGGTTCTTGTTCAAGTCATCTCAGTACAAGAATAAGACTGATCTGCTGTGTACCACTGTTGCACAGCCTAGACATCAAACTCCAAGAACAGTTCCCAGCCCATAAGAACTGTCTCAGCATCTACAAAGATGAAGGTGGAGAAGGGATGTGACAAAAGACAGTCTTGCTCTCAGAAAGAGACTCTTGTGAAGAAGAAAATATTGTGTGTCATGTGTGAAAGTAACTCTCACATTGTTAAGGATTGTCAATACAATCCTAAAAGTACTGTCCATATGACCAAGAAAGACTTCAAAGAGTTTCAAGAAGATTCAAGCTTCGGAAGGAAAGTCTGTTTCCTTGGAAGCTCCAAATCAAAGAAGAAGGCAAATGGAAAATTACCTTCGGAAGAGAAGTTGGTCTCGGAAGAAAGAATTCTTCCGAAGCACTAAAGTCTGCTGCAGTGACTGTAGAATCTTTCGAAGGTTCAGTCATCAAAACTTCTGAAGTCCCAAAGCTTCCGAAGTTTTGAAGGTCAAGTCTAAGACTCCAAGGTGGTGTGGAAGTCTAAGAAAGACCAAGTGACTGAAGTTTCTCCATCAAGAACAGCTCAAGATCCTTCTAGCACAACCATAGGATCTATTATTGTTGCATTACCTTCTATTACACTTAGTGAGCCCAAGACAAATAAGGCTTGGGTTTCCAAATGTAACTACTCATTTTCTTTGTGCAGGAATAGCTAAGACAAACAAGAATGTTTGGATCATTGATAGTAGCTGTTCCAGGCACATGACAGGCAATAGGTCACTACTCCATAACTTTGAGAGGATTGATGGAGGACCAGTTGCTTTTGGAGGAGATGAAGGTGGTTACATATCTGGAAGGGGCAAGGTCACAAATGGTAAGCTCAACATTGAAAAGGTAAACTTTGTCAAAGATCTTGGTACAATCTTCTGAGTATATCCCAATTTTGTGATCAGAGTCATAACATGCTCTTTACTGAGCATGAGTGCGATGTTCTCAAGCCTGGAGTGGTCATTCCTCATGAGCACATCCTGCTTAGAGCCCCCAGAAAAGGGAACATGTACAAGATGGATTTGCAAGAAACATCTCCCTCTAGAGAAGTTTCATGCTTTCTGTCTAAAGTAAATAGTGACGAGTCTTCCTATGGCATAAAAAATGTGTCATTTAAACTTTAAGAACATGAATAAACTAATTAAACATGATTTGGTAACTGGAATGCCAAAGAAAGAGTTTACAAGTGATGCATTGTGTTGCATGCCTAAAAGGGAAGCAACATAAGGTATCTCACAAGCCTAAGGCAAAGAACTCCATCACTACTCCCCTACACTTATTACATATGGATCTCTTTGGCCCCACCAGTGTAATGAGTCTAGGAAAAACCTATTATTGTTTGGTGATACAGATGATTTTACAAGATTCACTTGAGTTTTCTTTCTTAGAACTAAGGATGAGACCCCTGAGATTCTGAAGAATTTCATCTTAAAAATTGAGAATCAAAGTGATCACAAGGTCAAAATTATAAGATGTGCTCAAGGAACTGAATTCAAGAATCAAATCCTTGATGCATTTTGTGATGAAAAAGGTATTACAAGATAATATAGTGCTCCCAGGACTCCTCAGCAAAATGGTGTTGCTGAGAGGAGAAACAGGGCACTAATTAAAGCTGCAAGAACTATATTGTCTGACTCTAAACTGCCCATCACCTTCTGGGCAGAGGCAGTAAATACTGCTTGCTATGTGCAAAACAGAGTTTTAGTAGTTAAGACACATGGTAAGACTCCTTATGAACTTTGGCACAAGAGAAAACCTTTTATTGGTTTTCTCAGGTCATTTGGATGTCCTTGCACCATCTTGAATACCAAAGATCAAATTGCCAAGTTTGCTGAGAAATCGGATGATGGACACTTCATTGGATACTCTTCCAAGCTAAGGCTTATAGAGTATACAATCTCAGAACTAGAATTGTTGAGGAGTCAGCCAATGTGAATTTCAATGAACACACACCCTGTGTGGCTGGTTCTGGTCCTGATTGGCTATTTGATCTTGATTTAGTTACCAACTGTTTTAATAAATCTTATGAGAATGTTTCAGGATCTACAGAAAATTTAAATACAGGTGATCCTGATCCAAGATTTGAGCTAAGAAGACCTTCAACTCATACATCTTCAGCTCCAGTTGGAACTACTTCAGCAAATGAGGTTTCTATCAGCACTACAATGACAAATTCAGCTGATACATCTGGGTGCCTTTAAATTCTAGCTTAGAGGCTCCACAACCAGATAAAGATACCTCAATTGTGGAAGACAACAATGGTGATGGTGAAAGTGATCAGGAATTCCTTGATGCTAATAACCACACCATAGATGACAACATCAATGATGTCACACATTCATTGGATCAAGTCACTCTTGATAAGTGTGGTGATGTGGAGGGTGAATCATCAATGCCAGATCTAAATTTCTCAAATTTGGATCTTTCTCAGCAACTTGCTATGATCCCTCAGCTTAGGATCCACAAGTCTCACCCACCACAAACATCATTGGAGATGTTGTCACAGGGGTAAGAACAAGAGGACAAACCCATGAAGCAAATGTTTGTCTTCACTCTTGTTTCTTATCCCAGATAGAGCCAAAGAAAGTTGATGAGGCTCTAAAGGATGGAAGTTGCGTTGAAGCTATGCAACAAGAGTTGCTTCAATTCAAAAGGCAAAAAGTTTGGAACCTTTGTCCTCTTCCTTATGGGAAGACTACCATTGGAACCAAATGGGTGTTTAGGAATAAGAAGAATGATAGAGGCATTATCATCAACAACAAGGCAAGACTAGTTGTTCAAGGATACACACAAGAAGAAGGGATTGACTACAATGATGTCTTTACTCCTGTAGCAAGATTAGAAGCTGTTAGGATATTCCTGGCATTTGCTGCATCAAAGAACTTCAAGGTCTTTCAACTTGATGTGAAGTGTGCTTTTCTATATGGAGTGATTGATGAAGAGGTGTATGTCAAACAGCCACCTGGTTTTGTAGATCCTGATCATCCTGATTATGTCTGCAAGCTTGACAAAGCTCTTTATGGGCTGCATCAGGCACCCAGGAAGTGGTATGAGACATTGTCTAAGTTCCTTTGCAAACATGGATACAGGAGAGGTACTATAGATTGAACTCTCTTCATCAAAGGACAGGGAAATGACTTATTGATAGTTCAAGTGTATGTAGATGACATCATCTTTGGTTCAACTAATCCAAAGCTCTGCAAAGACTTTGAGAAGCTGATGAAAGACAGATTTGAAATGAGTGCAATAGGAGACTCAATTTCTTTCTGGGAGTTCAAGTGAAGCAAGTTGAAGATGGCATCTTCATAAGTTAGTCAAAGTATGTTCAGGACATACTCAAAGGTTCAACATGACTGATTGTAAGATTGCTAAGTCACCCATAGCCAGAAACCACTCCCTTGGACCTGATCTTGAGGGGAGTGTGTAGATGAACACTTATATAGGGCTATGATTGGGTCTCTTATGTATCTTACAGCTAGCAGGCCTAATATCATGTTTGCTAAATGTATTTGTGCAAGATATCAAGCCAACCCTAAGATGTCTCACCTAATCACTGTCAAAAGATTTTAAGATACCTCAAAGGTGCTTCAACACTTGGTTTATGGTATCCAAAGAATCCTGACTTCATTTGTATGCTTATACAGATAGTGATCATGGTGGTTGCAACATGACATCAAAGTCTACATCTGGGGGATGTTAATTCCTTGGTGGAAGGGTTGTCTCATGGCAATGCAAGAAACAATCCTGTGTGTCTGCATCAACTGCTGAGGCTGAATACATTGCTGCTGCAAGTTGCTGTGCTCAAGTGCTTTGGATTCAAAATCAGATGTTGGACTATGGATTTAACTTCAAGGAGACTCCTATCCACATAGACAACAATACTGCTATCTCTATCACTGAGAACCCTGTGCAACACTCAAGGACAAAACACATAAATATCAGGTATCATTTAATAAGAGATAACTATGAAAAGGGATTAATTAAACTGGTCAAAGTTCATACAGATGAACAATATGCTGATCTGTTTACAAAAGCTTTTGATGAACAGAGATTTAAATATCTAATATCAGCTATTGGGATGATCAACTTTGAGTAGATCTTTTCTTAAAACTAATTCTAATTATTTCTTAAAACATGTGTGTCCTAAGTTGTCTAGTTCATCACTTTCATAAGCTCATGTTTTTTTGGATATCAAATCCTTTTGAAGACTTTCCTTAGATTCTTGAAAATTTTCTGATCCTTCAGAAGATATATTTTTACCTTCGGAAGAAAATCATGTCTTCAAAATAAATAACTGTCTAAGAAATTTTACCTTCGGAAGAAGTCTCAATCTATCTTCCAAAGCTTAAATACTTGTCTGAGACACTTATTTGTTTTTAAGGACTTTTTCCTTCCGAAGCAAAATTAACTCTCAGAAACTTTGTTGCTTTATATACAAAGCATTCAAGTGTCTATTTCTCTTCGGAAGCAAAATTTTCAAGATTCTCAGGAGAATCTTCCGAAGTCATTTTAGCTTCGGAAGCTTTTTCATTAAAACTTCCGAAGACAATTTACCTTCGGAAGCTTTTCGAATTCCAAGAAAACTACTTTTTGAGCAAAAGTAAACTACTTTTTTCAGATGTGGGACCGACATTCGGATTTCAAAGTTTATTCTTTTCTTCATTAATTTGTTCAAATCAAATCTTTTCATATAAATACCCAACGGTTCCCCCTCTCCCTCACTATCTTCCTCAATTCTACTATTCCTCAAACCTAATTCCCAAACCGCCTTTGCTTTTCACCTTTCTTCATCCTTAAGCTTCTCAAATGGCCAACCTTAACCGCAGAAACAACCCAGATTTCTCCATGCAACTTCACAGGCAACACAACCAGGTTGCTCTGTTAAGCTCTGAGAAAGATGAAAGTTTCTCAGAGATTTGCCAGTTCTTAGCATTGTCAAATTACTTCTCCTCCCTAACCATTAATCCTACTCTCTATGAGGATCATCTGCTTGAATTTTGGAAGACCTGCCAAGAGGTCATCATGGATGGGGAGAAGGCACTCTCTGCCACAGTGCAAGGGAGGTCAATCTTCATCACTCCGGCCATCATCAACACTCATTTGCAGCTGGATGATGAAGAAGGTGAGTTGTCCTTCCCAAAGGAAGCTGTCAATCATTCCTTTGAGCAGATGGGCTATGAGAGGGATTTCTCTGTAAAGACCTTCAGGAAAAGAAAGGTCTCATCCTAGTGGAAATACCTACTCCATGTGGTTATCCACAGCTTGTCCAACAAGCATGGAGGGTGGGACCAGATTCCTAAAGATCTCTCCTTCATAGTGCATGGAATGGTTCAAGGGGTCAAGTTCAGGTACTCTCAATTTGTCTATACAAATTTTCTTGCTCACTTGGACTCCTTAGAGTATTATATCTTTCCTAGATATGTTCAACACATTCTCAACTGTGAACTGGGCTCACAGTTGAGGGAAACAGATAATATTCTTAAATTGGGACAGATGAAGTCCGGCATCTTTAAAATCATGAAGAAGCCAACTGTAGACTTCTCAGGGTAGAAATAGACCTTGTCCCCAAAATGTTAGAGCTCATTGCTCAAGGTGACAACCTAGCAGCACAAGCTAGTGTTGAACCCACACCTTCTACCTCTCTACCACTATAAAGGCCTCAAGTAACCCTCACCTACCAAAGAAAATCCAAACGAACCCCTGCTCAAGCTGTTGAGTCTGTGCAGGTCCCCTATACTCACCTTTACAGGAGGAGTGGACACTAGAGCTCCCACTTCCCCTTAGAAGCAAACCACTCCCATCTCTTTAACTATCAGGGCTGAGGTTCCTCATGCTCACCCTGATGAGCTCACAAGCCCAACTGCCTTAAGCCTTCACTCTGAGTCTCAACACTCAAGTGAACAACCTTCAGGGGACAGTTACCATCCCCAGCCTTTAGATCTCAATCAACCCATTCCCAACCTATCCTTCTATACTGATGAAGACTTAGGTTTCAGTGAGTATCATGAGTCTCTCTTCTCTTCCCTTACTCAAAGAGAGACGTACTCCTCTGAGTCTCCTCAGTCTAGCCCACATCAGTCACCTATAACTGAGGTGGATACTTCTGAACCTGTTCAGGATATCCATATGGAAGAGGCTCTCACTTTTGCAAGTGATTACATTATTAAGACCTCAACCATGGCAACTCAGCCCATTGACATCTCAACTGAGAATGTTAATGAGCAGAGGAAATCCAGCAGCCAAGAACCTAAAGCTGGTGGTGAGAGAGAGGACTTTGGTCCAATCATCTCATCCCCCAATGATTCTTCTGATGAAGAAGAGGGGAATCTGAGGCTAAAGGTGCAAAATTTGTCAAAAAAATGCTCCTATTTAGTCTCTAAGGTTAATCACCTTGATCTCAGGTGACTACCTTACATAACAGGGTCAATGACCAGCAACTTAAGATTTCATATCTTAAGGAAAAACTAGCTGGGAGACCTTTAAGAAGAGCTCAACCAGGAACACAAGAACCTGTGGATGTGATTGATCTATCCTCCAGCTCACCTATGCAAGTGGGTGATGCTACCAAAAAGGGGGAGAAAGTCATTGCAGCCACAGAACCTGGGAGTTCTTCACAAGGAATGGACATTGAGGACTCACCATCCTCACTTGCAATTGTGCATTCTCAGCAACTTCCTCAAGTTCACATTAATGTGGACTCTATAGACTCTATCATCGGGAGTCTCTTTGAGGAAGGTATACCAAGACCTATGTCATCCCCACCTCAAGGAACTTCAAACTACATCATTGGGTGGAGGTATGATGCTGATAGAAGAGCCCTTATTCTTCACAGAGTTCAAGGGCAACAAGAAGTATTTGATTATCAAACTTTGAACTTCTATGAAGGTCTGGATCTAGTCAACATGCCACTTGTCAACCCAAGCAAATCAAGACAAGCTGACAAACTGGCTCAAAGAATCCAAGACAGGATCACTGTAGAGTTCAGCTTAAGAAGGAGACTTAGGCAATCAGGTAATGCCATCGGTCAACTGGATGTTGAGGCAGACCCTAAGATTAGTTTCATATGGGAAATCTTGACTGAAGGCCCAGTGATAGAACCTGAGACCCCTGTCTTATCATCATCAACTGCTGCAGAGATCCACATTCATTCTGAGACACCTGCTGGTGAAGGTGCTTCTCAACCTCTCTCTAGCCTGAGCTCAGATGCTACAACAAGCAATGAAGGCCAAAGCTCTCTCCACCCTGAGTCACAAAGGTCTGTGAGTGACAAAGGGAAAAGAAAGATGACATCTGAGGAAATTGAGGAGGAGGAGAGATAGAGGAAAAGGAGGCTGAGGGGAGAAAGTTCCTCTGTTGAGTCTTCAAGACTCATGGAGTCTGCTATCAGGGCTGCCCCCAGACCAGATACTCAGAATGATGAGTTAAAGGCAGTCAGGATAAATTATCTGCAGACAAGAAACTATGACATAGATAGTATCATTTCTCTCCCCTCAGATGAACTAAATGAACTGGCTGACATGGAAGTGTCAAGAGAGATGAAAAAAAAAGAGGATGCAAGGTTACTTCTCCAACTCAAAGAGGAGAAGAGACAGAAAAGACTCTACAAGCATGCTCCTACTCTCTCCCCAGTTCAAGAAAGCCCTGTACAAGAAGATGTGGTTCAACAAGAACCTCAGGTAGACAAAGAAGAAGATAGGATCAAAATGATTAACTACCTGAGTGCCACAGGCTTCTATCAGGCAGATGCACTTCTTCCCTTGTCCAATGACTATGTTGAGTTTGAGTACTTAAAACAACTTGAGCTTGAGTTAGTCAAAGACAGAAAGACAACTAAGAAGCTAAGGGAAGAGGCTGCAAAGTCAAGAGCCATCATCCAAAAGAGTATGAAGAAGTCTGCTAACAAACAAGGATGATGAGCTTCTTGAATCTGTATGGATTCTCCGGAGGGAGACTTGGCCCTATGTCTCTATCCACAATGGATGAGCATATCAGGGTAATCAAGCAGAAGATCAAGAGTGGAGAACTGATTGACTTACACTCTCTTCCAAGTCAAGTCCCACCTGAAGTGGAGGTTAAGGTTGAACAACCTGAGACAACACAACCCGAACCTCCTGCTGAGCCTCAGCAAGCTTCATCTTCTGATCCACAGCAGGGTCAAACTCCTTCTCCTTTTGAACCTGTGAGGGAGACACCCAACTGAGAAAGACAAGGATGATCAACAAGGTGCTGCAGACCAGTCTTCTCAGTTAAAGTCCTCTAAGAGGAAGAAGAGGATGGCTTCTAAACCAAAGTCTAAGAAGAAGATGCCTAAATCATCTACCTCTACACCTCAGGCTGAGTCAGATCAACCTGAGGAAGTGCATGAAGAGGCAGCCCAATCAACTCCAATACAAGTGGCTCCTCTTGCAGCTAAGACACCCATCTTATCCTGGACCTTCTCTACCAATCCAGAAAGATGGCATGTAATCAGAGATCAAGGTGTTGAGAATGTCTATACATGGCAAGACATAATCAACTTACCTTTGCATGATCTCTTTGAGATGAGAAGATACTATGAAAGTCTGAATGATCCTGACCATCTAATGAAGAAGGGTATGATCATCATTGTGCTGAAGACTACTAACATCTGAAGATCTTCTAAATGTTTTGGTAGCATCAGCCTAGGGGGAGTTTGTAAGGATTCCTATAAGTTTGATACAACCCAAAACATCCAAAGTCTCTCTGCAAGCAATGCACTAAAGAACTAAAGTAGAATTGCTTCGGAAGTTTTACACCATGCACTAGAAATATTCTAAGTGTAAAATCTTCCGAAGCCAAGACCAATATCTTCCGAAGCCAAAAGTGAAGTCTTCCGAAGCTTTAGAGACAAAGTCTTCCGAAGCCAAATAGTCAAGACAGATTTCTTCCGAAGACTTTTAAAGATATGCCTTTATTCGATGTACGTTACCATAAAGCTGGACCACCTTTCCGCTGCAACTTTGTAAAGTCACCAACTTACATGAGTTGGTGAAAGGTCCATGCTTTTGGTAATTGTACATTGAGGTCTTGAGTCCATGCTTTCTACTTTATGTACTTTTATCCTTTTTGTAATATATTAGGATGTGAGCTATGGCATGTCATAGTCACAAGTCAAAAGGAAGATATTCCTTTTAAATGTACAATTGATTTTGTTTGTGTCTAGTCAATTGTATCCAGCTGGCTTTCAAAGTATAGCCGGCTGTAGGTTGTAGTATAAGTATACCATGTTCTAGTATCTTTCTTTATGCTTTGTAACACTTGTAATAGAACTTGAGAAAGCAATATACTGCATCCTTGAAACCCAATCTCTTGTTCTATCTCTTACTCGTGACTTGTGTTCTTAGTATCATTATTGTGGTTAATCCAGTTTACTGTTTGATTAAGTTCGGTTAATCTCCTCTTTGTGTTGTTGTGTTGTAAGTGACCATCCTTCACCGGTCCTGCAAATAGGTTAACTACGAGTTTGAAATAATTTTGTAGGTAAAATAACCAAGTTGGAAGCTTACATGGTGAAACAAGGCGTTGGAGGGGTCAAGAAACAAAGATTCAAAATGTAGCAGAAAAGTTTCCATCGTAGCCTATTACAGCCACCGTAAGCTACGCCAGCATCAACCAAAACACAGCAGAATATCCCCCAGCGTAGGCTACGCTGGCTGGCATAGCCTACGCCAGAGCCTCCGGGAAACACCTATAAAATCGCGTTTTTGTTAGGTTTCACCCACCACTTGCCCCCCATTCGACCTAGGATGATTTGAGACGAATTTTGGGTGTTTCTAGACCTGTGATTCACCATTCTACATCGTTCTAATACCATTTGATCATTCGGGATGCAATTCAACATCGATTATGAAGATCATTCAAGAACAATGAGCGGCTAGATTTCTCGTGATCTACTTCGGGTAATGGGTTTTTTGTGATTAGGTTCTCATTTTTGTTAGACTTGTGTTGGGATTGAACTTTAGAACCCTTTAAGTTCTTTTATAAGTTTAACTTGTGTTTTGATTATTTAAACAATTATGTTGGTTGACCTTTATTTGAATGTCGTATGATCTTGCGCGAATCGTATGGTTGTAGAGCTTTGGTTACTAATTGTATTGGTATTGTGTATTAAGACCTGTTAAGTCTTGATTATCATTATCACTTAATCATTACACGTATAGAATCCCCGTTAAGGATTTTCCACCAAGTTGAACTAAACTATTACTGAAAACCAAACCTTAACCCTGAAGTGGATTACTCTTTCTTATAATTGTCTTCTTAATCATTCCAAAATCCAATTTTAACAGCTAAGAGGCAATAGTTTAAGTAATTTGATAATTTAGTTAATCGTTTCTTATAAATCAATTTACAATACACCGACCACTAATTCCACGAGGTTCAATAACCCTACTTACCCTAACTAGTTTAAGGTGAATAGAAATACAATTTAACATCTTATTTGATTGGTGCTTCGACATCGATCAAATTTTGGCGCCGTTGCCAGGGAATCGGTGCGCTTGGTGTTTTGCTTTTTGATTTGTTTTTAGTTTTTGTTATTTGTTTTGCTTTATTTATTTATTTCCTTGTTACGCTTGGTGTTTTTCAGTGTGTAGGTGACAGATTGCATGCATACTCGTTATTCGGGTAGGAAATCACCATTAGTGTTCGATTCAGAGATAGAGAAATCAGCGAGGTACAATCATGTTCTACATCGATCAGGGTTACCAGTTACATCAATTTCACGAGATATTGATCAAGCAGCTAACAGTTCATCTGATTCAACCCAAATGGAAAATCCAAATAATCAACCACCTCAAAATCCAAACCCTCCTCCTAATAACCAAAACCCAAATCCACCCCCACCTCCAAATACCAACCGCAACAACAACCTGAATCAACCACCACCCAATGATAATAAGAATCAAAATAACCTCAATAAAGGAGATAACTTTGATCATGTGAGCATGCATAGTGTCCATACGGGTGATGAAGATTATGAAGATGAATGGAATAACAATGAAGAACCCCATAATGGTGCAAATTATGATGCTTGGGATGGAAACTTTGGTGGAGGTGATGGATATAATGGAAATAACAATTGGGGGAATGATCAGCATGGGTGGAATGCACCACCTATCAATCAACAACGGGGTAGGGTTAACAATAATGCTAATCAACCAAGAAGACCTCAAAGAGCTCAAGTACGAGGTGTGGATAGCCATTTCAGACCTGCTATTTCTGAAAATCCAAATCCTATTGCACCTCCAAATCGTAGAGGAAGAGCTTTTGATGTACGCCCTCATTATCTCACCATTCTTCCTGCATTTAGAGGCACTGCAACAGAAGAACCATATGTGCATGTTGCTGAATTTGATGCCATATGTAGCACCATTGGTGGAAATCACTTCACACAAGATGAGGTAAGATTGCGACTATTCCAAGTCACCTTGAAGGATAGAGCTAAGCAATGGTTTCTCACTTTTCCCGACAATAGTATCCACACATGGCAAGAAATGAAACAAACCTTTTTGGATGAATACTATTCTATGGGTAAAACCAATGACGCGAGAGATGCTATTAGATCCTTTCAACAACAAGCAGGAGAACAGTTTCATGAAGCATTCACAAGATTTAAGGAACTAATCCGTATGTGCCCACATCATGGAATTGAACGTTGGGAATTGATTAAGGCTTTTTCGGATGGATTGACCAATGAACAGAGAAATTATTTATATTCTACAAGCAATGGCACATTCCTTTCTAACCATGAAAATGCAGATTGGGAATTTCTAGAGAGGATGTGTAGGAATTCCAAAGCACAAGCCTCTGCTAGTAGGCGATCAAAATCTAATGCGGCAAGATCGACCACGGTTGATTATGAAACTAAAGAGAGAAATGCCTCGTTGGAGAAACAATTGTCAAAGCTAGGAAGAACAGGTATGAAGGAGGTTGCAAATGTGGGCTATGATGTATGTGAAGAATGTGGTGAATTGGGTCATAATGGTGAGTCTTGTCCCTTGGTAATAGGAAGAAGTGAGGAAGTCAATCAAGTTTACGGAGATAGGAAGCAATTCGATATGAGTTCCAATACTTATCATCTTGGATTGAGTAATCATCCTAATTTCAAATATGGTAATGCTTCAAACCAGATGAATCCTAACTTTCAAGGTAATAATCAAGGTGGTCAAACATATCAAAATCGAACACAAGGGACTTACAATCCAAGTGGTTATCAAAGAACTTCATATTCTCAAGGAAACAATCAAGGGAGCTACAATCATGGGGTTCAACAAGGGAGTTCATCATGAAGTTATCAAGGAAATCCTCCATTGGGACAAGTTTGTAGCGAAGACTCTACAAATGCAAAGTTAGATGCTTTAATGAACATGATGAAATAGAATATGCAAGAGAATAAGAGGGAAAATGAAATCAGAGATAAAGCTTATGAAGCCTTAAACAAGCAAGTGGGACAATTAGCTGAGGACATGGCTCAAATTAAGCAGAACCCCGGAAAGTTACCAAGTGATACCATGATCAATCCTCAACATCAAGGAACCAACACGGAAAACATGAGAAATGTTCACATCAATTCGGTTAGTATCCTTCCTAACTCTAAAGTTATTGATAATAACTTTACTTCTTTTGCACAAGTTGCAGTTAGGAAGAGAAAGTTGATGCAGTGGAAGATAGTGACCCAGGAGCACCCATCATTCCAATAAAAGTAGGGAAGTTGAAGATAAAAAGAGCACTCTTGGATTATGGAGCAACTGTTAGTATCTTGCCAGGTATGTTATATGATCAGTATGACTTCGGTTCTCTAGAGGAAGTTAACACCACGGTGGTATTAGCTTACTTGACTCAGAAATGTCCTCGAGGATTGGTAAGGAATGTTATAATCAAGTTGGGAGAATTTTACTAACCGGTGGACTTTATGGTGCTTGATTATGAGCAACCGAAGGTTATATTGGGTCGACCATTTTTAGCAACTGCCAATGCTCAAATCAATTGTCAGGATGGAACGATTGAAATGAGTAAAGAAACTCGTAAGTTACGTTTTGATGTATTTTCCAAGTTGGTTAATTATTTTGTTAATGATGAAGTTTTTGTGGCAGATATGACTAACGTGTGTGTTCCTACTTATACTCCATATGTAAGCACGAACACCAATTTTGAGAATGATTTTGAGTATGATAGGGTTAAGCATGTGGACTTGAAGGAATAGATGAATTTAAAAAAAGAGAAAGAGCCAATTATGATGATGGAAACAAAAGATGAGAAGCCTAAAATGAAGAAAAAAGTTGGTGATCCACTTGATCATATAAAAGACAGAGTTGAGGCATTAATTTTTGGGCCACAATACGATCTAGTTGAAGACCCACCAGATCATTTGAAGAATACCGGAGTCAAGCATCCTACTCGACCATCTGCATGAGTGGTCGCAGGTATGGTCTGGCTGAAGACCTAAAACTTAGCGCTATTCGGGAGGCAACCCGAAATCAAAATTTTATGCTTTTATGTTTGATGTGTTTGTTTAAGTAGTTTGTGTTGTCAATTTGGTGGTGTTATTAGTATTATGTGTTGGGAATGGTTATGTTTGTGTCTCGGTCAGTTTGGGTTGAAAATTTGTTTATGTTGATTGATTGGATAAATTGAATTAAAAAATCATGCATTTAACCTAAATATCACACATTGGGGACAATGTATCCCAAGTGTGGGGATGAGGGAAACAAAAAGAGGACAATATATATATTTTTTGTATAAAAAATTGTTTTCAAGCGATCCAATCGGACACAAAAACGACAAGCATATCAATTGATCCTATCTTGTTCAAAAGTAATGGTCTTTAGTAATGGTCTAATTCTAGGATAGCACAAGAAAGTGTGTTTAGTAAGTTTTTTAGAAGAAGTTAAGAATTACCTAATTATGGTTAACAGGATATTGGTGTAATAAAAGCATGTGCACGTCGGCAACCCTATTTCCCAACTTGGTAAGATTTTGAAGCCTACTAAATTGTTAGTTCACAGAAAAATTGTTTTATTTGTTAGTGTAGGTCATATGACTCTTTGTTTTAGAAATTGTGTGATTTGATGCATACTAAGACGGTGGACTTGATAAATGCACATGGATGATAGAGGCAATCTAGGATTCTCTTTTCCTTTCAACCCATTTTCATGCATTACCAATTGCTTAAAATTTTCCCTAGTATCCCCTTTTGAGCTTTAAACCTTTTCTTTTGTTAAACCCACATCATTAAAACCCAAATCAACCCATTCACCCTTACAAAATACAATGATAGACAAATTATTCTTTTTACCCAATGTGACTCATTCACCACTGATGATGACATTCCAAGTGTATTAGTATTTGATTTTTGGTAATAGTTAGTGATTGAAAAAAAACAAAAAAAAAAGAAAAAAAGAAAAAAAAGAAAAAAAGAAAAAAAAGAAAAAAATGCAAAAATTCTAATTATAGGATAAATGTGTACCCATGGTTGTTGTTTTGTTTTAAGTAGTAGTTACGTTAATAAGGATGTCAACAGTTGGTATTTACCATGATTTTTATTTTAGCCACTTTCACAGCCAAACATTCCTACCCAAACCTAAGCTCAAAACCGATAAGTCCTTTTGATGTGTGCATTATTAATGTGTACTGTGGAAGTTTGATCGTCACTCAAGCATATGATAACAAAGTTTCATACGTGGACCTTTTGAGTGATTTATTTGCAATTTTCACCAATCCAGAAATAAACCGAGTGGAGCGAAAATAGTGAGGGGTGTGTTGTATGAAAATAAAAACCAAAAGCCTGTTAGGTTTAATTAGGATGATTCTATTTTGAAATAAATGTAACACGCTTTACTTGCTAACCAAACACGATTGTTGTAATTCTGGAATGGAGTATGATTTTGGACCATAGCTAAGACATAGTAAGGAACATTGGTTTATATATTGTTGTTTAGTGTTTCAAACGGATTTGCTTACGGCAAGCAAAGGTTAAGTGTGGAGATGTGATGTAAGTGTGTTGGAATGATATTTCAAGTGTTTAAATATTAAATATTAAGTATAATCACTCGTATTTATGCATTTGATTATGTTGAATAGGTTAACTAGGAGTTTGAAGTGATTTTGTAAGTAAAATAACCAAGTTGGAAGCTTACATGGTGAAACAAGGCGTTGGAGGGGTCAAGAAACAAAGATTCAAAATGCAGCAGAAAAGTTTCCACCGTCGCCTACTACAGCCACCGTAGGCTACGCCAGCATCAGCCAAAAAACAGAAGAATACCCCCCAGCGTAGGCTACGCTGGCTGGCGTAGCCTACGCCAGAGCCTTCAGGAAACACCTATAAAATCGCGTTTTTGTTAGGTTTCACCCACCACTTGCCCTCTATTCGACCTAGGACGATCTGAGACGAATTTTTGGTGTTTCTAGGCCTGTGATTCACCGTTCTACATCGTTCTAATACCATTCGATCATCCGGGATGCAATTCAAAATCGATTATGAAGATCATTCAAGAACAATGAGCGGCTAGACTTCTCGTGATCTACTTCGGGTAATGGGTTTTGTGTGATTAGGTTCTCGTTTTTGTTAGACTTGTGTTAGGATTGAACTTTAGAACCCTTTAAGTTCTTTATAAGTTTAACTTGTGTTTTGATTATTTAAACAATTATGTTGGTTGACCTTTATTTGAATGTTGTATGATCTTGAGCGAGTCGTATGGTTGTAGAGTTTTGGTTACTAATTGAATTGGTATTGTGTATTAATACCTGTTAAGTCTTGATTATCATTATCACTTAATCATTACACGTATAGAATCCCCATTAAGGATTTTCCACCAAGTTGAACTAAACGATTATTGAAAACCAAACCTTAACCCTGAAGTGGATTACTCTTTCTTATAATTGTCTTCTTAATCAAGTTTACTCATTTGCAATTTGTTTTTTATTTACTTTCTTAATCATTCCAAAATCCAATTCTTACAGCTTAGAGGCAATAGTTTAAGTAAATTGATAAATTAGTTAATCGTTTCTTATAAATCAATTTACAATACACCGACCACTAATTCCACGAGGTTCGACAACCCTACTTACCCTAACTAGTTTAAGGTGAATAGAAATACAATTTAACATCTTATTTGATTAGTACTTCGACATCGATCACAAACCAGGCTCATGTTCATGACCATAACGAACATAACTATGAGGACTTGACTTTGTCAGGGAGAGTATTGTATGAAGTGTATTGTCATCTACATAAACGGCAGACGAGTTCAAATACATCGCTATCTACTCAGAGCCAGTGGGCTAAGTGCACTTCATAAGCGAAGGTTCAAAGGGTAACACCTACCTTTAGTATGCAAAACTCAACTGCTAAATTTAAACGGAATAATGTTGTTTTGAGATCGTCCTTCATTCATGTGGGGTTTTGTTGGAAGTATTGGGTGTAAATGAATGTTTAAAATTATGTGGTGAACACTTTGTCCCATATTGGTGTGGGAACAAAGTGGGGATTGATTAATAAGGAGTTGTCTTACCACCCTTGTTGTATCTTATTCTAGCTAGTTTTAAGCAAGTTTATGCGTAGTTTCACTAATGTGCGTTTACAACTAGCATCAAGGGTTGTAAGATATCTTAACTAAAATTGCTCCTAGTAAAGATATAGAATTTAGCTAAGGTAGTTCCTTTGAGTTAACTACATAGGTTGAGTCTAATTGCGGCAAGTTTTGAACATGCGTAGATCTGTAACCAACAACTGAATATTTTTAGGAAATTACTAAGTGTCTTAGAAAAGAAAAAAAACCGTCTACAACGAATCAATTTTTGGGTGTATTGGGTGTGAATGAATGTTTAAAATTGTGTGGTGAACACTTTGTCCCACAATGGTGTGGGAAAAAGTGGGATTGATTAATAAGGAGTTGTCATACCACCCTTATTGTATCTTTATGACATATTTTGCCACAAGTCCTATCCATGCGCAGGGGGGTGCAAAAACCGGGTTTTCAGTTGGATTTTCATCGAACTCGTGCGTGCCCGCACGTCCCGCGAACACGAATGCAGCTCCAAAACTCGGGCTTGTCATTTTTATTTTCAGTTTAGTCTGCACTAATGACTATCATTATTATGCACTAATGATCATAATAATGACTCAATAATGGTGTAAATCGGTTATGGTTTCTATGACTATATAGACCAGTTTAAGTGCAGAAGAAAAACACACCAAAATAGACATTTTTCCTGTCTTCGAACTCTACTTCCGTTCAACTTTCAAGCAAGTGTTTCAGGTCCGGCAGTACGCGTTTGTTACTTCAAACCGGCGTACCCTGGGAACAGACCGTGAATCTGTTTAAGGGGATTGTGTCAAACACAAGCCCGGTTTACATATTCATTGTTTACTGCTTTCTTCCTAACGTGTTCTTGGATTCTTTACTGTATTTTTCTAACATCAATCATCTAAGAAGGCAAAACACAAATCTATATGTGCAACCACTTGTGAGGTTTTGTGGTTGTTAAATATTCTAAAGGAGTTGAAAGTGTCTTTGTTTCTCCACGTTAACATGTTTTCTCACAACCGTATATGCTAATCCTGTCATACATGACACTACTAGGCATTTTGAGATATACATGTTTTTTTAGAGAAAAAATTGCAACTAGACCTATTAAAACTGTGTCAAACTGTTTTTGCAAATCAACTGCAGATATGCTCACAAAGGGTTGTTTTCCAAACACATGAATGTTTTGTGAAAAGCTTAAGATGACATAAATGTTTAGCCATTAAACGTTAGGGGGTTGAGCTGTTAAAAATATACACATTTTATATAGGCATTTCAATACTATGTCTAAACACAATCTTGATGTATTTTTTTATTTCTTTTTGTATTGAGCTTTCGACCGATATTATGCTAGATAGACTTGACTACAATGCATTGGGCTTGTTGTTATCTGGAGGAGTTGTTGGACTATGAGTTCTCACAAGTCGTTGAGTTTGTTGATGTTTTCTAGAGATTTTAATAATGAGGATAAGATCAGTGCGTTTTTTGTACACTCAAATCTTTACACACACTTCTCTATGCTCTCTCGTGTTCCTAATTAGGGATTTTGTGACACTATGTAATATGCAGTTTCGCTTGCTTTTAATCTTTCTTGGATAGCTTTTGTTTATCGTTCGTTTATCTTAAAACAGTGATCTAAAATTGCTTCAAACATATTTCTAAACTTGATTGCCACACGAAATCAAACTTGTTCGGCGACAAGAATAATTCACTAAATTACAATAACTTCAAAAGGCATATACCTCATCATATGTGCATAGTGTACAACTCTTAATTGCATAGCTTTTTTTAACGGCAAATGTGTGACCCTGTTCGAATAATAGGTGTTATCTTAAGCGGGCCCATCTATTTGTTTTCCATCCAGGACCGCACCCCATCACCCTCAAGAGGAAACTCATTGCTGAAAAAACCTCTAGTTCAACTATGAGTATTTTTGCTTAGAGTGAGACTTGAACCCATGACCACCCGATATTTAAATGTCATAGGTATCTCACCTTAATCAGTTGGACTAAGGTTCATTGGTTCTTACTTCCTATTTTTTAATTTTTCTCAAATACACCTACTTCTCCTTTATGCATGTTTTAGCGCCACGTGTTTTCCACATAAGCAAACACTAAGGTACAATTTGTTTTTTCAAAGGTAAAATGTCTAAAGTCTGCGGACCACATCTGTAGAAGAAAAGGTGTACCAAACCTCTACAGTCTGCAAGAAAAATACTATTTGGTTTTTAATTTCATCAGACTACTAAAATAAACTTAAATCACGATGGTCGAACTCAAACCAACCACGTCCTCAACCATCGTCACACCACCATCAACATCCATCGCACCCACCATAACCGTAGCCACCTTCACCGTTGTAGTCCATTGTCGCCACCAACACCCAACTAAACAAAACCATCAAAGACCATAGTCGCCACCTACCTGAACCCTAACTGACACCACTGCCGCCTAAAAACACTACCACACCACTATAAACACTTGAAACTGTCGCCATTATCATCGTAGATGGCTGTTGATTGGGATGGAAGGGTCATGGCAGGTGGCGACGGGTGCTACTGTGGGTCTCGCCGGACGTCAAATCAGCTGGAGATGGTGGTGGGTGCAACGGCAGGAAGATAGGTGCCACGGCAGGAGGGTGGAGCAGTTGGAGATGGCGGTGGGTGCGACAGCGGGAGGGTGGGGGCGACCGAGAGGGGGTGGGAGAAGAAGGGGTGTGAAGAGATGTGAAGATTGATTTTAAGGTCTGCACCAAAAAGATATCAGAAAGACCTTGTTTAATGAAATGTCTTCAAAAAACAAACACTCCACAGAACTAAACGTTTGCGCGTGGTCAGAAAGATCTTTTTTAAAAAAACAAACACCACCTAAAAGTTTGATAAAAAATAGCTTCTATAGTGTGTACAAATTAAATTGTTTAAAAGGATATTAACATGCATAGACAAAATATCTTTCGACTATCATTATTTTCCATCGTTTCTTTTACTTTCTTTTGTAAATAAATTGATTTAAAATTTTAAAATACAATTTTCAAAGTTGGCTCAACAAGATACAACCTTCAATTCATGTCTTTCTATTAATTTGCCTAAAAGGTTAGGTTTCACACGTTCAAGTTTTAATTATATATACTTTGTTATATTTATATAATACTAATTTACAACTTGTTTGTGCCTATGATGTTGTAATATGTGCTTTATATAGTTGTATATAATACTTGCTTGATGTAACCTTTTATGTATGTTTTTATCAGGGGACACGTTATGTTGGTTTTTTATTCAAGGGTTGAGATTTGTTGATTCCTAATGTGCAGCCTTTTTTCCTTTGACTAGAAAATTTCATTTTCCAATGTAAGAGTACACATAGATATACAAAAGGGTACAACTCTGTTATGATGTCCATTACAAAGGAGAGTTTATGTGCAGTACCATGGGATGTGAATGGGTGCAACAATCTTTCTAAATATGAGCTTTTGAGTCAAATTTTACGGACTCAAATTAAAGGCAGACTTAATACATAAAAAAATTTCAAACTAAATACACATAAATTTAGACGTCTGAGTGAAAAAACGGCCTCCCTTTCCTCGGGGCCCAAGTGAACTTCACCCCTGCTTATTTTCTTATTTAGTATTATTAGTAGTTTATTTTTATATAAAGTTCTGAATATTATCAACAGCCTGTCGCAATGCCTGGGGCGCCAAGGTTATGTTTTTTTATATATTAAGTTACGTAATCAGCAACATCCTCTTAACAAGAGGACACGAGACAACTTTTCGACATAATTTTTTTCATGCTTTTACGTAACCGCCGCAATGCGCGGTTATAAAACTAGTTGTTATCTATTTGTTTGTTGTATGCTCAGAATTTTATTATTTTATTTTATTAGTTTTGAAAATTATTGTTTTATAAATTTCAAAATATGGCTTGCAGTGTGCTTAAAAACATAAATTTTTATAGTTGTTTTCTTTTTGCATAAAGTTTCGGATGTTACCAATGGCTTCATCGCAACCAAGGGTTTACAATGGTTTCGTATTTTATTTAAAGTTTCAAATGTTTTCAACATTGCTAATGTTTTGTTTTTCTTACCTTATATGTACAAGTTTATTGTAACATTTAAATGTTAGTTTTTATATGGTTTCACACCTCTCTCGCATCGCGGGGTATTAATACTAGGTGAATAATAAAAAACCAAACCATGCGATTTGTTGGGTGAGATTATGATCATTTGGGCTTGTAAATGGACAAAAGAGGCATCATCGGCCCAAGTATATATGCGGAAAACATGTGTAGTAAAAGTAACACATAAAGGTGTCCGTAAAATAATAGCATAGTGAAAGCATAGTATGGTAGTAATAAAAACTTTAATTAAAAAATCTATTAACCATATAAGGTTATATATTAATTATAAACATTATCAAACGTTGTAAATCTTATAAATAATCAAGCTATTGACGAGGTTTGAAAAAAATAACATGTAAGCAAATCTTACCTTTAACACAATGGATAAGAGGCTGCTTCCAAAATAAGATTATAATGATACTAAATCCAATGTGTAATTAGTAGTTTATGATATGACCATAACACGAAAAAAAAAGTAATTAAATATAATGTACTTTTTTTAAATTGATACATTTAATGGATTAATCTAAACATGACACACTTATTTTTTAGGGTTTCAGAAAAGTTCTATTAGATTCTACGTAGAGTTATCTAAAAAACATTAACATTTAGAGTTTGATTTATTTTATTTAAATGTTCCTCTCGTTATATTTTTAATGAATAAACTAATATTCCTCTATAACTCTTTGACTTAATTTTGATTTGATTCGTATATTAATTTGATCGATGGTAAGATGATTAATAGTATGTCGTCTAGTGATATTCAATACACCCTAATTAATTTAATAAAGAAGCTGACAGACAGTTTGTGTGTAAGTATATAGATCGTACTCTAAGTTAATCGAGTAAAACAAGTTATTTCTATTAAATTATGTTTTCATAAACCAATTTCGCCACTAAGTAACCAGTTCTAGAAATGAATGCGATTGCTTGTTTATCATATTTTGAAACCAATTTAAGCTCTCGTGTTTATTTGTTTTCATGTTTCTTAATTTCCTTTCGTAGTATTTTTACTTTAGTTTACTTCAATCAATAATGATTTTTTTTTCATTTCTCATTTTAATGAGAGAATAAGTATGATACTAATTGCATGTTAATCGGTGGATCACAAATCCTACTTATTCTATCCAACTTGAACTTTAGTTTTTTACATGACAACTCTTTGGTTCCTCTAATCTCAAACAAAATATACAAATCCAAAGTTTTAAAATAAAGAATGAGAGAGAAGAAACAAAAACATTTAAAAGACACAAACTAAAAAAAATCACTTAAGTTTTAAACTTCTCTTATTTAAATTGTTACTAAGGCATTCAAATATTACACATGCCTTGTTTTCTGATGTAGTATCATCAATGGGAGCCACGATGATCTATTTACATAAATATTTTTTATTATTTTTAGTTAAATGCATACATCTATAAACACATTTAAAATGACACAATAAATTAAAAAAAAACTCATCTAAACTTTATACTTTTATTATTTACATTGCTACTAAGTAACCAATAATTCTCGTAGTTTAAAATAAACATTATACGATTGGACCGAATATGCATTACGCATGTCATGTTTTTCGATGTACGTAGTATCGCCGATGGGAGCCACTTCATTGACGGATCCATCTGTCGGTGAAAGTCTTTTGAGTGGTTTGTTTATAAAATACATTTATTAATTTTTAGTTAACTAAATACATATATCTATACAAAATAAAGTATATCATGTATACCAACCTACATATGTGGAGAACATAAGGAATTTATAAGCATTAGAGTAAATTACACTGATGGTTCCCTGTGCTATGATTAAATTGTGGTTTAGATCATCTGGTTTGGAAAACTATAAGGTCAGTCTCAATGTATGTATAAATATAAAAGGTTTGATTCCTGAGTTGGATGGATAGTTAATTTTGTTAAATGTCGTGAAATGACCAAAATGCCCCTCAGTATAATTAATTAAATTACTTTAATATACATAGACAAAAATACCCATTTGTTAATTTTCGTGCATCACTGTCACCACATAAACGCTACCACATGCACCACCATCCTCCTATCACCACCGTAACCCATTACCACCTCAAAACTAACCCCTTTAGGATCATCGACGGTTGGAGGTTGTGGTTGGGCAGCAATGGTTGCAGAGACGTAGGTTGGGCGGCGATGGTTGAAGAGACGGAGATTGGGCGGCCATGGTTGTAGAGACGATGGTTGGGCAGCCATGGTTGTAGAGATGATGGTTGGGCGACACTGGTTGCAGATTGTTTTGAATATCTGTTTTACTATCCAAATCTGTAGCCAAAATTTTAAATAGTTAAATCTTAGATAGTTAAATCTATAACCTAAAATATCAAACATCTGAAATTAAGATGATCAAATTTCCAAAGATCCGAATTTAAACATCCTTAACTATAAATAAAAAAATCTCATGCTTTTTATATGGCATAGACTGCATCCACCCCTTCCTTCATTGAAGTCTTGATGCACTCCATAGTGATGAACTAATTCTATATATTAATACAAGTAGGATTCTACAGTAAAAATAATATTAAAATAATTGTAATGTTTGTAAAAATAATATTAAAATAATTGTAATGTTTAAATAATAATAATGTATCATCATTTGTTTATTACATGTTTATTAAACGTTTTAACTGATCAACTTTGATACCTTCACACCCAAACATCTTTTATAATTTAAAATAATTCTAATGTTTAAATAATAATTAATTCAGGTAGGATTCTTGATGGGTGGAATGTATATAAATTTTGATAAAGATTTTTCGCACAAATTCAGTTTTAATTGGTTATTACTAATACTAAACCACACACACAAAAGGTAAGTGTACCTGTCGTGTGGTAATATAGTGATGATAAGAACCGAGTATCAATCCGTGGACACACCTTGCCTACTCAACAACCTTAATGTTTGACTACCAGATTTGGTTTTATTTGAGAAAATGATAAGTTGCATTGATAAGATTTTTAAGGTTTAAAAGCAACAATTAAAATAAAGTAAAATAAGATTGAAGCGTTTGGATTTAAAACCAGGTAATAAAAGCTATCATCCTAATTAGATTACACTTATGTAACTGTGATGAATTGGTGGTGTGATTAAAGATATTGATTAATATAATTATGTTAATGTTTATAAAGGTGAGCTGGCGCGATTTCTTGTCTATCCGCTCCGTAGTGACTAGGATTACGTTAGGTTGAGTTTTACTGCTTAGATCAAAGCCCTAATAATGTAGGTAAATCTTTTGTGACCATTTTGATATACGATCTCTGAAAACATAAATTAATGTTAAAAATAGAGTTGATCAGGTTCCTTCCTAACATACCATTAATTTTAGAAAACCGTAACAATTACTGTAGATTTTTCAGACTAACAAAAGGGAACACGTAATTGATCAGAAAGTTAAAGTGATATGATTTCTAATAACCATTTCTAGTTCATTAGCCATGGATTTATTATGAAGACCGGTTTCGCGAATGAAAGTTGATCATACGTTTTTCAACCGTGTTTGACAATCACAATCACAAATCATAAAGTTATAACTTCCCGTTCAAATGTAGATGCTACCCATCAAAAGTTTTCCCAAGACCACCATAACATTAATATAATATTTATCACACCATTAGTTCATCACAAATTATATAAGTTTCATCCAACTAGGATGATAATAAGAGTTTAGCTTATAATAAGCTTGAACATAACAACACATAACATAGAAGATAGATATGAAATCATAGGTGAAATGGAACAATCAAACCAGTGATCCACAATGGATGATGTTTAGACAATTCCTTTAAGTGCTGTATGCACCTCCCGAGCCTCCATATAGTCTTGAAGACTTGATTCCCGAGAGAATTCTACAAAGTAACTCTCCCACCAAAGCTTTCCAAAATGATGAATTTATGCCTCTATTTATAGGCTTTGGGAGTGTTTAAGCACGGGCCCGTGCCTAAAAGGCACAACCCCATGCTAGTACAATGCTTACGAAAGTTGGTCAGCTCGTACGTACAGATGTTGTTGGGCACGACCCCGTGTTGGAGATGGGGCACGGCCCCGTGCCTCATGGGGCACGGACCCGTGCTTACTTTTGGGGGACAGTACTTTTTGTCCTATCAGATGTCCAAACACGAGGGTGTGCCAATTTGAGCACGAGGGTGTGTTTCAGGCAAGGCATGGGGGCGTGCTTAATGAGGCACGGCCCCATGCTTGGACTCCAAAGCTCGGATTACTTCAATTTCTCGTCAAATATGCTCCTTTTGTCCATCTTGCCCTTTTTTAACACCTGAAAACATAATTTAACATTTTTAAGTATATAATCATCATTTTAAGGGAGACATTAAGGAATAATTGATATGATTTTTATGTATAGTTTAGAGCACATCAAACATCTCCATACTTAAACTTTGCTTGCCTTATGAAAAATCAATTAAAATGACAATTCCACCAAAAACCAAATAAATCAAATAATAAATGTCTTTCGGGAAATACACAAGTAAATATTATTTCATCCAAATGTAAACATTTTAAGCATATGTAAAATGATATCTTGGCAAGCAATAGATTAGTTAGTAAAGATTATTATCATGTAAAAATCCACACTTCTCACAAGATGCACTCACACTCGGCCAAATATATGGAGTCATAATTAAGTATGACTAATACGCTCAATTGCCTAGTATGAATACGTGTGAAATCATATGTTTGTTAATGGATTTAATCTCCACCTACTTAGATATTTACTTGCATAAATTATTAGGTCTTTGATAGATTGTAACTTGGCTCGGGCTCGGGTATAGAATATTTGAAAAAAAGTGCCTAGTTGCTAAAGACGGTGGTCTTGGCTTATTTTTCTAACATAAATTACAAGGAAAGCGGTAAAAGGCTCCCTATACAATACTTCAAGCTAACTTGAGCACTCGTTTAAGGTCAGATTGTCAATACCGTATTTTGCTTTCAAAAACCGTACATCGTCTTTCACCCAAGATACACAAAACTTTCTTTCGTAAGGATCGTTCGGCTTGAAGCCAAATAGCACCCAATCGGATCAGTTCTGTGTATTCATATTGAGACTCGGTTTGTTTCTTTTTGCAATTCCCATTGTGGGACCAATTTCCGCAGTTCGGGCATCTTTCCTATCTTTTTGCCTGCCTCTTTACAGCGCTTTTTGAAACTCCACAAAATGACGGAACTTTTTCCTTTTTTGCCATTTCTTTCTTGCGTCTAACGTGAGGTTGAAATTTGTTCGCGGATTTTCGGGGAAAGTCTCAGTTTTGTATGGTGAAGGCAACAAAGCAAATTAAAATCAAAATAATGCATTCCAGTTCTTTTAGGTCTGCCGGTAAAAGACCAAATTTTTCATCCAAATCTCTATATATATATATAAAACCAAAAACGTGTCTTTAACGAAAAACGGGTTTTGTTGAAGACTTTTTGGTTAAGTGACTTGGTGGTTCGGGTGATTGAGAAATAAAAACGTTTAAGCTCAACGAGGCTAACTAGGGTTGACGTTCGGGTAAGGAAAGTTAAAAGAAAATGGTTGGGTCTTGAATGGTTAAGGTTTCCTAATGCCTAACTGGCAACAAATATTAATTAATATCTTGAAATGTATACCCAAATCAAGTTCTAATCACACGTCTTATAAGACACCCTCAATTAAATAGAATGAAAGTAGAATGTCAATCACAAAAGTTGTTTAAGGCTAAAAATAAACTCACATACGGAGGGAACTGGGTAAAAATGTTTCATTTTACATGATCAAATATTTTTACTAGATTATTGCTTTTAAGGATATCATAAAAAAAACATTTTCAATTTTATTTGGATGTCATTTATTTACTTATTTATTTCCCGAAAATATATATTTATAATTTGGTTTATCAAAAATTGTTTTAAATGTTTGGTTTCTTGTCATAAAAATTTAAATTTGGACTTTTTAGCAAAGTCAAATGTATTACCCTATCCCCACACTTAAAATTCACATTGTCCCTAACGTGATAAAAAAACAAAACTAGAAAAGGGTAATAAGATAACTCCCCTAAAAATGATGAATTTGACACTTGTGTTTGGTCGCCTTAAGTTGAGAGAATCCTCGGGATCACTGTGCCCAGGCCCCGAAAGTGATACGGTTTTCAAAGGCTTTGTGGCGGGATATCCCCCCACTCATGGTATATTTGGTTCCTGAAGTACGTGACATCATTGCTCAGGTCATCTACTCGGGAATGCAGATTTTCAACTCGGTTGAAGGCTCGTTATGCATATTCAAATGATCGTTGTGCATGGTTGCTAGTGGTTTGGATTGATTCATAAAGGTCTAACATGGTTGGGAATTCTCTAGTGCGTGAACTTGAAGTTCCGACTCCGGCTCCTTCCTGCTGTATCAGCATATCGACGTCTATGAAGATTTCCTCGTGATCCGCCGGATCCCAGATTTGTCCCTTTCTATCCATAAACCTTGGTTGCCCATTTGGTAGGTTGGTTAGCATGTACATACTCGTGCAAATGCTCAAATCCAACAAACCTGGCATCACTCCTTCAGTTCCCTCCGTGTTACACCCATAGCTCTCGTATAGGTTCAGAATCCAGCTCCCTCCAAACATGGGCGTTGGAGCACCTGCAATCGCATTCCTGGCAAACAGATTACAAAATAAATACCCAATATTACATGGCAATTGATTAACCATACAATATAGAATGAATAAGTCCCTCAAATTAACAACTCCCTCGCTTTGACCACGAGCTGTTATCGAATGGCTAAGTAACAGATGTATGTAACGCAGCAGCGGGTTTCGTATCTGGCTGCTTTTGGTTTTACTCGAGTTGAACACCCCTGTTCCAATTCTTTCCCAAAATGCTCTTCGCATGGCACCACTCTCCGCGTCTTTACTTTTCTCGTCTGGAAAGGTATGGTATGTTGTCATTCTTGATATTGCTTCCTCCTCCATTTCTTGTTCCGTATAAATAACAAGATAGACACCGAATAAGGCAATGGATGTCTTACACCAACGACCACCAAGTCTGAATGAAACTGCATCATCATCCCAAGGGTCAGAGTCTGTTGGATCTAGAAAGGCTGGTGCAACTAAAAACAAATCACTTAAACTATTTTGGTGCAACTCATCAAAGACTTCCGAAGCTAAGTGTGGAACTTCCGAAGGAAAAGGAGTTCTTCCGAAGACAAAAAGTGTAAGATCAACTACCGCAGGAAAACTCCAACTTCTGAAGACAAAGTATTCACTACGAAGATCAAGACTTAGAAGAAAAGATCAGAAGTCAACTTTCAAAGTATGAAGAAATGAAGAAGTCCTCAAGCCTCGGAAGAAGTAGCCTCTTCCGAAGTATAAGTGGCTTCAGAAGAACTTGTTCTTCCGAAGCCAACTAACCTTCGGAAGACACTACTATGAACCAGTGGACATAAGTATGGTCTCTCTGACACTCCGCTGCAGACCTCTGAGATACTACATGACGTTTTCTCAAAAGCCATGTAGTTGACCATACTTTATTCCACTGTTCACCTTTATAAGTTAGTACAGTTGCCAACTTTAGTTGGTGACAAAAGGTAAGTCATGGACCTGTCATGACTACCATATCTTAAATAATACTTTATCAAAGATACCTTAACTTTAGCATTGTAGTATATGCTTTAGTCTTAGGTTTCCGGCTGGTATCAAAGTATATCCGGCTGTAGGTAGTAGTATATATAGTTTCTCATTGTAACTCATGTAATATGCTTGTAAGAGTCTTGTAATACTTTGAGTTTAAAAGTAATATATACAAGTGCCTTGAAAATTATTTCTTTGTGTTCTTTGCTACTTATTATATTATTATAAACTCTTAGAAGATATTCTACTTCATCTGATCCGAGTGTAGTATAAGTGAGTTTGAGAGAAATCCAAGTATTAAGTGACAAAACCTGATCCTGCAATTGGTATCAGTGCTTTTTAGGATCTTGATTGTGAGATCTTACCATCCTAATCAACCTGTTTTTCACTCCTCCTTACACCACACTCAAAATGGCCCTCAACAAGTCTGAAGTAGAAATGGGGACGATGACTAAAGCACCCATCATCACCCCTTAAAACTTCAGGTCATGGAGCAGACGCATGGAAGGCTTCATCAGGTATCACAGCAAGATGTGGCAATCTATTATCAATGGCCCGTATAAACCAAAGGTGGCAACACCAGGTGGAAACGGTGCCATGATAGAGAAAGCCGTTGAAGACTACTCTGATAAGGACCGGAAGAAGCTGGACATTGACAGCAATGCTATGATTGTTCTCATGACTCCATCATGGTGGGGTTTGAGCATTGCAAGTCAGCCAAAGAATTGTTTGATGCCCTTTCCCATATGTACTCCAGCTCCAATGACTCTAAGAAGGACTCACTAAAGCAGCAGTTCGAGAACTTCACCTACATTGCTGGAGAGACCCTCAGCCAACAATACTTCAGGTTCATGGACCTTATTTCTTCCCTTCAGTCTATGGGAGTTGCCCTTGAACTTAAAACCTCACTAGAAAGTTCATGAGTGCACTCCCTAATGAGTGGACGTTCTACTATCAAGATGACATAAAATCTGAACACCCTCACCATGACTGAACTCTATGGTATCCTTGATGGATACTATTTGGAAATGGAGAACAAGAGAGACCATCAGACAAGCAGACCCTTGAGTCCTCCTGCTAGCAACGCTTTAATGGTTGCTGAAGGCTCAGGAACCACCCAACCTCAACAGTACCTGACATACACCAGCAACCATTCTGTTCTTCTGGGCCATACATAACATTTCCTAAGACTCCAAGGTCTCAACAGGCTCAGCAAAGTTCCTTTCAGGACAGTTGTGTCTTTGTCTCAGGAATTGGGCACTCTAGTGACTATCAGTATTGCTTTGATGATCTAGAGTGCTTCAGCCCAGATGATGTGGAATATGTGGACATAGTCCAACAAATGACTCTCTTAACCTATAGAGCAAAGAAGTTCTTCAAGAGAACTGCAAGGCAATTTCCCTAGAACCCAACCAACATCAAATTTGGATTTGACAAAACTAAGACTAAATGTTACAACTGTAACCAACTTGGTCATTTTGCAAGGGAATGTAAGGCTCCCAAGTCTAATCCGGGAACCCCACAGGCCTCCACACATCCCTCTACGCCAAAGCCCATGGAAAGTCAACAGAGATAGCTGCAATAGCTCAAAGTTGACTTGAGCTTTATGGTACAGGATGTGACTCCTGCTCAAGCACTCATGGCTGGAACAGATGACAATAAGGGACATTCATATGACAAGATAACAATGTTTGGATTGTGAATAGTGGATGCTCCAGGACCATGATAGGGAACAGATCTCTCTTCAACAATTTCAACATTATGATGGAGGTCCTGTCCAGCTTGGAGGTGAGGCCCGGAGGATATATTTCTGGCAGAGGAAGTATATGTCACACCCCCGCTAAAAGCGGAAACACGGGGATGTAACGAGACCGGGATCGTCATAACACATGGTAAGCGATAGGGATGCAATATAATAAATGGTGACAAGCGTGTCATGACGACACCCGACAACAAGGGGACTTGTGTCGTGTTTAGTCAATGTTCACGACAACATAGCCATAAGCATAAACATGATAATGATTCACATAATCACATAATGATGAAATTGTAATGTAAATTTCCACAACCCGGGAACAAGTTTCAAAAGATTGTAATTGTTTACACATATCAACATTGTTCAAAAAGATTGTTTGTCAAAATATGTTAAGTCCCAAAAATGCATCCTAGGGTCTCCACTAAGGCAACACACCTAGATTCCTGGACTTGCATGATCACCTGAAAAGATATGCTCAAAACGGTCAACATAATTGTTGGTGAGCTCGCAGGTTTAAGTAATAAAAATGTAAGTGATGCTGTATAAAGTAAGCGTAATGGAATACCGTGAATACAATTATATACACAAGTAAAATCACATGACATGAGCTTTGCAACCAAACCTAGCGACGTACACAAAGAAATTGTCGGCATATATTCACCCAAGGCCCATTCCTGGGGCCACTGATGGTACCAACTAGTATACCATCGAACAAGGGTGGGTGTGTCAACCCAGTAGTACTACCAATACCTAACCGTCGGTTCCCACACTGGAATTAAATAGTTGCAAAGATAGAACCACACAGCAGACCCAAGCATGTATCAGATAAGTACTTGTAACACAGTATCACGTTGATTCCTTGTATGTAAAATGTAAGTAAGTTGTACAACATGGAAAATGAGTAAGCATACTTTTCCCCCAAGTTGTAAATGATTGAAATAGTTGTAGATGATTGAAATATTGTATAAGCGTAAAAAGGGGCGCGAAACTCACTTGTTAAGTGGTAAGTATGTATGATCGATGTATCCAAATGTTGAATGCAAAAGAACAGTCAAACACCTATTGACAGTTATTGGTAAGCATTAATGATATGAAATAAGCGCGTAATAATGTTCGGTCGGTTCGGGTTGTATCGGCTGGGTCGTGTGTAACTCACACAAACAGACACATGTACTAGACCTTATGTAGATCCAAGTACTAGACATTGTCGCCATTATTGATGATGTTTGAGTAAAAGTTTCATTATTATTGAAGAAGTATTGAATAAGTGTCAATAGTTATAAGTCGGTTGATAATTGTAAAGCGTCAGTTTAATTTGTTTAGAATAGTATTTGTGCCCTTTTAGCGTTGACTTTAATATTGTGTGGCCGAACAATGGCTACTGTGTTAATGTTACCTCAATATCACACGTCATACTCACACCATGCACAAGAAGGAAATCACACACCACAATTACAGTCGCACGACAAGACCAGACGCACGACTCAACCTTCATACGCACGAATGTCAGGATCAACGATCACAAGTTTGAAGTATTAGAGTGTAATGCAGCGGAATGAAATCAAGAATTAGTCAAATTATAGCAAGAGTTTGTTACTTGAAAACAAATGCGAGAGAATATTTCTGTGATTTGGAATGTTTCAATAATGCCCAATATTATTGCTAAATCATTCACGGTTACAATAAGGTTGGCACTCCTTATATAGAGTGCAATCACTGCTGTAATCACGGGATGGTGATTACTAGCAGATTTAGTACAAAAATAATAATACTTAATAAACTACTGAAATGTTCACAACTACTGAGAACATGTCAGAGTGCTAAGTATAAAACATAAAACTACTGAAAGGAAACTACTGATACTACAACGACTGAAGAACAAGCTCTTCAGTCGTTTTACAGAACTACTGAAAAGAAAGAACAATAAAACTACTGAAAGTAAACCGTCACAACTACTGAAGAAGTCCTCTTCAGCTGTTGTGACAACGTCTGATACTTTGTCTTCAGCACTTGTCTTCAGACTTTGTCTTCAGTTGTTGTCTTCAGACTTTGTAATCAGTTGTTGTCTTCAGCTGTTGTGGACTTCAGTAGTTGTTGTGACGTCTGTGGAACTTAAAGGTTTTTCTGATCCGGCTCATTGGTTCTTTTGGTCCAACAAACTCCCCCTGAACCAATGCAGCCAAAACCTTTAACTTTATTGAGGTCCCACTTATTGTTGGCAAAATGGTTGGTCTTTTTCCTTCTTGATCAGTTGAGAAGATGACCCATATAAGCACCGGCCTGGAAGTAAGTCTCTGATGATTTGGTTGGCAAAGTATGGATGGGAGCTCTGTATTGGGGAATTGGACACTGAGCTGTTCCCCCATCCATGAAACTCACTTCCCATGTATAAGCCTGTAGGATTCTCTGGTGTATGCTCTGAGAAACATGATTTGTTCTTCCATAGTAAGATTCTCTGGTTCACCATCGAACAATCCTTCACGCCCATACAGCTCTGAGATGTATTTGGCCTGTTTACCATTTTTGAGCTCAACTGTTGTGATCTGTCTGTAGGCAAACTCATCTGGGTATTACCTTCAAGTAACAGACTGAGCTCATTTTGTTTGAAGTTCTCAAGCTTCTTGTAGACTAACCCCTTCTTGATACTCTGTTTCAACATCATTTTGGGGAGGCTTTTTTGTTTAGTCTCATAGAGCCTTCTTGAAGTCTTCTACAAATCTCCCAGGGTGTGATACTACAAGGACCACTGTGATCTCTTCATCTACAATCCTTTTTATCTGGCCTTGTATCTTGCAGGGAATGTCCTTCTCACAATTCTGTGAGCCACCCTAGGATCAGGCACATCCTCACCTTTCCCTTTTGATATTGAAATGTGTTGGCAAGTGGGTGTACAGTCTCAGAGCTTCTTTCTTCATACTTATTATTGATGAAGAAGCAGCATAAGTTTTATCTATACTCTTAGCATCTCCTCATCATGAAGCCTTTGCAGTGCTCTTCTTCGATCTTTACTCTCACAGTTTCCATCTGTGAGGTGGGAGTGATGGGCATAGATTTGGCTTTAGGCAAAGTTAGGACTGCAGAAAGAGGCAACCTATCTTCTTCCTCATCATCCTCTTCTTCTTCTTCTTCTAGCCTCAACATCCTTCTCTTCTTCTCTTGGATGCATCATCGGCTGTTGGTTTTGAGGGTAAAGGAGTTGGTTTAATGGGTTGTGGGTAGTGGTGATTTTGAAGGTGGTAGGTTTTGCAGTTGTTCTAGCATTCTTGTAATGAGTGAGGCTTTGGAGTATTTTGCTAGTTCGTTTCTGTTTCCAGCACCTGCTTCATTTAGTGCTTCAATCACTAATCCCTTTGTGTATGCTTCAGACGTACAGATCTTGGTGGTTATTGCCAAGATACTGTCCCTGGTCCATGACTTAATCTCTATCAATGATCTTCCAAGATACTTTGCAATGAATCTGATCATGATCTCCAGTCTTTCTCTTTCTAGCACATCATAACTTGCCCATCTTGAGTTAATTTCTTCAACTTCAAGTCTTCTAATCTCTGAGTCAAGCTGTGCAGTATCGAACCCTTGTCTGTATAGTTGATCAATAATGGAGTCCATAGATTTACTATGTGTAGCATCCGCCATTTTGACCATCTCATCAAGTTGGAGTTCTTTTTCTTTTCTTTCAATCTTCCTCTTCTTATATGTGATGTGAAAGTCTTTGTGACTTTCACTCACTTGATCAGTGTCAGCTCCCTTCACATACTCTTCCTCCTTCTCAGTCTCTTTCACAACCTCTTCTTCTCCTGTTCTCTCTCTATCAATATGCTCTTCCCTTTCACTAACTGACTCTCCCCCTTTTTGGTTGCATTGGTTGCAAGGGTTTGAGTAGTAGAAAGCCTTGTGCTCACAATCTCCTCCACCAGTGGCTGTATTGATGATTGAGGGAAGTTTGTCATCCAAGGTTTTGATCACAATGTCTGTGATCATTGGGGTGATGAGAGGTAGGGATTTGTGGAAGATAGCAGCTGTTTGCTCAGAGGGGTTCTGTCCCTGAGAAGCAGTGCCAGAAGTAGAGGCTGGTGGATTGAATGTTTTAGTGGCTGAGTGTTTAGGAGACCTTCAGGTGAAGGTGCCATCTGTGGGTGTATGGTGGTATCAGATGGACTTGCTTCTTGAGAGAATTGGTCAAGTAGTCTTTGTAGTCTACTGACTTCTTCCTCAAGAATTGTGTTCTGGGCTAGAACATCATAAAAGAAGCCCAGGTCATCATCAGCAGATGCTGAATCACCTGACCTCCTGCTAGTAGCAAGATGTACATGCTCTGGGTGTAGACCAGATGTAGCATGTGCCCCTTTTTCTTGGAACTGGGGACTTCCAGCCTCAGGACGATGTCCTTCATCAGCTGTTGCCTCTGATGAGGTCTTAGCCATGTTACCAGCCTCAGTCTGATCATGTGCTGATGCAGAAGAGGTGGCAGCCTCACCAGATATTGTCTCCGTATCTACACTAGGAGACTGAACATTTAAACCCCTGTGCTGTGGGTTGTCAGAAGCATGTTGATCCTCTACCTCAATATCTGTGGTTTTCCCTTTAGGTGGTTGTTGGGGAGGAGGAGAGGCATGCAGCTGAGTCAGCACATTTGCAATTATAAGTGTTGGACTTTGGGGGGCATTTTCATGAGGAGATAGGGTATTATGCACCTGGGGAGAATGGTGTGTTTCAATGGCAATCTCCTCAAATGAGGAAGATTCCAGATTTGTGGGTACCCCTTCTTTGGTTGCTTCAGGTTCCTTTTGAGAGGAATCCTGAGCGGCTGTGGCTGGGTGAGTCTCTGATACTACTGGGGGGTTTACACCAGTAAGTATATCCTGTCTTGGTGGTACAGGAGCATCTTCAGGGGACTCATCTTCCTGAATAGCTGTTTTGGTTCGTTTTGTTTTTGGTTTGGTGGGGACTTTGGATTTTGTGGTGGTGGCTGTGGGTTCCAGCTGCGTGGGTTTGCGCAGCTTGGCAGCCATTTTGAGTGATTGGTCAGAGTTGTGCCGGGAGTATACTTCAGGCAATACAGCCATAGCAGGGACTCCCAGGCCAACAAGTCCCTCAGCTTGAAGCTGGTTTTCAATTATGGCCATTATAAACCGAGGATATAATATCCAACGGTTAGAAAGTTGTTTTTGGGCCATATCCTTGAGCTCTAAGAATAATATTTCAGAAAAATTTAAAGGTTGTTGCTCAAGGATAGAGTACAATACCTGTTGCCACCTTGTGGACATTTGATCCCATGATGAAGTCTTGGAGCCAGGCAGACATTGACCATATGAAAGATAAGCCGTTCAGCATCCTGGAAATGTTTCTTCAATATGGTAGAGGCACTCAGGTTGCCTTCGTATCCATGGTGGGCAAATGATAGATCAGTGGTGCCCTTTGGATAGCTAGTCGGGAAAGTGGCATCATCCAGATTGAGGGTTTGGCGAAGAATCTCTGGATTGATGACCACCTTTTGGCTATGGACAAACGAATGAAGTGACTCTGTGTCATTCTCCTCAGAGACAAGAGTGACGTTTGTCCAGAATTGGCTAAGGGATTCGGCATATATGGTGGGGTTTATCAGAAAAGCTGTTTGGTAAGGTGACTGGACCATTAAATCAATGGCGTTGTGAAACTTGGTCCAGAATGGTGATTTAGTAAGGTGAGCGACACAGTTGTGTCGTGGTTTTAGTTGCATGGTCGCCATGGATGAAGAGAGGGTACAGAGTTTTTGAACGTTAGGTTTGAGAGGAAAGGTGAGAAAAACTCTGGTGAGATAAGGGATTTATAGGGTAGGGTTATGAACCGACTGAAGGTTTTGGTGTTAGTCATCATTTGGTGAAACTGGTGATGACGTGGCATTAACTTTCAGAGGTTTGAAATGACTGACCGTATTGGTGTGATCATCAGTTGTTATAAAACAACTGAAGACTTGGTTTTAACCGTCAGACATTGAAACAGCTGAAGTCTTTGATTTAGTCTTCAGTAGTTATAAAACTACTGAGGACAATTCCGACTTCAGGTGGTGAAACAACTGAGGACATGGTGTTTGTCATCAGTAGTTATGAAACTACTGAAGACAGTGGTTTTGTCATCAGTTGTTGTAAACAGCTGAAGACTTAGTGGTAGTCTTCAGTAGTTGTAAACTACTGAAGACATAGCTGTGGCTTCAGTTGTTTAGAAACAGCAGTTGTAAAAACAACTGAAGAGAAATTACTCATCAGCTGTTGTCGTCAATTCTTAGCTTTTCAGCTGTTTCAGTCTGACCTCCACATTTAAATCCGAGTTTGATGTTTCATTGGTCATCAGTACTTATCTGCATTTCTGACATCAGCAGTTGTAGTTACATCAGCTGTTGTGATTTCATCAGCTGTTATAACTACATCAGCTGTTTTAACAAATGAAGTACTTATATATGACATGGTTACCAATGATCATCAGTATTTATTACTGAGATTATCGGTAGTTGTCACTTATTCTAGCTGCAGCATACCAAGCCTTAACACCAGGTTGTGGAAGGTTGAACTATCCAAAGGCTTAGTAAAAATGTCTGCAAGCTCATCAGCACTAGGAACAAATTTTGGATCAATCAGACCTTTTTCAAAACAATCTCTAATAAAATGATGTCTGATTTCAATATGTTTAGTCCTAGAGTGCTGGACAGGATTCTTGACAATACAAAGAGCTGAAGAACTGTCCATTAACAATGGAGTCTTAGTCTCAGTTATGCCATAATCCAATAATTGGTTTTGAAGCCATAATACCTGAGATGTACAACTTGCAGCAGCAATGTACTCGGCTTCAGCAGTTGATGTAGCAACTGAGGTTTGTTTCTTACTCTGCCAAGAAATCAAACAGTTGCCTAGGAATTGGCATCCACCAGAAGTTGATTTCCTGGTCAACTTACACCCTGCATAGTCACTGTCAGAAAAAGCAACTAATTTACCAGAATGTCTAGTAGAATACCATAAACCTAGAGATGGAGTGCCTTGCAAATATCTAAAGATCCTCTTGACTGCAATCAAATGAGACTCCTTAGGTGCAGCCTGAAATCTAGCACAAACACATGTAGCAAACATAATATCTGGTCTAGAAGCTGTTAGGTACATCAAGGACCCAATCATACATCTGTAAAGTGTTTCATCAACCACTTTACCTTTCTGATCTGTATCCAGTTGTGTGGTGTTGCACATGGGAGTAGAACAGGGTTACAATTTTGTAAATCAATTTTTCCAAAAGATTTTTTGTATATTTGGACTGATGAATGAAAATTCCATCAGCCTTTTGTTTGATTTGCAAACCCAGAAAGATTGTAATTCCCCCATTGCACTCATTTCAAACTTTTGTTGCATCAGCTTTGTAAAGTCATCACACAACTGTGGATCAGAAGATGCAAAAATAATATCATCTACATAAATTTGAACAAGTAGATTATGCTGCCCTGCTTTCTTAATGAATAAAGTTTTATCTATGGTGCCTCTAGTAAAATTATTTTCAAGAAGAAAGTTTGATAATGTCTCATACCAGGCCTAGGAGCTTGTTTCAACCCATAAAGAGCCTTATCAAGCTTATACACCCAATTAGGATGTTTGTTGTCCTCAAAACCTGGTGGTTGACATACATAAACCTCTTCTTTAATTTTCCCATACAGAAAAGCACTTTTGACATCCATTTGAAAAACTTTAAGATTTTGATAAGCAGCATAAGCTAAAAACAATCGAATTGCTTCCAGTCTGGCTACAGGAGCAAAGGTTTCATCATAATCAATACCTTCTTCTTGTGCAAACCCCTGAACCACCAGTCTGGCCTTGTTCTTAACAATAAGCCCATTTTCATCAGTCTTATTCCTAAACACCCATTTAGTGCCTATTGCACACTTACCTGGAGGTAGAGGAACCAGTTCCCACACTTGTTGTTTCTTGAACTGAAGAAGCTCAAGCTGCATGGCATCAACCCATCCATTGTCCTTTAATGCAATGTGATAATTCTTTGGCTCTTGCTGACTAATGAAGAGAGCATAGAAGCAGAAATTTGACAATTGACTTCTTGTTGATACTCCAGCAGTGATATCACCAATGATTTGAGACATAGGGTGATTCTTCAGATCTTGATACACAATGAGATCAGTGCAAGTGTTTGTAGCAGGCTCAGCAGCAACAGATGGTGATGGTGAAGAATTTCCTTGAAACCAATCAGTTGATGGTAGTTCAAAGGAAGTTGAAGTTGTAGAAATCTCATCAGCATTTGTTGTGGATTGTGCTGCTGGAGCTGCAGGAACATCAGGTCTAGCTGAATCAGGCAGTTGATCAGTAAATCTGAAGAGGTGAGTACTACTATCATCATCATCAGCACCAGCAGTACCACCAGGTGGAGAACTGTTGACATGAGCAACAGCAGGAGTTTGATGAGGAGCATATTGTAGTATGTCCAAATCAAATATCTCCACAGGATTTTGTGGAATCTTGTCCTTTGGAGATTCATTAAACTTAACATGTAGAGTCTCTTCAACCATCTTTGTTCTACAGTTGAAGACTCTGTATGCTTTGCAAGTTGATGAATAACCAACAAAATATCCTGCATCCACCTTAGAATCAAATTTCTGGAGTTGATCCCTTGTGTTGAGAATGAAACAAGGACATCCAAAAGCTCTAAAGAATGAAATTAGAGGGGCCAAATGATGAAGAACTTCATATGGAGTTTTCATCAACCTCTTATTCACTAGAGCTCTATTTTGTACATAGCAAGCAGTATTGATAGCTTCAGCCCAAAAAGTCATTGGCAATCCAGAGTCAGCCAACATGGACCTTGCAGCTTCAATAAGGGTCCTGTTCTTTCTCTCCACTACTCCATTTTGTTCAGGAGTTCTTGGAATGCTAAAATGCCTCTTGATTCCCTTTGAGAGGTAGAACTCATCAAGTGTATTGTTTCTAAATTCAGTTCCATTATCACTTCTAATACACTTGACTGAGAGGGAATACTGCTTCTCAACATACAACACAAAGTTGATAATCTTCTGAGGTGCTTCATCCTTTGAATGCAAAAAGAAAGTCCATACAAATCTGGAGTAATCATCCACAATTACTAGACAGTATTTCTTCTTAGCCATACTCATCACTCTCACAGGACCAAAGAGATCCATGTGAAGAAGCTGTAAGCAGGCTGTGGACTTAGGTTCTTCTATGGAAGGAAATGAAACTTTGTGCTGTTTTCCTTTTAGACAAGCAGTGCAGTCATCTTCACATTTAAACTCCTTCATAGGCAATCCCCTTACTAAACCATGGTTAATCAGCTGATTTATGTTTTTGAGATTAACATGACCCAGCCTTCTATGCCATAGTGTAGATTCTTGAGGGGAAGCCTTGGAAAATAGGCAAGGATGGCCTTTGAGATCTATTTTCTTAGAAAGATCTAAGGCATACACTCTTCCTGTCCTGTTGGCCTTAAGGAGAGTGTGTTTATCCAACACCTTGTCAATCAAACTCAGAACTTTGGATGACAGAATCCGGCAGTTCTGACTTGTGAAAAGAGCAACATGGCCTTTGTCACACATTTGACTGACACTCAAGAGGTTGTACTTGAGATTTTCCACATGGTTAACATCATCAAACTTTATTTCCCCATTGGAAACAAAGCCTTTGCCGATGATGTAACCCTTTGCATCATTGCCAAAAGATACAAATCCCTTCCTTCCTTGAGAGTAGTCATTAAGAAGTGATCTGTTTCCTGTCATATGCAT
The DNA here is from genome assembly GCA_025215565.1 of Flaveria ramosissima. Taxonomy (NCBI): domain Eukaryota; kingdom Viridiplantae; phylum Streptophyta; class Magnoliopsida; order Asterales; family Asteraceae; genus Flaveria; species Flaveria ramosissima. Next base: position 36,571,572 of record CM046037.1, on the reverse strand, counting down.
GGATCCTCCACTGTCTACATACCAGATGCCTCTGTGGCATGTTGAAGAACCCTGCAGAACAAAGCAAATTAGTTAGATTTTGAGACCCAAACCTTTTTGGTTTTGGGCCTATTCACATCAACAGATGGTGGACTAACAAGTTTGCTAGAAATAACAGCTTGAGAGGAAGAAGATGGTGGAAAAGAGGAATCCTTTGGCTTGGACCTCCTTTTCTGTGGATTCAACATAGGAACATCTAATTGGTTGACTCTTCCCAATAGATGTTGAACCATCATAACCAGCTGTGTCTGATTTTGTGATAAAGCTTTCAGCTCTTCAGACACATTAGCACTGGAGTTTGATAAGTTCTTATGTTGCACCTTCTTCTTTTGAGCAACCTCAGCTGTTACCTGTTTAACCCCTTCCTTTTTGGATTTCTTTTTGGACTTAAGGATTACAGGATTTGATGTTGCTGGTACAAATGTGGCTTTAAACTCATTTTTCATTTTAACCATTTTCTCTTTAATTTCATCTTTATGTTTGAGTTTGGATCCTCTTTTGTACCAACAATCATCAGTGAGATGATTAAACAAACCACATACTTCACATGGTTTCTTTTTCATCTTATGTTGATCATCAACTAAAGAGGATGAAACTACTGAAGACTTGCTCTTCAGTACTTTGGAAGCACTATTTGCTTTCTTGACTTCCTCTTTAGTAGTCTTCAAACTCTTTCTACTGACAGTTTTCTTTTCAGTGCTGTCAGTAGTTGGAGCTTGAACTTCAGGAGTTAAATCTTGCTCTCCAGTCCTTTCAGGACTTTCAGACATAACTCCTGAGTTGACCAACTCTTTGATCATGTGAGTGTCAGCAATTGAACCATCAACATTAGCTGATAGGTTCTGAGAGGGCTTAGTGCTGACTTCAACTTTTGATGATGCTTTATCAAAAAGTGAATCACATGATGAGGTGGATTGGTTATTGCTTTCTCCATCAGATTTCACCTCTACTCTTGGAGCAAAATCTGTAGGAGGAGCAGTGTGATTATAACCAATGCCAAACTTCACATTGGAAGCTGATTGCTTACTAAGAAGCATCTCAAAACCTTTGCATGATTGCACCCATCGATCACACTCTACTTGGGTGACTGCAAGGGTTTCTTTAAGACTTTTCTGGTCTTCCAGAATAACCTCTAGCTTAGCCTTTTCATCATTTAATTGGCATTTAAGCTTATAAATCTCATCATTTTTACTATTAAGAGCAGACTCATACTCAGCTTGTCTTTTGGAAATTGTTTTCTCAAACTCAAGTTTTTCATTTATTAATGCTACATTTGCCTCTCTAATAGAGACAAAGCAGCATGCAAGATTCAGAACATAACTTGGCTTTAGCCTCTGAAGATACCTGAGTTACCTGTGAAGATGATGCAGTTGAGCAGGAACCCTCAGTTGATTCCAGAGCCATAAGTGCCAGATTTCCAAAAGGACTATCACCACCATGTTGATCAGCACTTGTGAACAGTTGTTCATGACCAGACATGTCATCTGGCAAGCTGCTCCAATCAACAACTTCTGGGGTGAAGAAGCTATGTTGTTGAGGTTGAGGGGGTTGATGAGATGGTTGAGGTTCTGGAGTGCATGAGGTTGTGGTACCATAGGAGCTTGAACTTGACTGGTTTGTGGCATGTAATAACACGGGTAAGGGTAAGGCATTTGACCCTGAGGAACAAAATATGCAGGAGATTGTAGTTGAGACTGATGACTAGAATTGACAGGATGTTGCCCTTTGTTTTGTTGACTATTGCTAGGAAAAGTCACAAAAGGTGCAGAGGAATTAGATCCAGATGATCTACATTCTCTAGCAAAGTGTCCAAGCCTTTGGCATCTGTGACACCTCAACTTACTCTTGTCAAAACCAACTTTGGTTTTGCCAGAGAGTCCTGGGAACTTTCTTCCAGTTCTTTTGTAGAACTTCTGAGATCTGATATTTATCAAGGCCATTTGGCTCAAAATATCCATCTCTTCTAAGTCATCATCAGCAATCCCCTTGAGATCATCCATGATGAAGCATAGATTGTCATTATTACACCCAGAAAATTGACTATCAACACTCACAAATGCTGAATCAGAAATGTTTGAAGAGAAATCAATATGCTCATCATACTGGCATTCAGATGAAGCATATTCTGACTCATGACTAACCAGAGCAGTGTTGCCTGGTACAAAGTCCTCAGTGAGCTTACCAGATGAAGACAGTTTTCTCTTTTGTTCTATCTCTCTCTCAAATGTGAGCAATTTCCCATGAAGTTGGGTGAGAGATAGTTTGTCCAAATTTGCACTGGAGCGTAGGACAATGGTATATGTATCCCATCTCTCAGGCAGTGATCTGAGAAATCTGTTATTCATCTGAATATTAGTATACTCATGTTTGACCATTTTCAATTCAGAGATCAAACAAGAGAACCGCTCAAACTGTTGAGTCAGTGTCTCACCCTTCCTATGAGAGAATGTCTCATATTGTTGGGCAAGGATCTCTCTATTATTTGCCAAGACCTCATCTGTTCCTCCAAATTGTTCTTTCAAGGCATTCCAGAGGTCATGGGCAGATTCATAATGCATTAACCCAGAATAAATTTCATTGGGTAGTGCCATGGCTAGAATTCCATGAGCTTTTGCATCTATCTCAAACAATTTCTTATCCTCATCTGAGTATTGATCCTTCCTCTTCGGAACCATTTGATTGGTTTCCGGGTTATTCACCATAGGCTTGTGTGGACCATGTACCACTGATGTCCAACAACCTGAGCTGTTAACAGACAGGTGATGGAGCATACGACGTTGCCATATGTTATACTCATTCCTAACCAGCATTGGAGGCTTGGTTGAGGAACCAGTATTGTGAGGATCATTGGAAGGAGTAGTCATTTTGGAACCAAAAAACAATTTTATTCAAGCAAAAATTTAGACACACCACAACAAACTCAATGAAAACCAAGAATAAGTCTCAGGATGAATGATTAAAAGCACAGAAAATTCAATCTCTATAACAGTTTCTTGCAAAAAATGCTAATTCACTCAAACTTGGATCTTGAAGAGCAGTTTCAATGATCAATTATTAGATCGATCAATGATTAACCGGCTCTGATACCATTTGTCAGGATCAACGATCACAAGTTTGAAGTATTAGAGTGTAATGCAGCGGAATGAAATCAAGAATTAGTCAAATTATAGCAAGAGTTTGTTACTTGAAAACAAATGCGAGAGAATATTTCTGTGATTTGGAATGTTTCAATAATGCCCAATATTATTGCTAAATCATTCACGGTTACAATAAGGTTGGCACTCCTTATATAGAGTGCAATCACTGCTGTAATCACGGGATGGTGATTACTAGCAGATTTAGTACAAAAATAACTAATACTTACAAACTACTGAAATGTTCACAACTACTGAGAACATGTCAGAGTGCTAAGTATAAAACATAAAACTACTGAAAGGAAACTACTGATACTACAACGACTGAAGAAAAGCTCTTCAGTCGTTTTACAAAACTACTGAAAAGAAAGAACATAAAACTACTGAAAGTAAACCGTCACAACTACTGAAGAAGTCCAGTCGTTGTCTTCAGCTGTTTGGACTTCAGCACTTGTCTTCAGACTTTGTCTTCAGTTGTTGTCTTCAGACTTTGTAATCAGTTGTTGTCTTCAGCTGTTGTGGACTTCAGTAGTTGTTGTGACGTCTGTGGAACTTAAAGGTTTTCTGATCCGGCTCATTGGTTCTTTTGGTCCACAGAATCAACCCTCAATCGTGCGAATCAGCTTCATTCGTACGATTGAGCCTTCATTCGTATGACTGGCATTCGGTCGTACCACACAACACCCAATCGCGCGACTCAACCTCCATAGGCACGAATCAACCTTCAATCGTGCGAATTAGCTACTTTCGTACGATTGAACCTCCATTCGTGCGACTGGACTCCAGTCGTGCGAATCACGCACATTCACATACACTCAGTCGGTCACATGACTCAATCGCACACATTCATTCATACGCATGACTCAATCGCATACACTCATTCGCACGCATGACTCAATCGCATACAAACACACAGTCGCACGACTCAGTCGCACGACATGCCCAGTCGCACAACTCAGTCGCACGATTGACTCAGACGCATGGTTCAGTCGCATGACTCACCCGGTCGCACGACTCAATCGCATGACAGACCCAGTCGCCTAGACAGCAGAATCGCGACTATGGTCGGGCTGAGCAGCCCCGGGCTGTTCTAAACGCGTGTTTTACACCACAAGGACTTCCAGAAACATCTACAAACATACACAAACAAGAACTTAAGCAGAAAGACCTCACACACACCCATACGACCTTGTGTGTTCGGGTTGAACCCGAACACCCGAAACCCTAGTTTTGGACAGCCGTGAAAAGGCAAGAAAATGGACAACCCAAGTCGTCTACCTGCTAGAAAGGAGTGAACTAGGCTGTAGATGAAGTCTAGACGACGAAAACGAGCCTAAGCGGGTGGTTTGGTGCTAGAATGAAGAAGTTGTGTAGAGAGAAATGAAGAAGATGATGAAAATGAGGGATTAGGGCTGGTAATGGGTTTATATACCCAGCCCAAGTTTGCAAAATTACAATTTAGTCCCTGCACTTAACCCCCGAGTTTCCCAAATTTGGTTCGGCTGAAAAACGACTTTATTAGGTTATTCATATTTATAAATGCATTTAATGATATTATGACTTAAGAAATGGTTTTATTTGGTGACGTTTAATATATATAAAAATGATATATTTGGCGGTTTCGAAGATGAAAGTTTTAAAAGTTTTTAAGGTTAACATATGATTATAACGAATACACACGCACAACGATGATAAGGCACACATGATATCCACATAAAGAGTTAAATAAGGATGAGGAATGATCGATCAAAGAATAGTTAACGGATAATCACGTTAATTGACGGACCTTAAGGTGACGGATGTCACGGTATCCCCTAGTTGAGAGAATTTCGTCCCGAAATTCAGCTGGAGTTAGGTCCAAGAGTGTCATCCTCGAAAAGATGTGGATATTTGAGTTTCATCTGATCTTCTTGTTCCCATGTAAACTCTGGCCCTCGTTTTGAATTCCACCTTACGCGAACAATAGGTATCCTACTGCGCTTCAGTTGCTTGACCTTTCGATCCATGATCTCAATGGGTTCCTCAACAAAATGAAGCTTTTCGTCAATCTTGATTTCCCCAATTGGCACGTGAAGGGATTCGTCGGCCAAACACTTCTTGAGGTTTGACACGTGAAAAGTATCATGCACACCGCTGAGTTCTTGTGGCAACCTTAACCGGTAAGCCACTGGACCGATTCTTTCAGTGATCTCGAATGGTCCAACGTACCTTGGGGCTAACTTCCCTTTCTTTCCAAATCGAACGACTCCTTTCCAAGGGGAGACTTTGAGTAATACACGATCCCCAACGTTGAATTCTAGAGGCTTCTGACGGTTGTCGGCATAGCTCTTTTGGCGATCTCTTGCGGCTTTAAGTCGGTCTTTGATTTGAAAGATCTTGTCAGTTGTTTCTTGAATGATCTATGGGCCTGTTAGTTGACTTTCACCAATCTCGGCCCAACAAACGGGTGATCTGCATTTCCTTCCATACAACGCTTCGAATGGAGCACACCCAATGCTTGTATGGTAGCTGTTGTTGTATGAGAACTCAATCAACGGTAGATGAGCATCCCAACTACCACCAAAATCGATTACACACGCTCTTAACATGTCTTCTAGCGTCTGTATAGTTCGTTCACTTTGGCCATCTGTCTGAGGGTGATAGGCTGTACTTATATCTAATCGAGTGCCCATCGCTTTCTGTAATGTCTGCCAAAATCGTGAAGTAAATCTGCTATCACGGTCGGATATGATTGACACCGGCACCCCGTGCCGTGTCACGACCTCCTTGATGTACAATCTCGCCAACTTATCCATTTTGTAGTCTTCTCGGATAGGCAAGAAATGTGCTGATTTCATCATTCGATCCACAATGACCCATATCGAGTCATGACAGCTGCTTGTTCTAGGGAGTTTGGTAATGAAATCCATAGCTATGTTCTCCCATTTCCACTCGGGAATTCTCAGGTTGCTGTAGTAATCCCGATGGTTTCTGATGTTCAGCTTTAACTTTGGAACACGTCAAACATCTGCTGACGTATAAGCAATGTCTTTCTTCATGCCTGGCCACCAGTACAGATCCTTGAGATCGTGATACATCTTGTCTGCACCAGGATGAATAGAATATCGCGTCTTGTGGGCTTCATCCATGACTAAGGTTCGAACACCTCCCCATATGGGTACCCATATGCGATCCATGAAGTACTGTATACCGTCATCCTTGCAAATCATCTGTTTATCTAACCCTCGGAATTCTTCTCCCGCAAGGTTTTCTTCTTTCAATGCCTCACTTTGTGCAATTTGGATCTGAGCTTTCAAGTTCGTTTGAATGGTCAATCCCAACGCTCGTGCAAGTAGTGGTTTCAGGCGTTCTTTACGGCTTAAAGCATCAGCCACCACGTTAGCTTTCCCCGGATGATACCGGATTTCACAGTCGTAGTCACTAAGAAGCTCTACCCAACGTCGTTGGTGCATATTAAGTTCTTTCTGATCCAGAATATGTTGGAGGCTCTTATGATCAGTGAAGATGATGAATTTGGTTCCATACAGGTAATGCCTCCAAATCTTGAGTGCAAATACTACAGCGCCCAACTCAAGATCATGAGTTGTGTAGTTCTTTTCGTGCACCTTAAGCTGTCGCGAAGCGTAGGCAATCACCTTATCCTTATGCATTAGTACACATCCCAATCCTTGATGTGACGCATCGCAGTATACCACAAAATCATCAGTTCCGTCTGGGAGAGACAATATGGGCGCGTTGCACAACCTTCTCTTTCAACGTTTGGAACGCTGTTCTTGTGCATGTCCCCAATCAAACTTCTTGTCTTTCTGAGTAAGCAGGGTTAATGGTTGTGCGATCTTTGAAAAATTCGCGATGAAGCGACGTAATAACCGGCCAATCCTAAAAATTGTCGTATCTCTGATGGTGTCTGGGGCGTATCCCATTTCTTCACCGCTTCGATCTTGCCGGGATCTACATGAATCCCGTCCTCATTAACCACATGACCCAAAAACTTCACTTCCCGCAACCAAAACTCACACTTCGAGAACTTGGCGAAAAGTTTCTTTTCCGTAGCAGCTCCAGAATTGCCCGAAGGTGTTCTTCATGATCCTCTTTTGATCGGGAGTAGATAAGTATATCGTCTATGAACACTATCACGAACTTATCCAAGTAAGGTTTGCACACCCGATTCATTAGATCCATAAACACAGCTGGTGCGTTAGTCAGCCCGAACGGCATGACCAAGAACTCATAGTGCCCATAACGAGTCCTAAACGCTGTCTTCGGTATGTCGTCCTCGAAAAATCTTAGCTGATGATAACCAGAACGAAGATCGATCTTTGAGAAATACGAAGCTCCTTGCAGCTGGTCAAACAGATCGTCGATCCTGGGGAGAGGATATCGATTCTTCACAGTTAACTTGTTCAGTTCACGGTAATCGATGCACATGCGGAACGATCCATCCTTCTTTTTAACGAATAATACCGGTGCTCCCCACGGTGAATGACTCGGTCGAATAAAACCCTTCTCCAGTAGTTCCGGTAACTGACTAGACAACTCTTGCATCTCGATGGCGCTACCGATAGGGCGTCTTCGCTACCGGTGTAGCTCCAGGAACCAACTCTATACGAATTCCACCTGTCGTGGAGGAGGCAAACCAGACAAGTCATCTGAAATACATCTGGGTAATCCCGTACCACTGGAATATCTACTAGTTTCCTCTCTTCGTCTTTCTTTTCAACCACATGAGCCAGAAAGCGTAGCACTGCTTTCGTAAACTTTGGCGTGCTTTCATGCAGGAAATAAGCTTTAAGTTCCTTCCCGGTCGTTCTCCCTGAATCTTGAGTACTTCCCCGTTTGGCATAGGGATTCGTACTACTTTGTCCCGACAGACAATTCTGCTCCGTTTTGCGACAACCAATCCATACCCACAATCACATCAAAGCTTCCTAACTCGAAGGGTATCAAATCTATATCGAAATGTCCTAATGAGCACTTCCTAATAATCTCATCGGCCTGAGCAACTCTACCATTGGCCATTTCTACAGAGTAGCTAGTTTCTAGTCTACTAGGACTCAAATCAAGCAATTGCACAAACTCAGAAGATATAAAACTATTGTCTGCTCCAGTATCAAATAATATAGATGCAAAGTGATGATTGAGTAAGTGCGTACCCGTGACAACATTCGGGTCCTGACGAGCATCGTTGGCTCCAATGACGAATGCACGTCCCCGAGCTGCATTCCCTTGAGTAGTCGGGCCTTGATTCCCAGCTATAGCCATCACTTGCTGCTGGTTGTTTCCTTGTTGACCCGGTGCCCGATTCAGCCTGGGACACATGTTTCTGTATGATCGGGACTTCCACACTCATAACAAGCCCTTGCATTCCCGGCGGGGTTAACCGCGTTGACGGGTGCTACAAGATTCGGCGCAGTTCTACAGTCTCTTGCCAAATGCCCCGGGCGTCTACAGTTCGCGCACACCCGGCACTGCACTCCTGGGGGATGATGATAGTTGCACCTGTCACATTTGGGGTGCGGCCCCACATACTCTCTCTTGGCCTGAGACACGGCCACAAAATTCCTGGTCGTCTTGACCCTCTTCTCAAACTTTTCGGCACTCGACCGACTCGATTCCCCAACATCCTTTCGCTTCTCTGCTCCCCTGCCCAAAACCCCTGTTCTTACCATCTCATCATTAAAGCGCCAGCTTTCAGAATTGCGCTCTGAATAGTAGGAGGAGCAGCTGTTGTAACCATAGCCCTAATTTGAGGCGCAAGTCCCCAAATGTACCTCTCGATCCTCTTTGATTCCAGCGTGACCAGATGCGGAACCAATCTTGCCAACTCGTGAAAACGATCAGTATAAGCTGCATGCTCTGCCCCCACCATAGCATGATTCCAGAACTCATGCTCTAATTTCTACATCTCATTGAGGGGGCAGTATTCCTTGGTGATCAAAGCCTTGAACTCATCCCATGACATCTGCATCGCAGATTCTCTTCCTCTCACTTGAACCTGGGTGTTCCACCAGGTTAAGGCCTTGCCCTGCAGTGAACAGGTGGCATACTTGATTCTTTGGCTGTCGAGGCACTCACTAATGTCAATCACTGCCTCCATCTTTTCCAGCCACCTGGTTAGGGCTATCGCCCCACCTTTCCCATCGAATTCCCTTGGTTTGCAAGCCACAAACTCCTTGTATGAACATCCCCGACGTGCATTAACAACCACAGTTCAATATCGGCTGTACCACCATTTCCGGTCTCCTGGTTGCTTTCGTTTCCGGTCGGGTTTCCGTTTCCCACCTCAGTTTCGATTCCACCGTGAGCTCTTTCTCCATTATCTCCATCATCGTTGCCACCATCCCCGTGAGGGTGGTGTTGTTGGAGTGCGTCGCTCACTTGGGCCACGATAGTAGGAATCAGTGCGGCCAGCTGCTGAGCGATCAGGGCTGCCAAGCGTTCCCTGTTCCCTGATTGTTACTGGCAGGAGCATCACTTGTCCTTGGTGCTCTGCCTCTACCTCTACCTCTGCCCCTTGGGGCTTCACTCCCGCCACTATTGCTGCGGGTAACTCTTCGAGGCGGCATTTTCTAATCATAGAAAAGTAAACACATAAGCTTAAATCATTTCAAAGTGTATATCCATAACACTTATCAAGTCCAGTATTCCATGTCATATCACACTTATTGTCATCACACATCGCATGCAATTCGTGTAGTTCTCACACCATGAATTGGTAATGTCTCAACAATAATCCATCATAACAGTTGTAAATCCATGTATATAATCACGTTTAGTCTAGCGAAGGTTGTCTATTTCCTCCTCTTTCGAGGTTTCAGACATAGCCTCCTCAGGGTTAGTCTCAATGTCTAAGGTCAAGCGCATTAGCATGATCTGTGAAGATCTCTTCGGGTTTGATACCCGGATTTGATAAACCAACTCGGCGCGCAGAGGGAACGGAAGATCCAATAGGAGCGTCCCATAAAAGAGTGAGCACAAGGGCTCTCTCATAGGGTGGAAAGATCACATAACAGATAAATGAGCAATCAAGCAGCGAGGAACACATACACGAGATATAATATGCATACAGATTCCTAGCATGCAGATCTACATGAAGGTTCCTAGGTTATAGTCTAGGTCAAGCGTATTGCCTAATTCTCTATAACCAATGGCTCTGATACCAATCTGTCACACCCCCGCTAAAAGCGGAAACACGGGGATGTAACGAGACCGGGATCGTCATAACACATGGTAAGCGATAGAGATGGAATATAATAAATGGTGACAAGCGTGTCATGACGACACCCGACAACAAGGGGACTTGTGTCGTGTTTAGTCAATGTTCACGACAACATAGCCATAAGCATAAACATGATAATGATTCACATAATCACATAATGATGAAATTGTAATGTAAATTCCCACAACCCGGGAACAAGTTTCAAAAGATTGTAATTGTTTACACATATCAACATTGTTCAAAAAGATTGTTTGTCAAAATATGTTAAGTCCCAAAAATGCATCCTAGGGTCTCCACTAAGGCAGCACACCTAGATTCCTGGACTTGCATGATCACCTGAAAAGATATGCTCAAAACGGTCAACATAATTGTTGGTGAGCTCGCAGCTTTAAGTAATAAAACTGTAAGTGATGCTGTATAAAGTAAGCGTAATGGAATACCGTGAATACAGTTATATACACAAGTAAAATCACATGACATGAGCTTTGCAACCAAACCTAGCGACGTACACAAAGAAATTGTCGGCATATATTCACCCAAGGGCCCGTTCCTGGGGCCACTGATGGTACCAACTAGTATACCATCGAACAAGGGTGGGGGTGTCAACCCAGTAGTACTACCAATACCTAACCTTCGGTTCCCACACTGGAATTAAATAGTTGCAAAGATAGAACCACATAGCAGACCCAAGCATGTATCAGATAAGTACTTGTAACACAGTATCACGTTGATTCCTTGTATGTAAAATGTAAGTAAGTTGTACAGCATGGAAAATGAGTAAGCATACTTTTCCCCCAAGTTGTAAATGATTGAAATAGTTGTAGATGATTGAAATATTGTATAAGCGTAAAAAGGGGCCACGAAACTCACTTGTTAAGTGGTAAGTATGTATGATCGATGTATCCAAATGTTGAATGCAAAAGAACAGTCAAACACCTATTGACAGTTATTGATAAGCATTAATGATATGAAATAAGCACGTAATAATGTTCGGTCGGTTCGGGTTGTATCCGCTGGGTCGCGTATAACTCACACAAACAGACACATGTACTAGACCTTATGTAGATCCAAGTACTAGACATTGTCGCCATTATTGATGATGTTTGAGTAAAAGTTTTATTGTTATTGAAGAAGTATTGAATAAGTGTCAATAGTTATAAGTCGGTTGATAATTGTAAAGCGTCAGTTTAATTTGTTTAGAATAGTATTTGTGCCCTTTTTAGCGTTGACTTTAATATTTGTGGCCAAACAATGGCTACTGTGTTAATGTTACCTCAACATCACACGTCATACTCACACCACGCACAAGAAGGAAATCACACACCACAATTACAGTCGCACGACAAGACCAGACGCACGACTCAACCTCCATACGCACGAATCAACCCTCAATCGTGCGAATCAGCTTCATTCGTACGATTGAGCCTCCATTCGTATGACTGGCATTCAGTCGTACCACACAACACCCAATCGCACGACTCAACCTCCATACGCACGAATCAACCTTCAATCGTGTGAATTAGCTACTTTCGTACGATTGAACCTCCATTTGTGCGACTGGACTCCAGTCGTGCGAATCACGCACATTCGCATACACTCAGTCGGTCACCTGACTCAATCGCACACATTCATTCATACGCATGACTCAATCACATACACTCATTCGCGCGCATGACTCAACGCATACAACACACAGTCACACGACTCAGTCGCACGACATGCCCAGTCGCACAACTCAGTCGCACGATTGACTCAGACGCATGGTTCAGTCGCACGACTCACCCGGTCGCACGACTCAATCGCATGACAGACCCAGTCGCCTGGACAGCAGAATCGCGACTGTGGTCGGGCTGAGCAGCCCCCGGGCTGCTCTAAACGCGTGTTTTACACCACAAGGACTTCCAGAAACACTCTACAAACATACACAAACAAGAAACACAAGCAGAAAGACCTCACACGCACCCATACGACCTTGTGTGTTCGGGTTGAACCCGAACACCCGAAACCCTAGTTTTGGACAGCCGTGAAAAGGCAAGAAAATGGACAACCCAAGTCGTCTACCTGCTAGAAAGGAGTGAACTAGGCTGTAGATGAAGTCTAGACGACGAAAACGAGCCTAAGCGGGTCAGTTTTGGTGCTAGAATGAAGAAGTTGTGTAGAGAGAAATGAAGAAGATGATGAAAATGAGGGATTAGGGCTGGTAATGGGTTTATATACCCAACCCAAGTTTATAAAATTACAAGTTTAGTCCCTGCACTTAACCCCAGAGTTTCCAAAATTTGGTTCGGTTGAAAAACGACTTTATTAGGTTAGTCATATTAGTTATAAAATGCATTTAATGATATTATGACTTAAGAAATGGTTTTATTTGGTGACGTTTAATATATATAGAAATGATATATTTAGCGGTTTCGAAGATGAAAGTTTTAAAAGTTTTTAAGGTTAACATATGATTATAACGAATACACACGCACAACGATGATAAGGCACACATGATATCCACATAAAGAGTTAAATAAGGATGAGGAATGATCGATCAAAGGATAGTTAACAGATCACGTTAATTGACGGACCTTAAGGTGATGGATGTCACAGTATATCCAATGGAAAATTAAAAGTTGACAAAGTTCACTTTGTCAAACAGCTTGAGCAAAACCTATTAAGTGTTTCTTAGTTATGTGATCAAAAGCATTAAATGCTCTTCACAAACATGAGTGCATTATCCTCAAACTCGGGATGATAATTTCTCAGGAATTGGTGCTTCTTAGATCTCCCAGAAAAGGGGATATGTACAAGCTTGATATGAAAAATGCTTCCCCAATGGGTGAAGTGTCATGCTTTCTTTCCAAAGCTGATGGTGATGAGTCAACACTATGGCATAAACGAATGTGTCATGTAAATTTTAAGACAATGAATAAATTGGCTAGAAATAACTTGGTACATGGTTTGCCTAAAAAGGATTTTTTCTGCAAAGATAACGGTTTTGCATGCCTGAAAGGGAAGCAACACAGGACATCTTATAAATCCAAAGTTGTTAACTCCATCACCACTGCATTACACATATTGCACATGGATCTATTTGGTCCTACAAGTATAATGAGCATTGAAAGGAAATCATATTGCCTTGTAATTGTTGATGATTTTACAAGATTTACTTCGATATTCTTTTAAGAACTAAAGATGAAATTGATGAAATTTTAAAATCTTTTATTCTTAAAATAGAAAATCAAATTGATCACAAGGTTAAAATAATTAGAAGTGATCAAGGGACTGAGTTTAAGAACCACGTTCTTGACTCATTCTGTAACTCAAAAGGGATGGCCAGACATTAATGCTCCTAGAACTCCTTAACAAAATGGTGTTGCGGAGAGGAGGAACAGTACATTTATTGAGGCTGCTCAGACCACGTTAGCTGATTCAAAGCTGCCTCTAACATTCTGGGCAGAGGCAGTCAGCACTGTATGCTATGTGCAAAACAGGGTTCTTGTAGTTAAGCCATATGGAAAAACCCCTTATGAGCTATGTAACAAGAGGCCACCGTTCATTGCCTTTCTAAGGTCCTTTGGCAGCAGGTGTACCATACTTAACACAAAAGACAATTTGACAAAATTTGCTGAAAAGTCGGATGATGCTATCTTTGTTGGATATTCCTCTAACTCTAAAGCTTATAGAGTTTATAACATTAAAAATCAACAATTTGAGGAATCTTTCAACATTGTAGTTAATGAGCACACTCCTTGTGTTAGGGGGAATGGCCCTAATCATATCTTTGATTTAGAATTGTTTCCAAACTATTCTAAACCATCTTGTGAGAATGTTTCAGCTGGAACAGGTGCTCATAATGATTATGATGATGACCAACTGTTTGAGCTACCCAAAACTATTCCAAGTTCTCCAAGAGCTGCAACAAATCAAGCTCCCACTATTGGCAGATCTGACAGTATGACTATCTCAAGGGACAGTGGAGCTTCAACCAGTGATTCACCTGTTGACCCTCAAACTTCATCAGGTGACGCTGCACAACACCAAGCTGATGGAAGTAGCATCTTGAAGGAACATGCAACTGTTAATGCTGCTTCATAGCCAACAAATGATTATGTTTCTCATTCATTCAATCAGTCCTCATTGAATGAGTTTGAAACAGCAGCTGGACAAAGTTTTCAAGCTCCTGAGCAAAATATATCCAATTTGGATCTATACTTGCAACTGGAAGTAATTCCTAGACATAGAATTCACAACACTCATCCAACTGAGAACATCATAGGGAAAGTCTCTAAAGGTGTGAAAACAAAAGGACAAACTCACAATGCGAATGTCTGCTTGTACTCATGCTTTTTATCCCAAATGGAACCCAAGAAGGTAGAAGATGCCTTGAAAGATAGTAGCTGAGTTGAATTAATAAAAGAGGAGCTACTTCAATTTAAGAGACAAAAGGTTTGGAACCTATGTCCGCTACCATATGGTCAAGTACCTATATGCACAAAATGGGTTTTCATAAACAAGAGAAATGATAGAGGCTTAATCATCAAGAACAAGGCAAGACTAGTGGTTCAAGGATACACTCAATAGGAGGGAATCGATTATATTGATGTCTTTGCACCTGTTGCAAGACTTGAGGCAGTTAGGATCTTCCTTGCCTATGCTGCATCCAAGTATTTCATTGTTTACCAGCTTGATGTCAAGTGTGCCTTTCTATATGGGGATATAGATAAGGAAGTCTATGTGTGCCAGCGTCCAGGATTTGAAGACCCACAGCACCCCAACTATGTGTGCAAATTGGATAAAACTCTATATGGGCTGCACCAAGCACCTAGGCTGTGGTATGAGACATTGTCTTAGTTTCTCCTGAAGAATGGTTACACTAGAGGTATCATTGATAAGACTCTTTTCATAAGGAAGTCTGGAAATGACATCTTGCTCATTCAAGTCTATGTTGATGACATCATATTTGGTTCCTCAAATGACCAAATGTGTAAAGACTTTGAGAGCATCATGAAGAAGAAGTTTGAGATGAGTTCCATGGGAAAAATAAACTTTTTCCTTGAAATTCAGGTGAAGCAAATGAAGGAAGGGTTTTTCATCAATCAATCTAAGTATGTCAATGACATCTTATAAAGATTTGACATGAAAGATTGTAAGGCAGCCAAAACACCTATACCCAGAAACCATAATCTCTGCCCTTATACTGATCAACATCAGTATAGAGCAATTATTGGTTCTCTGATGTATCTCACAGCAAGTAGACCTGATATCATGTTTGCAACTTGCATCTGTGCAAGATATCAGGCTGCTCTAAAGGTGTCTCACCTAGTTTCTGCCAAGAGAATCATCAGATACCTCAAAAGAGCACCTAAATTAGGTCTCCGGTATCCAAGGGACAACAATTTCAAAATCTATATCTACTCTGACAGTGACTATGGTGGATGCAACATCAACAAGAAATCAACATCAAGTGGATGTCAATTTCTTGGTGGAAGGATCATCTCATGGAAATGCAAGAAGCAATCCTGTGTCTCAACATCAACTGCTGAAGCTGAATACATTGCTGCTACTAGTTGCTGTGCTCAGCTGCTGTGGATTCAGATTCAGATGATAGACTACGGATTCAACTTCATGAGCACTCCTATCCACATTGACAATAACAGTGCTATCTCCATTACTGAAAATCCAGTGAAGCACTCCAAGACAAAGCACCATTGATATCAGATACCATTTCATTAGAGATATTCATGAAAAAAATCTAATTAAGCTAATCAAAGTTGACCCAAATGAACAATATGTTGACTTGTTCACCAAAGCTTTTGATGAACAAAGATTCAAGTATCTTATTGCAGCTATTGGGATGATAAACATTGATTAGTCTATCTCATTTGAAAACCTTTCTAATGTGTAAAGTCTTGTGTTAAAACAATCTAAGCCTTGTTACAAAAGGTCCTTCTCTAAAATTTTCACTAAGTATAAATTCTTTCGAAGAGGAATTAACCCTCGGAAGATGTTTTACATATCTTCCGAAGCAAATTCCTCCAAGGATAATTTTCTTCTCGGAAGAATTTTTAGTCTCGGAAGTAGCGATTGATTACATATTAGATCTACTTCCAAAACTTATAACACTCTCCATTCGGAAAGCGATTTTTACTCTCAGAAGTAAGAACTTTAACTTCGGAAGTAAAATTGCCTTCAGAAGAACGTTACCTTCGGAAATGCTTTATACTCGGAAGAAAGACTTTACTGTGTAACGGAAATCTTTTGGGCACCACTCTGTAAAAAGTAAAGGTTTTGTTAATGATGTCGGATTATTTAAATGGACTAAACATTACCGCCCTTGTCACATCTTCCACTGAAACATCCCATCATCTTATCCAAACCCCCTAAACCACCATTTCACCCATTTAAATAACCCCGACTAATCACTTTCATCTTTTTACCAAATTTACTGCCCTAAAAGCTTCTTTCGTCTCCAATTCACCCAATTCCGAACTCATCTTCCTGCAATTTTCTCAAATGGCATTTAACCCTCAGCACAACCAAGTCAAACTCCTTGATTCTTCAAGGGATGCTGACTTCTCTGATATCATCTCCTTTCTTACCTAATCATCTTATTACACCGCTCTAACTGTTAACCCCATCTTTTACTCAATCACATGGCTGAATTTTAGGCCAATGGTCAGATTGAAACCCTAAATGGGGTTCGGATAATAAGATCGAGCATTTGTGGCAAGGAGTTGGTCATTTCCGAACAACTCATCAGGGAGCATCTTAAGCTTCATGATGAGGGCGCTCCTACAGAGTTCCCCAAGACAGATTTGGACAACACCTATATCCAAATGGGATATGGTGGAGATGTAAGCAGGTCAACCATCTACAAGTTTAACTTCTCTTACAACTGGAAGTTCCTGCTGCATGTTGTTTTTCATTACTTGTCCAACAAATCTGGGGGATGGGATCAAATCCCATATGAACTAGGGTGCCTAGTTCATGGATTGGTGAGAAGCCTCCGCTTTAATTATTCAAGGTTTCTTCAGCACATAATCAACTGTGAGCTGGACCAGAGTCAGCTTGTCTGTACAGCTTCTCTGACTGTCCCTCAAATGAGGTCGGCCATCTTCAAGACTTTGAAGAGAGTGTCCACCAATTTCACCAGAAGACATACTACACTTATTCCAGGTATGACTTGGCCAATGGCTCCTGGTGACATCCTTGTTAACCCCACAGATGATGAACCCACACCAGCAACTATCCTCACATTGCCAAATTTACCTTCTCACCCCATCACTATCACATATCAAAGACGCCCCAAACGAACCCTTGTTCAATCTTCTCTAATTGAACAAGCTCCTCTTGTTTAATCCAAAAAGACTAGAGTGGAACACTAGGCTCCAACTCAGTTTGAGGTCTTACCATCCTTCACAGTTGACCTCAATATGGGTATTGAGTCTCCTCAGTCTCAAACCCATGAGCCCAAAACCCAAGCTGAAAACCCTCAGGGTGAGTCTCTATACTCCCCTGAGCAGCCAAAAAGGGACAGCCCCACCATAGGCTCAATGCCATTAGACATTGACCAAGGTCCCGGGTCATTAGGCTTAACCTCTATATCCTTTACTGACCTATTAATAGGAACTGATGAAGAGATTATGTCTCTTCAGGGTAATGAAGTTGATCCACAAGACCATCTCAAGGATCAATAGAGCCTAGAGAGACCTCTTATCTCTAGCCCCCATCAGCAAGCCTTTACTGAGGTGAGTCCCACTAATGTGGAGGGGACTCATGTAGATTCAGCTGCCACTACTGAAGGAGCCTCAATGGACCTTCAGGACAGTGGTAACATCATTGAGACTGAATCTACGGCAACCATGCCCTTTGATGACTCTGAAAGAGACATCATTGAGCAAGGGAAACTAGGGTGCCAAGAAACCACATCTGGTGGTGAGGATGAACATACTAGATACGTTACCTCATCTCCCCATGATTTTTCAAAAGAAGATGAGGGAAGACTGCAACTCACCATTGAAGACCTACTTTCTAAAGTGTCAAACCTTGAATCTAAGGTTAAGACTTTAGAGGATAGGTCTTCCACTCAGCAACTTGAGATTGAAAATCTCAAGGCCAAACTAGCTGAGAAACAGATTGAGACGTTTGTTAGGCATGTACCAATTCAGGTCTCATTGACCTCTTCCTCTAGCTCATCAAGCTCTCAAGATGATACTACCAAAAAGGGAGAGAGTGTTCAGGGACAAAGCCAAAGACAAGAGGAACCACAGAGTCAAGCTCTCACTTCCTTAAGTTCAAGATACCCCATGCAACAAGCTTCAGTTTTTCCTGAGCCTCCTCCAGTTGTGATTCAAGTGGATCAAAGGATGCTCCAAGATCTCAACAGGTTCTTCAACAAGTTCCTGATGGAATCTCTCATTGAACAGCCAAGTCCTGACTTGTCTGTGATCTACTTTGGAGCTCAAGAGCTTCAGAGGTTGAATGCACCTGCTACTTTTATTGAGGAAGTTGGTCAACCTAAGGTCCAAATGGAACCTGAGATTAATTTCGAAGGGGAAACAAGGACTGATGGCCCAGCAACTGAGATGGTTGGGACAGATAGTGCATTCTCACAGACTTCCGAAGCACAAGTCAAAGCCTCGGAAGAACAACTTCAATCTTCCGAAGCTGAGATTGTAGCTGCGGAAGGACTATTCTCTTTATCCGATGATCTAATAGTCACAGATGCAATCCTAGAACTTGCATCTGAGGTTAATAGGGAGGATTTTCTCACCCAACCCCTAGCTCAAACATCAGCATTGACTCCAGCTCCCATTTCCACCACTCAACCTGAACCTTCCATCCAAGAACCCCCAAAGTCTAGCACTTCTGAAGATGTCAAAGGAAAGAGGAAGATGACTGAGGAAGAGCTTCAGGAGGAAGCAAGGTTAGAAAAGCTCAAAAGAAAAGGTAGACTTCCAACTGGGAAGTTGCTAGCTGCTAGTAGCAAAGCAGCTGCAGCCAACTAGGAGGCTGTCAACAACAAAAGAAGAGTGAAAATCATTGACAGACTTGTCAATTTAGGAGTTGTGAATGAATACGTACTCCTGCTACCATTAGAGAAGTTAGTTGAGTTAGAGAAGACAACTTTGCTGCAAATTTAGCAAAACGAAGAAGTAGGAAGGTTGGCCTTAGAGGAAGAAAGGGAGAAGAAGAAAAGAGAAGCTGATCAGCAGCTTAGGAGAGAAAGGATAACTTTCCTAACCTCCAAGGGTTTCTCTCTAGAAGAACTATCTCCACATAACAATCATACGATCTTATGGATCTTCAACAGAGAGCAAGATCAAATGAAGAAGGAGAGAAAGAAAGCTGCTAAGGAGAAGCTGAAGCTGAAGAAGAAGAAAGAAGAGGAAGCAGGACTCGCTGCTGCCAAAAAGATAGGTGAAAAGACCTGGATGAAAGACTATCTCCGGGCTCATGGCTTCTCTGGCAGGCAGGTGGGTCCTATGTCTGAGAAGAGCCTCTAGCGACATGTCAGTGACATAAAGGCTGACATTCGTTCGGGGAAAAGGAAGGAGATGTATAGAAGGGGACAGGGGATGATCTTTAAACCAACCACTCAAACCCAACCACAACCTGAACCAATTTCTTTTCCATTCCCTATCAAGACTGAACCAACGACTGAGCCTTACACTCTTGAACCTACACCATTAACCCTACCAACTTCCTCACCTCAACCACCTAAACTACCCATCCTCCAACCCAAAACACTCGCCAGAACCCAAACACCACAACCTACCTAACAACCTCCCAAACCATCCCCTCAGCCTTCCAAACATCTCTCCTTAGAGGAGTTCAAGGCAATCAAGACAAAGCTCATCAATTGTACAACTCTGAGCAACATCTCTTATGAGGAGGATTCTGTCAAACTGACTTATGTTGATGGATTCTCATGTTCCCTCACTAGAGATCAATTTCTTGATCTGCCCAGAGGAACATTGGACCAAGCTGCAAAGCTCCTTGGCCTCAACTCAGATACTATGAATGAGGAAGAAAAGAAGCTTAAGAGAAGGTTGGTGACTATACTGGATACGAAGAAAGGAGACAAGGTACCAAGTCAACCCCTTATGCCTAGGAAGAAGATTTTCCAGTTGAGGTTCGAAGACTCTTCTCACAACTTTGTTGTTGAGAGAGAGAGTGGAGAGCTAAACAGGCTAAATGCCTCATCTCTGCTACACTTAAGCAGATTTGATATTGTTGAGTTAGTAGAGAAGCCATTATCCAACCCCTTCAACTCTGAAGTAGCTGCTCACATCAGAAATCACCTAAGCAGTCTTCATCTGGCCGAGCTAACTGCTAGGACCAAGATAGAAGAAGAGTTGAAACGGAGTGAGGAGGAGAAAAGGAAAGGATCAACAACCAAAGGCAAAACCTTTCTTCAAATGGTTGAGGGTCCCGAAGTTGAATCCATAGTTACATGGGAGTATAACTACAACTCCCGTCAACTAACTCTCTTCAGGGGGGCATAACAAAGGGTACATGTCATTCAGAGTGATAGACTAGATCTCCTATCAACTAATGACTTGTACAAACTTCTCAGCACCACTTCAGGAAAGAATAAGGAAACAGACAAACATCTTTAGTCCCTGGTGCTGAAGGTTTTGAGAAGTAGAAACAAGTGAGGTTTTGGTAGCATCAGCCTAGGGGGAGTTTGTTGGATCTTGAAAGGCTTGTACAACCAAAACCAAATCACTTAAACTATTTTGATGCAACTAATAAAAGACATTCGAAGCTAAGTGTGGAACTTCCGAAGGAAAATGAGTTCTTCCGAAGACAAAGTGTAAGATAAACTTCCGAAGGAAAACTCCAACTTCCAAAGACAAAGTATTCACTTCCGAAGATCAAGACTTAAAAGAAAAGATCAGAAGTCAACTTTCAAAGTATGAAGAAATGAAGAAGTCCTCAAGCCTCGGAAGAAGTAGCCTCTTCCGAAGTATAAGTGGCTTCGGAAGAACTTGTTCTTCCGAAGCCAACTAACCTTCGAAAGACACTACTATGAACCAGTGGACATAAGTATGGTCTCTCTGACACTCCATTGCAGACCTCTGAGATACTGCATGGCGTTTTCTCAAAATCCATGTAATTGACCATACTTTATTTCACTGTTCACCTTTATAAGTTAGTACAGTTGACAACTTTAGTTGGTGACAAAAGGTAAGTCATGGACCTGTCATGACTACCATATCTTAGATAATACTTTATCAAAGATACCTTAACTTTAGCATTGTAGTATATGCTTTAGTCTTAGGTTTCCAGCTGGTATCAAAGTATATCCGCTTGTAGGTAGTAGTATATATAGTTTCTCATTGTAACTCATGTAATATGCTTATAAGAGTCTTGTAATACTTTGAGTTTAGTATTATATACAAGGAATTAAAATTCTTTAGTATTGTTACATATACTTTGTTAAGGAATTAAAATTGTTTTATTGTTTTCCATTCAACACTCTCTTAACAAGTTACATGTAATTGAATTTGTATGTTTTATGCTTTCGATTTTAAGCATTTTGATAACATAATAGAAATTTCGTGTAACTGATTTTTGTGTGTTTTACCATTTCAGCTTATGTTCAATTTAGGCATCTTGTAAGTTAAATGAAAAAGCCTTTTGAATCTAGAAAAAACATTTAAGTAATACAGATGGATTTATGCATTTTTGTAGTTTAAATGAAAAAGCCTTTTAAATCTAGAATAAAACCATAACATCTCATTAGACAATGCTTTAGGATTGTAAGAAAAAAAATATATCATGGAAAAGGGCCCCAAAATTTTAGTTCGTTTTAGGCCTCCGAAATGATTGAGCCGCCCCTGAATAACCCTAATTAATTTAATAAAAAACCTGACAGACAGTTAGTGTGTAAGTATATGGATCTTACTCTAAGTTAATCGATTAAAACAAGTTATTTCTATTAAATTATGTTTTCATAAACCAATTTTGCCACTAAGAAACCAGTTCTAGAAATGAATACGATTGCTTGTTTATCATATTTTGAAATCAATTTAAGCTCTCGTGTTTATTTGTTTTCATGTTTCTTAATTTCCTTTCTGATGTAGTATCATCAATGGGAGCCACGATGATCTATTTACATTAATATTTTTTTATTATTTTTAGTTAAATGCATACATCTATAAACACATTTAAAATGACACAATAAATTAAAAAAAAACTCATCTAAACTTTATACTTTTATTATTTACATTGCTACTAAGTAACCAATAATTCTCGTAGTTGAAAATAAACATTATACGATTGGACCGAATATGCATTACGCATGTCATGTTTTTCGATGTACGTAGTATCGCCGATGGGAGCCACTTCATTGACGGATCCATCTGTCGGTGAAAGTCTTTTGAGTGGTTTGTTTATAAAATACATTTATTAATTTGGAGAACATAAGGAATTTATAAGCATTAGAGTAAATTACACTGATGGTTTCCTGTGCTATGATTAAATTGTGGTTTAGATCACCTGGTTTGGAAAACTATAAGGTCAGTCTCAATGTATGTATAAATATAAAAGGTTTGATTCCTGAGTTGGATGGATAGTTAATTTTGTTAAATGTCGTGAAATGACCAAAATGCCCCTCAGTATAATTAATTAAGTTACTTTAATATACATAGACAAAAATACCCATTTGTTAATTTTCGTGCATCACTGTCACCACATAAACGCTACCACATGCACCACCATCCTCCTATCACCACCGTAACCCATTACCACCTCAAAACTAACCCCTTTAGGATCATCGACGGTTGGAGGTTGTGGTTGGGCAGCAATGGTTGCAGAGATGTAGGTTGGGCGGCGATGGTTGAAGAGACGGAGATTGGGCGGCCATGGTTGTAGAGATGATGGTTGGGCAGCCATGGTTGTAGAGATGATGGTTGGGCGACACTGGTTGCAGATTGTTTTGAATATCTGTTTTACTATCCAAATCTGTAGCCAAAATTTTAGATAGTTAAATCTGTAACCTAAAATATCAAACATCTGAAATTAAGATGTTCAAATTTCCAAAGATCCGAATTTAAACATCTAGAAAAATCCCATGCATTTGATATGGCATAGACTGCATCCACCCCTTCCTTGAAGTCTTAGATGCACTCCATAGTGATGAACTAATTCTATATATATTAATTCAAGTAGGATTCTACAGTAAAAATAATATTAAAATAATTGTAATGTTTAAATATTTTAATTCAGGTAGGATTCTACGGTTCAAATAATATTAAAATAATTGTAATGTTTAAATAATAATAATAATGTATCATCATTTGTTTATGACATATTTATTAAACGTTTTAACTGATCAACTTTGATACCTTCACACCCAAACATCTTTTATAATTTAAAATAATTCTAATGTTTAAATAATAATTAATTTAGGTAGGATTCTTGATGGTGGAATGTATATAAATTTTGATAATGATTTTTCGCATAGATTCAATTTTAATTGGTTACATACTAATACTTAACCACACACACAAAAGGCAAGTGTACCTGTCGTGTGGTAATATAGTGATGATAAGAACCGAGTATCAATCCGTGGACACACCTAGCCTACTCAACAACCTTAATGTTTGACTACCAGATTTGGTTTTGCTAAGAAAATGATAAGTTGTATTGATAAGATTTTTAAGGTTTAAAAACAACAATTAAAATAAAGTAAAATAAGATTGAAGCTTTTGGATTTAAAACTAGGGAAAAAAGGCTATCATCCTAATTAGATTACACTTATGTAACTATGATGAATTGGTGGTGTGATTAAAGATATTGATTAATATAATTATGTTAATGTTTATAAAATGAGCTGGCGCGATTTCTTGTCTATCCACTCCGTAGTGACTAGGATTACGTCAGGTTGAGTTTTACTACTTAGATTAAAGCCCTAATAATGTAGGTAAATCTTTTGTGATCTTTTAGACATACGATCTCTGAAAACATAACTTAATGTTAAAAATAGAGTTGATCAAGTTCCTTCCTAACATACCATTAATTTTAGAAAACCGTAACAATTACTGTAGATTTCTCAGACTAATAAAAGGGAACATGTAATTGATCAGAAAGTTAAAGTGATATGATTTATAATAACCATTTCTAGTTCATTAGCCATGGATTTATTATGAAGACCGGTTTCGCGAATGAAAGTTGATCATACGTTTTTCAACCGTGTTTGACAATCACAATCACAAATCATAAAGTTATAACTTCCCGTTCAAATGTAGATGCTACCCATCAAAAGTTTTCCCAAGACCACCATAACATTAATATAATATTTATCACACCATTAGTTCATCATAAATTACATAAGTTTCATCCAACTAGGATGATAATAAGAGTTTAGCTCATAATGAGCTTGAACATAACAGCACATAACATAGAAGATAGATATGAAATCATCGGTGAAATGGAACAATCAAACCAGTGATCCACAATGGATGATATTTAGACAATCTCGAGCTTCTTTCAAGTGTTGTATGTACCTCCCAAGCCTCCAAATAGTCTTGAAGACTTGATTCCCGAGAGAATTCTACAGAGTAACTCTCCCACCAAAGCTTGCCAAAATGGTGAACTTAGGCCTCTATTTATAGGCTTTCTGGAGTGTTTAAGCACGGGCCCGTGCCTAAAAGGCACGGCCCCATGCTAGTACAATGCTTACGAAAGTTGGTCGGCTCGTACGTACAGATGTTGTTGGGCACGACCCCGTGTTGGAGATGGGGCACGGCCCCGTGCTTACTTTTGGGGGACAGTACTTTTTGTCCTATCAGATGTCCAAACACGAGGGTGTGCCAATTTGAGCACGGGGGTGTGTTTCAGGCAAGGCATGGGAGCGTGCTTAATGAGGCACGGCCCCATGCTTGGACTCCAAAGCTCGGATTACTTCAATTTCTTGTCAAATATGCTCCTTTTGTCCATCTTGCCCTTTTTAACACCTGAAAACACAATTTAATATTTTTAAGTACATAATTATCATTTTAAGGGAGACATTAAGGAATAATTGATATGCTTTTGATATGATTTTTATGTATAGTTTAGAGCACATCAAACATCTCCATACTTTAACTTTGCTTGTCCTTATGAAAAATCACTTAAAATGACAATTCCACCAAAAACCAAATAAATCAAATAATAAATATGTCTTTCGGGAAATACACAAGTAAATATTATTTCATCCAAATGTAAACATTTTAAACATATGTAAAATGATATCTTGGCAAGGAACAGATTAGTTAGTAAAGATTATTATCATGTAAAAATCCACACTTCTCACAAGATGCATGTAAGGATTCCTGAAGTCTGATGCAACCCAAAACAGCTTAAGTGTCTCAGCAAACATGCACTAAGTGCTGAAGTGAAGAATGCTTCGGAAGTTTTACACAAAGCATTAGAAAATACTCTAAGTGTAAAATCTTCCGAAGCCAAGACCAATATCTTCCGAAGCCAAACATGAAGTCTTCCGAAGCTTCAGAGACAAAGTCTTCCGAAGCCTCATCCTATGAAGACAGATTTCTTCCGAAGACTTTTAGTACACATGCTTTATCTGATGTACTGTTCCATAAAGCACCTTTTCCGCTGCATCTCTGTAAAGTCACCATCTTACATGAGTTGGTGAAAAGGGTCATGCTTTTGGTAACTGTACATTGAGGTCTTGAGTCTGTAACTTTCCACTTTATGTACTTTATCCTTTTTGTATTGTAAAAGGATGTGAGCTATGGCATGTCATAGTCACAAGGTCAAAAGGCAGATATGCCTTTTGATCCTACAATTGATTTTGTTTGTGTCTAGTCAATTGTATCCAGCTGGCCTTCAAAGTATGGCCGGCTGTAGGTTGTAGTATAAGTATTTCAAGTTCTTGTATCTTTTCTTAATGCTTTGTAACACTTGTAAGAGAACTTGAGAAAGCAATATACTGCCTCCTTGAAACCCAACTCTCTTGTTCTGTCTCTTTACTTACTTGTGTTCTTAGCATCATACTTGGTTACCCAGTTCACTGTTTGATTAGAGATTAGTTATTCTCCTCATTGTGTGATTGTGTTGTAATTGTAGTTAAGCCCTTAAACGGTCCTGCAATTGGTATCAGAGCATTCCAGGCTCTTGATATAAGATCTAACCATCTTAAGATCCCTCACAACACACAAAAGCTAAACTCTTCAAATGGCTGCCATCTCTAAGACTGATATGGAGACTGGAACCATGAACAAATCCCCACTGATCACTCTTGATGATTTTGACACCTGGTGTATGAGGATGGAAGGCTTCATCAGGTCTCTTGATTCAAGAATGTGGGAATCTGTTGAGAATGGACCTTTCATACCCAGCACCCCCTCTGCTACTGGTGCTGGTATGATTCCTAAAGATGTGGCCAACTACTCAGATGAAGATAGAAAAAGAGTAGAAATTGATAGGAAGGCCATGACTGCTCTTCAGACTGCTCTCCCAAACTCTGTATACAGAGGCTTCAAGAAGTGCAAGACAGCCAAACAGCTGTGGGATGCACTGAAGCTGATGTATGAAGGCTCCTCTGAAGCCAAGGAGAACAAGAAAGACCTTCTGAAGCAGCAGTTTGAAAATTTCACCTTCAAGGCAGGTGAGACCATGACTCAACAATACTTCAGGTATGTTGAGATTGTGGATACCCTAGTGGATGGAGGAGTTCCTCTTGAGAACAGGGACATTGTAAGGAAGTTCATGTCATCACTTCCTAGGCAATGGACACACTATTGTGTGGTGATCAAGAGGACTGAGAACCTTAAGACTCTTACTCTTACAGAGTTGTATGGGATTCTCAGTGGATACCAGATGGAGATGAACATGCAAGGTTCATCTGGCAACTCCAACAATCAAATGGGTTCAGCCCTTCATGTGGTTGAAAGGGACAGCATAGAACCTCAGCATCATCTCTTATGCTACCCTGACAACTCACAAAAGGGTCCTTTCATCACCTTCCCGGAGACACCAAGGGAGAACTTTACTCAAGGAAGCCCATTCCAAGAGACAAGTTCTTCTCAAGCCTTTGTGTCTGCAGATGAAAGCTGTGGGAATTATCTCTTCACTCTTGAAGACCTGGACTGTATCCATCCAGATGACCTGGAATACATGGAGATAGTTCAGCAGATGGCTCTCCTCACTCACAGAGCCAAGAAGTTCTACAAGAGGACAGGAAGAAGATTCCCAAGCAATGCTACCAGCAGCAAGTTTGGGCTGGATAAAAGCAAAGTTAAGTGTTACAACTGTAACCTTATGGGTCACTTTGCCAGGGAGTGTAAGGCACCTAAAACAAATGGGGGCCAAACACAACCCAGACCAAACTTTGCTGACAAAGCTCCTCAAGCTGAGAAGACAAAGCAACATGCTGCTGTTGCTGTTGAAGAAGGAGGCTTTGACTGGAGTTTTCAGGTGGAGGATGCTTCTCCAAACCAAGCACTGATGGCTGACCATGATGAAGCCAAGGTATTGGAACATCTTTGCTCCCCTGAATGCATTGCTAAAGTAAATAGATACAGGTCCTATAACCTAGAGATGAGATCTGATCTTGAGTCATTAAACATATTAAAATCTGATTTTAGAAAGTCTGAAAATGATTACAAGTTAAAGATAGAAGACTTGGAGAAAACCATTTCAGTACTAAAACATGAACATACAGATTTCAGAACTCAGATCCAAGATCTTATCACTAAGTTAACTGAGTGCCAGGCTGAGCTTGTGATCAGCAAAGCCAAGGCAGAGAAAAGTGTTCTTGAAGAAGAGACCTTCAAGAACATGATATCCTCATCCCTGCACAACAAAATTTGTTATCAAAACAGACAGGGACTAGGATCAAATGAGATAGCTCCTCCACACACAATCTTGTCTGTAAGATCTCCTAGGTGTGGAACTTGTGAAGATGAGCTTCCTCTCATAGATCCTGTAAGTGAGGATGATGAAGAAGTGATAGTGAGGAATTCCTCTGAGAAGAGTGAAGAAGAGGATTCTCCCAAGGGCCACTATCCTTCTGAGGAGAAGAAATCAACTGGGATGACCAAGTCCAAAAGAAAGAACTTGATCAGAAAGAGCAAAAGAAAAGCAAAGAAAGCTCAAGAAATCAAGGCTACTTTTGATGCCAAGCAGAAACAAGTTTTTATCTCTGCAGGCTTCAAAGTAGTAAGGACTGAAGACATCAACCAAGACTCCTTAGCTAAGAGTCATGGTTCTTGTTCAAATCATCTCAGTACCAAGAAGAAGACTGATTTGCTGTGTACCACTGCTGCACAGCCTGGACCATCAAACTCCAAGAACAGTTCACAGCCCAAGGGAACTGTCTCAGCATCTACCAAGATGAAGATGGAGAGGGGATGTGACCAAAGTTAGTCTTGTTCTCAAAGGGAGACTTCTTTGAAGAAGATAATGTTATGTGTTATGTGTGAAAGTACTTCTCACATTGCTAAGGATTGCCCATACAATCCTAAAAGTACTGTCCACATGACTAAAACAAAGACTTCAAAGAGTCTCAAGAAATCTCAAGCTTCGGAAGGAAAGTCTGTTTCCTTCGGAAGCTCCAAATCAAAGAAGGAGGTAAGTGGAAAATTACCTTCGGAAGCAAAGTTGGTCTCGGAAGAAAGGAATTCTTCCGAAGCACTAAAGTCTGCTGCAGTGACTGTAGACTCTTCCGAAGGATCAGTCATCAAAACTTATGAAGTTCTAAAAGCTTCTAAGGTTTTGAAGGTCAAGTCCAAGACTCCAAAGATGGTGTGGAAGTCTAAGAAAGACCAAATGACTGAGGTTTCTCCATCAACAACAGCTGAAGATCCCTATAGTACAACCATAGGATCTATTACTGTTGCATTACCTTCTTTTACTGTTAATGAGCCCAAGACAAGTAAGGCTTGGGTTTCAAAATGTAACTAATCATCTTCTCTGTGCAGGAACAGCTCAAGACCAACAGGAATGTTTGGATAATTGACAGTGGCTGTTCCAGGCACATGACTGGCAATAGGTCTCTACTCCACAATTTTGAGAGGATTGATGGAGGACCAGTTGCTTTTGGAGGAGATGAAGGTGGTTACATTTCTGGAAGGGGCAAGGTCACAAATGGTAAGCTCAGCATTGAGAAGGTAAACTTTGTCAAGGAGCTTGGGTACAATCTTCTGAGTGTATCCCAATTTTGTGATCAGAGTCATAACATGCTCTTTACTGAGCATGAGTGCATTGTTCTCAAACCTGGTGTGGTCATTCCTCATGAGCATATCCTGCTCAGAGCCCCCAGGAAAGGGAACATGTACAAGATGGATTTGCAAGAAACATCTCCCTCAGGAGAAGTTTCATGCTTTCTATCTAAAGCAAATAGTGATGAGTCTTTCCTATGGCATAAAAGAATGTGCCATGTAAACTTTAAGAACATGAATAAATTAATTAAACATGATTTGGTAACTGGAATGCCAAAGAAAGAGTTTACTAGTGATGATCATTGTGTGGCATGCCTGAAAGGGAAGCAACACAAAGTATCTCACAAGCCTAAGGAAAAGAACTCCATCACTACTCCCCTACACTTGTTACATATGGATCTCTTTGGCCCCACCAGTGTAATGAGTTTAGGAAGGACCTCTTACTGTCTGGTGATCACAGATGATTTTACAAGATTCACTTGGGTCTTCTTCCTTAGAACTAAGGATGAAACCCCTGAGATTCTGAAGAATTTCATCTTAAAAGTTGAGAATCAATGTGATCACAAGGTCAAAACCATAAGATGTGATCAAGGAACTGAATTCAAGAACCAAATCCTTGATGCATTTTGTGATGAAAAAGGTATTACAAGACAATATAGTGCTCCCAGGACTCCTCAGCAAAATGGAGTTGCTGAAAGGAGAAACAGGACACTTATTGAAGCTGCAAGAACTATGTTGTCTGACTCTAAACTGCCTATCACCTTCTGGGCAGAGGCAGTCAATACTGCTTGCTATGTGCAAAACAGAGTTTTAGTAGTTAAGACACATGGTAAGACTCCTTATGAACTTTGGCACAAGAGGAAACCTTTCATTGGTTTTCTCAGGTCATTTGGATGTCCCTGCACCATCTTGAATACCAAAGATCAAATTGCCAAGTTTGCTGAGAAATCAGATGATGGACATTTCATTGGATACTCTTCTCAAGCTAAAGCTTATAGAGTATACAATCTCAGAACTAGAATTGTTGAGGAGTCAGCCAATGTGACTTTCAATGAGCACACTCCCTGTGTGGCTGGTTCTGGTCCGGATTGGCTGTTTGATCTTGATTTAGTTACCAACTGTTTTAACAAATCTTGTGAGCATGTTTCAGGATCTGCAGAAAATCTAAATACAGGTGATCCTGATCCAAGATTTGAGCTAGGAAGATCCTCAACTCATACATCTTCAGCTCCAGTTGGAACTACTTCAGCAAATGAGGTTTCTATCAGCACAACAATGACAAATTCAGCTGATACATCTGGCATGCCTTCAAATTCCAGCTCAGAGGCCTCTCAACCAGATAAAGATACCTCACTTGTAGAAGACAACAATGGTGATGGTGATAGTGATCAGGAATTTCTTGATGCTAATAACCACACCATAGATGACAACATCAATGATGTCTCACACTCATTGGATCAAGTTAATCTTGATAAGTGTGATAATGTGGAGGGTGAATCTTCAGGACCAGATTTAAATTTCTCAAATTTAGATCTTTCCCAGCAACTTGCTGTGATCCCTCAGCTAAGGATCCACAAGTCTCACCCTACCACAAACATCATTGGAGATGTTGTCACAGGGGTAAGAACAAGAGGACAAACCCATGAAGCAAATGTTTGTCTTCACTCTTGTTTCTTATCTCAGATAGAGCCCAAGAAAGTTGATGAAGCTCTAAAGGATGGAAGTTGGGTTGAAGCTATGCAACAAGAGCTGCTTCAATTCAAAAGGCAGAAAGTTTGGAACCTTTGTCCTCTTCCTCATGGGAAGACTACCATTGGAACCAAATGGGTTTTTAGAAACAAGAAGGATGATAGGGGAATCATCATCAAGAACAAGGCAAGACTAGTTGTTCAAGGATACACACAAGAAGAAGGGATTGACTACACTGATGTCTTTGCTCCTGTAGCAAGACTAGAAGCTGTTAGGATATTCCTGGCATTTGCTGCATCCAAGAACTTCAAGGTCTACCAACTTGATGTAAAGTGTGCTTTCTTATATGGAGTGATTGATGAGGAGGTTTATGTCAAACAGCCACCTGGTTTTGTAGACCCTGATCATCCTGATTATGTCTGCAAGCTTGACAAAGCTCTTTATGGGCTGCATCAGGCACCCAGAAAGTGGTATGAGACACTATCTAAGTATCTCTGCAAGCATGGATACAGAAGAGGTACTATAGATGGAACCCTCTTCATCAAAGGACAGGGAAATGACTTATTGCTGGTTCAAGTATATGTTGATGACATCATCTTTGGTTCAACTAATCCAAAGCTCTGCAAAGACTTTGAGAAGCTGATGAAGGACAGATTTGAGATGAGTTCAATGGGAGAACTCAACTTCTTTCTGGGAATTCAAGTGAAGCAAGTTGAAGATGGCATCTTCATAAGTCAGTCAAAGTATGTTCAAGACATACTCAAGAGGTTCAATATGACTGATTGTAAGATTGCTAAGACACCCATAGCCAGAAACCACTCCCTTGGTCCAGATCTTGAGGGGGAGTGTGTAGATGAACACTTATACAGGGCTATGATTGGGTCTCTTATGTATCTTACAGCTAGCAGGCCTGATATCATGTTTGCTACATGTATTTGTGCAAGATATCAAGCCAACCCTAAGATGTCTCACTTAATCACTGTGAAAAGGATTTTAAGATACCTCAAAGGTGCTTCAACACTTGGTCTATGGTATCCAAAGAATCCAAATTTCAATCTGTATGCCTATACAGACAGTGATTATGGTGGTTGCAATATGACTGCAAAGTCTACATCTGGGGGATGTCAATTCCTTGGTGGAAGGGTGGTCTCATGGCAATGCAAGAAACAATCCTGTGTGTCTGCATCAACTGCTGAGGCTGAATACATTGCTGCTGCAAGCTGCTGTGCTCAAGTGCTTTGGATTCAAAATCAGATGCTGGACTATGGATTTAACTTCAAGGAGACTCCTATCCACATAGACAACAATAGTGCTATCTCTATCACTGAGAACCCTGTGCAGCACTCAAGGACCAAACACATCAACATCAGGTATCATTTAATAAGAGATAACTATGAAAAAGGATTAATCAAACTAGTCAAAGTTCATACAGATGAACAATATGCTGATCTGTTCACCAAAGCTTTTGATGAACAGAGATTTAAGTATCTGATATCAGCTATTGGGATGATTAACTTTGAGTAGACTTTTTATTAAAACTAATTCTAATTATTTCTTCTTAAAATATGTGTGTCCTAAGTTGTCTAGTTCATCACTTTCATAAGCTCATGTTTTCTTTGGATGTAAAATTCTTTTTGAAGACTTTCCTTAGATTCTTGAAAATTTCTGATACTTCGGAAGATAAGATTTTATCTTCGGAAGAAAAACATGTCTTTAAAATAAATAACTGTCTAAGAGATTTTACCTTCGGAAGAAGTAAAGTTCATCTTCCGAAGCTTAAAATTTTATCTCAGACACTTATCTATTTTCAAGAACCTTTTCCTTCCGAAGCAAAATTAACCTTCGGAAGCTTTGTTTATTTTCAAACAAAGCATTCAAAGGTTTATTTCTCTTCCGAAGCATAAATTATCAAGACTCTCAGGAAAATCTTCCGAAGCCATTTTAGCTTCGGAAGCTTTTTAAATCAAAACTTCCGAAGACAAATAAACTTCGGAAGCTTTTCGAATTCCAAGAAAACTACTTTTTGAGCAAAAGTAAACTACTTTTTCAGAGGTGGGACCGACTTTCGGATTTCAAAGTTTATCCTCTTTCATTAACTTTGGTTCAAATCCCTTTTCATATAAATACCCAACGGTTCCCCCTCTTTCCCACTATCTTCCTCAATTCTACTGTTTCTCTAACCTAATTCTCTAAACCGCCTTTGCTTTCTACCTTTCTTCACCCTTAAGCTTCTAAAATGGCCAACCTTAACCGCAGAAACAACCCTGATTTCTCCATGCAACTACACAGGCAACATAATCAAGTTGCTCTGTTAAGCTCTGAGAAAGATGCAAGTTTCTCAGAGATTTGCCAATTCTTGACTCTATCTAACTACTTCACCTCCCTGACCATTGATCCTCCTCTATATGAGGATCAGTTGCTTGAATTCTGGAAGACCTGCCAAGAGGTCATTATGGATGGGGAGAAGGCACTGTCTGCCACAGTGCAGGGAAGGACAGTCTTCATCACTCCGGCCATCATTAACCAACATCTACAGCTGGATGATGAAGAAGGTGAGGTGTCCTTTCCAAAAGAAGCTGTAAATCATTCTTTTGAGCAGATGGGCTATGAAGGAGATTTCTCTGTAAAGACCTTTAGGAAAGGGAAGGTCTCATCCCAATGGAAATTCCTGCTCCATGTGGTTATCCACAGCTTGTCAAACAAGCATGGTGGATGGGACCAGATTCCTGAGGATCTCTCCTTCATTGTTCATGGAATGGTTCAAGGGGTCAAGTTCAGGTATTCACAATTTGTATATACTAATTTACTTGCAAACTTAGACTCCTTAGAGTATTACATGTTTCCTAGATATGTTCAACACATTCTCAACTGTGAACTGGGCTCACAGTTGAGGGAAACAGGTAATATTCTTAAATTGGGACAGATGAAGCCCGGCATCTTTAAAATAATGAAGAAGCCAACTGTAGGCTTCTCTGGGGTAGAAACAGCCCTAGTCCCAAAAATGTTAGAGCTCATTGCTCAAGGTGACAACCTAGCAACACAAGCTAGTGTTGAACCCACACCTCTTTTGTCCCTACCACTAAAAAGACCAGAAATCACCCTCACCTACCAAAGAAAATCCAAACGAACCCCTGCTCAGACTATTGAGTCTGTGCAGGCCCCCAAATACTCAACCTTACAGGAAGAAGTGGACACTAGAGCTCCCACTTCTCCTGAGGAGCAAACCACTCCCATTACTTCACCTATCAGGGCTGAGGTTCCTCAAGCTCACCCTGATGAGCTCAATAGCCCAACAACCTTAAGCCTTCACTCTGAGTCTCAACACTCAAGTGGACAACCTTCAGGGGACAGCTACCATCCCCAGCCTTTGGATCTCAACCAACCAATTCCCAACCTATCCTTTTACACTGATGAAGACTTAGGATTCAGTGAGTACCATGAGTCTCTCTTCTCCTCCCCTACTCAAAGAGAGATGAGTACCTCTGACTCTCCTCAGTCTATCCCCCATCAGTCACCTGTCACTGAGGTGGACACTTCTGAACCTGTTCAGGATGTCCATATGGAAGAGGCTCTCACTTTTGAAAGTGATTACATCATTAAGACCTCAACCATGGCAACTCAGCCCATTGGCATCTCAACTGAGGCTGCCAGTGAGCAGAGGAAAACCAGCAGCCAAGAAACTCAAGCTGGTGGTGAGAGAGAGGACTTTGGTCCAATCATCTCATCCCCCAATGAATCTTCTGATGAAGATGAGGGGAATTTGAGGCTAAAGGTGCAAAAACTGTCAAAAACATGCACCTATTTAGTCTCTAAGGTTAGTCACTTGGAATCTCAGGTGACTACCTTACAAAACAGGGTCAATGATCAGCAACTACAGATTTCATATCTGCAGGAAAAACTAGCTGGGAGACCTTTAAGAAGAGCTCAACCAGGAACACAAGAACCTGTGGAAGTGATTGACTTATCCTCCAGCTCACCTATGCAAGTGGGTGATGCTACCAAAAAGGGGGAGAAAGTTGTTACAACCACAGAACCTGGGAGTTCTTCAGAGAGAATGGACATAGAGGACTCACCATCCTCACTTGCTGTTGTGCATTCTCAGCAACTTCCTCAAGTTCACATTAATGTGGACTCTATAGACTCTCTCATCAGGAGTCTATTTGAGGAAGGCATACCAAGGGCTGTCTCATCTCCACCTCTGGGAACTAACAATCAAATCATAAGGTGGAGGTATGATGATGACAGAAGAGCCCTCATACTTCAAAGAGTTCAAGGCCAACAAGAAGTTTTTCAATTCCAAAGCCTGAGCTTCTATGAAAGACTGGATTTAGTCAACCTACCACTTGTCAACCCAAGCAATTCAAGACAAGCTGATAGGCTGGCTCAAAGAATCCAAGACAGGATCATGGCAGAGTTCTCTCTAAGAAGGAGACTTAGGGAATCAGGCAATGTCATCGGTCAACTGGATGTTGAGGTGGACCCTAAGATTAGTTTCATAGGGGAAACCTTGACTGAAGGCCCAGTGACAGAACCTGAGACCCCTGTCTCATCATCAACAACTGCTGCTGAGGTCCAAACTCCAACAGAGACACCTGCTGGTGAAGGTGTTTCTCAGCCTCTCTCTGGCCAGAGCATGGAAGCTACTCCAAGCAATGAAGGCCAAGCCTCAATCCTCCCTGAGTCACAAAGGTCTGTTGGTGACAAAGGGAAAAGGATAATGACTCCTGAGGAAATTGAGGAGGAAGAGAGAGAGAGGAAAAGGAGACTAAGGGGAGAAAGTTCCACTGGGTCATCTAGCTTCATGCAAGCTGCAATCAGGGCTGCCCCCAGACCAAATACTCAGGATGATGAGTTAAGGGCAGTCAGGATAACTTACTTACAGACCAGGAACTATGATATTGATGATATCATCTCCCTCCCCTTAGAAGAGCTGAATGAACTGGCTGACAGAGAAGTGTCAAGAGAGTTGAAGGAGAAAGAGGATGCAATGATACTTCTCCAACTCAAAGAGGAGAAGAGACAGAAAAGACTCTACAAGCATGCTCCTACTCTCTCACCAGTTCAAGAAAGTCCTGCACAAGAAGATGTGGCTCCACAAGAACCTCAGGTAGATAAAGAGGAAGATAGGATCAGAATGATCAACTACCTGAGTGCCACAGGCTTCTATCAGGCAGATGCACTTCTTCCTTTATCCTATGACTTCATTGAGTTTGAGTATTTAAAGCAACTTGAACTTGAGCTAGTCAAGGAAAGAAAGACAACCAAAAGGAAACTAAGGGAAGAAGCTGCAAAGTCAAGGGCCACCATTCAAAAGAATGCAAAGAAGTCTGCTGACAGACAAAGAATGGTGAGCTTCTTGAAGCTGTATGGATTCTCCGGAAGGAGACTTGGCCCCATGGCTCTATCCACTATGGATGAGCACATTAGGGTGATCAAGCAGAAGATTAAGAGTGGAGAACTTATTGACTTGCACTCTCTTCCAAGTCAAGTCCCACCTGAAGTGGAGGTCAAGTTTGAGCAACCAGAGACACCTCAACCAGCACCTCCAGCTGAGCCCCAGCAAGCTTCATCTTCTGATCCTAGGCAGGGTCAAACTCCCTCTCCTTCTGAACCTGTGAGGGAGGAACACCCAACTGAGAAAGACACTGATGATCAACCTGGTGCTGCAGACCAGTCTTCTCAGTTAAAGACAACCAAGAGGAAGAAGAGGATGGCTTCTAAACCAAAGACAAAGAAGAAGAAGCCAAAGTCATCTACCTCTGCACCTCAGGCTGAATCAGATCAACCTGAGGAAGTGCATGATGAGGCAGCCCAATCAACTCCTATTCAAGTGGCTCCTCTAACTAGTGAGACACCCATCTTATCCTGGACATACTCTACCAATCCAGAGAGATGGACTGTTATCAGAGATCAAGGTGTTGAGAATGTCTACTCATGGCAAGACATAATCAACTTACCTCTGCATGATCTCTTTGAGATGAGAAGATATTATGAAAGTCTTGATGATCCTGACCATCTCATGAAGAAAGGAATGGTCCTGATTGTACTGAAGACTACCAACATTTGAAGATCTTCTAAGTGTTTTGGTAGCATCAGCCTAGGGGGAGTTTGTAAGGATTCCTGAAGTCTGATGCAACCCAAAACAGCTTAAGTGTCTCAGCAAACATGCACTAAGTACTGAAGTGAAGAATGCTTCGGAAGTTTTACACAAAGCATTAGAAAATACTCTAAGTGTAAAATCTTCCGAAGCCAAGACCAATATCTTCCGAAGCCAAACATGAAGTCTTCCGAAGCTTCAGAGACAAAGTCTTCCGAAGCCTCATCCTATGAAGACAGATTTCTTCCGAAGACTTTTAGTACACATGCTTTATCTGATGTACTGTTCCATAAAGCACCTTTTCCGCTGCATCTCTGTAAAGTCACCATCTTACATGAGTTGGTGAAAAGGGTCATGCTTTTGGTAACTGTACATTGAGGTCTTGAGTCTGTAACTTTCCACTTTATGTACTTTATCCTTTTTGTATTGTAAAAGGATGTGAGCTATGGCATGTCATAGTCACAAGGTCAAAAGGCAGATATGCCTTTTGATCCTACAATTGATTTTGTTTGTGTCTAGTCAATTGTATCCAGCTGGCCTTCAAAGTATGGCCGGCTGTAGGTTGTAGTATAAGTATTTCAAGTTCTTGTATCTTTTCTTAATGCTTTGTAACACTTGTAAGAGAACTTGAGAAAGCAATATACTGCCTCCTTGAAACCCAACTCTCTTGTTCTGTCTCTTTACTTACTTGTGTTCTTAGCATCATACTTGGTTACCCAGTTCACTGTTTGATTAGAGATTAGTTATTCTCCTCATTGTGTGATTGTGTTGTAATTGTAGTTAAGCCCTTAAACGGTCCTGCAATGCACTCACACTCGGCCAAATATATGGAGTCATAATTAAGTATGACTAATACGCTCAATTGCCTAGTATGAATACGTGTGAAATCATATGCTTGTTAATGGATCAAATCCCCACCTACTTAAATATTTACTTGCATAAATTATTAGGTCTTTGATAGATTGTAACTTGGCTCGGGCTCGGGTATAGAATATTTGAAAAAAAGTGGCTAGTTGCTAAAGACGGTGGTCTTGGCTTATTTTTCTAACATAAATTACAAGGAAAGCAGTAAAAGGCTCCCTATACAATACTTCAAGCTAGAATAGATATGCTAACTTGAGGACTCGTTTAAGGTCAGATTGTCAAGACCGTATTTTGCTTTCAAAAACCGTACTTCGTCTTTCATCCAAGATACACAAAACTTTCCTTTCGTAAGGATCGTTCGGCTTGAAGCCTAATAGCACCCAATCGGATCAGTTCTGTGTATTCGTATTGAGACTCGGTTTGGTTCTTTTTGTATTTCCCATTGTGGGACCAATTTCCACAGTTCGGGCATCTTTCCTATCTTTTTGCCCGCCTCTTTACAGCGCTTTTTGAAACTCCACAAAATGGCGGAACTTGTTCCTTTTTTCGTCATTTCTTTCTTGCGTCGAACGTGAGGTTGAAAATTTGTTCGCGGATTTCCGGGGAAAGTCCCGGTTTTGCATGGTGAAGGCAACAAAGCAAATTAAAATCAAAATAATGCATTCCAGTTCTTTTAGGTCTGCCGGTAAAAGACCAAATTTTTCATCCAAATCTCTTTATATATATATATATATATATATATATATATATATATATATATATATATATATATATATATATATATATATATATATATATATATATGTATGTATGTATGTATATATATATATATATATATATATAAGCCAAAAACGTGTCTTTAACGAAAAACGGGTTTTGTTGAAGACTTTTTGGTTAAGTGACTTGGTGGTTCGGGTGATTGAGAAATAAAAACGTTTAAGCTCAACGGGGCTAACTAGGGTTGACGTTCGGGTAAGGAAAGTTAAAAGAAAATGGTTGGGTCTTGAATGGTTAAGGTTTCCTAATGCCTAACTCATTTTTTGGCAACAAATACTAATTAAGGTCTTGAAATGTATACCCAAAGCAAGTTCTAATCACACGTCTTATAAGGCACCCTCAATTAAATAGAATGAAAGTAGAATGGCAATTGCAAAAGTTGTTTAAGGCTAAAAAATAAACTCACATACGGATGGAATTGGGTAAAAGTGTTTCATTTTACATGATTAAATATTTTTACTAGATTATTGCTTTTAAGGATATCACAAAAAAAACATTTTCAATTTTATTTGGATGTCATTTATTTACTTATTTATTTCCCGAAAACGTATATTTATAATTTGGTTTATCAAAAATTGTTTTAAATGTTTGGTTTCTTGTCACAAAAATTTAAATTTGGACCTTTTTAGCAAAGTCAAATGTATTACCCCCATCCCCACACTTAAAATTCACATTGTCCCTAATGTGATAAAAAAAATAAAACTAGAAAAGGGTAATAAGATAACTCCCCTAAAAATGATGAATTTGACACTTGTGTTTGGTCGCCCTAAGTTGAGAGAATCCTCGGGATCACTGTGCCCAGGCCCCGAAACTGATATGGTTTTCAAAGGCTTTGTGGCGGGATATCCCCCCACTCATTGTACATTCGGTTCCTGAAGTACGTGACATCATTGCTCAGGTCATCTACTCGGGAATGCAGATTTTCAACTCGGTTGAAGGCTCGTTATGCATATTCAAATGATCGTTGTGCATGGTTGCTAGTGGTTTGGATTGATTCATAAAGGTCTAACATGGTTGGGAATTCTCTAGTGCGTGAACTTGAAGTTCCGACTCCGGCTCCTTCCTGTTGTATCGGCATATCGAGGTCCATGATGATTTCCTCGGGATCCGCCGGATCCCAGATTTGTCCCTTTCTATCCATAAACCTTGGTTGCCCATTTGGTAGGTTGGTTACCATGTACATACTCGTGCAAATGCTCAAATCCAACAAACCTGGCATCACTCCTTCAGTTCCCTCCGTGTTACACCCATAGCTCTCGTATAGGTTCAGAATCCAGCTCCCTCCAAACATGGGCGTTGGAGCACCTACAATCGCATTCCTGGCAAACAAATTACAAAATAAATACCCAATATTACATGGCAATTGATTAACCATACAATATAGAATGAATAAGTCCCTCAAATTAACAACTCCCTCGCTTTGACCACGAGCTGTTATCGAATGGCTAAGTAACAGATGTATGTAACGCAGCAGCGGGTTTCGTATCTGGCTGCTTTTGGTTTTACTCGAGTTGAACACCCCTGTTCCAATTCTTTCCCAAAATGCTCTTCGCGTGGCACCACTCTCCACGTCTTTACTTTCCTCATCTGGAAAGGTATGGTATGTTGGCATTCCTGATATTGCTTCCTCCTCCATTTCTTGTTCCGTATAAATACCAAGATAGACACCGAATAAGGCAATGGATGTCTTACGCCAACGACCACCAAGTCTGAATGAAACTGCATCATCATCCCAAGGGTCAGAGTCTGTTGGATCTAGAAAGGCTGGTGCAACTAAAACCAAATCACTTAAACTATTTTGGTGCAACTAATAAAAGACTTCTGAAGCTAAGTGTGGAACTTCCACTGTTCACCTTTATTAGTTAGTACAGTTGCCAACTTTAGTTGGTGACAAAAGGTAAGTCATGGACCTGTCATGACTACGATATCTTAGATAATACTTTATCAAAGATACATTAACTTTAGCATTGTAGTATATGCTTTAGTCTTAGGTTTCCAGCTGGTATCAAAGTATATCCGGCTGTAGGTAGTAGTATATATAGTTTCTCATTGTAACTCATGTAATATGCTTGTAAGAGTCTTGTAATACTTTGAGTTTAGAAGTAATATATACAAGTGCCTTGAAAATTATTTCTTTGTGTTCTTTGCTACTTATTATATTATTATCAACTCTTAGAAGAGATTCTACTTCATCTGATCCGAGTGTAGTATAAGTGAGTTTGAGAGAAATCCAAGTGTTAAGTGACA
Source organism: Flaveria ramosissima (assembly GCA_025215565.1). Lineage (NCBI taxonomy): Eukaryota > Viridiplantae > Streptophyta > Magnoliopsida > Asterales > Asteraceae > Flaveria > Flaveria ramosissima. The sequence goes on along the minus strand of CM046037.1, from coordinate 36,530,343 downwards.
AAACCCGATCCTGTAGAGTCTTTCATGCTAAATCTGAAAGATGATAAAAACTCAAGAGTTAGTTCATAAACAGAAGGTTTGTTTTGTGAGAACAAACGCATCCACTGAATACTCAATAAATTATTATATCTTTCGAGTTGTCCGACAGCCGCCAATATTTCTTCATCTACTTGCAAATGTGATCTTTTGACCTTTGTAACAGTCTTTGCAGTCTGTCACGACACCATCTTTCGCGACTTCATTCAAATTGCAAATAGGGATGATCTATGATCCTGAAATTTAAAAATAAGTTAAATTGTACAAAACAAATTTCCAGAATAGTTTCATGACATTAGTGACAAACATGGGTTTCACGAGACATAACACCATAATTGTTCAACTGATGTTTAAAAACAGTTAAAAATTTGACATCCAAGAAAAAACTGTTAAACATGGGGGTGTGTCTTGTGAAACGTGGGGGTGCGGTTAACATTTGAGGTATGAAATTTTAACTCGAGCACGCGTGGTTTTGTTTGTAAACCTTTGATTAAGCATGGGTTTAACATTTCTTGCTTGAAAAACCAAATATTATACATTTAGCATTTTAATCACTTGTTAATAATTCAAGATACTCAAAAATATATATAGTGTTTAACACCACTTGTGAACTCTTGTAACTTGAATATGCTTAACAATGATTTCACCATGGATTATGAAGATAGTCTTGTTAACAACAAGGAAAAACATACTAATAACTAACTAAACATACTAATTAACAACTAATCAACTACCAAAAGAAACATGAACAAGAAGGTTTAAAGTATTCATCATTCCATATATAATTGTTAGTATTTCGGTTGTTTAGAGACCTAATCACCTAACTACATGTAAATGACCATCACTAACATAGCAATTAGTATACTAACCTCTTGGTCAAGCACACTTCAAAGGGAATGCAAGAATTCTTGAAAATAAGAAAGAAAAATGGAAAAGGTGATGAAAATGGAAATGAATGCGGGTCTTTGCAGGCATGAGGTCGATTTTTATTGTGCAAAATTGATGGGGAACAAGACAAAGGGCTGAAACAAGTCAGAATGTGTCATTTTTTGTCGAGTATGGGGGCGTGCCTCCCTTGTGATGTTCGGTTTCAGTTTTTCGTTATTCCGTTTTTCAGTTTCGCGCGTTACGCAATTTACCTGGTTGAGTTTTATCACTTCCAAATCATCAGGAAAGATATAAAAATAGTCCTAAAGTTAATTAACACAATCCAAATGACAATTTTACATTTCCTAGGGTCCTACGGTTACATGATACGTTAAAAGCCGAGAATCTGAAACTGCAAAACCAGACTCCTTAACGCGCATCAGTGCACCTAACACATCATGAAATGCTTCTAAAAGAAACCTCCACACATTTTGTGTGGAAGGTTCAGGATGGGATAGTGAGAAGTGTGGTTGCTTAGTTCCGCAAGCTGACGGTTAATGGAAACGAGTTCCTCGCCCATCTCTTGAACTTTTTGGATGAGTTCAGCTAGACGTTGGGATGCGATGAGGTTCATTTCAGTCATCTGCTTGATCAGTTCATGCAGCTTGAAGAAGTATTCTTGCGTTGTTGGCTCTCGCGTTTCAGAACGCGGTTTCTTCGCAGGATTCCAGCTTGAACTTCCGTGACTAGATTCTTTCATTTTTTAGACGTTTTTAAGCAGGAATGGGTGTGATGAAAGAATGGAAAAAGTGTGGTATTTATATATAGGTCGTGAAAGGTGAACACGGGGGTGTGCTTGGCCAGGCATGGCCCCATGCTTGTCAGACTTCGTCTTAAATTCGACCTGCAACGTTCTAGAGTCGTCAGCAGAGATCATGGAAAAAAGAGACACGGAGGCGTGCTTCATGGGGCATGGCCCCGTGCTTGTGCTTGTGAGGTCCTAAAAAAGTTAAAAATCAAAGAAAAACCTATGTACAGGTGTCGCGTTTAAGTTTCGGGTCTTCGGCGCGACCCTTCCCCACACTTAGTTTTCGTCGGGGCGGAGGTGTAATTCCTCCGAGAGGATCTTGGTTGGTCCACCGTTATACGGTTTTAGACGATGACCATTTACTTTGAAACTTAAACTGTCGTGGTTGTCGATTTCGATGGCACCATTCGGAAACACGTTTTTAATCGTATAAGGTCCAGATCAACGTGATTTCAGCTTTCCAGGAAACAAACGTAAACGAGAGTTATACTATAAGACACGTTCTCCTACATGAAATCATTTTTTGTTCTTTAATCGAGCGTCATGGAATTTCCTTGTCTTTTCTTTGTAAACCCTAGCGTTTTCATATGCTTGTTCTCTTAGTTCCTCTAATTCGTGAATTTGTAGGAATCGATTTTTTCCTACAAGGTCTTGGTCTAGGTTTGCTGCTTTAAGTGCCCAAAAGGCCTTGTGCTCTAGTTCCATAGGTAGATGACACGACTTCCCATAAACTAGTTTGAACGGTGTTGTGCCGATGGGGGTCTTGTAGGCTGTTCGAAAAGCCCATAGTGCATTATCTAACTTGGTAGACCAATCCTTGTGATTTTGACCTACAGTTTTCTCAAAAATTTGTTTGATGCCTCGGTTAGTGACTTCAGCTTGCCCATTCGCTTGTGGATGATAAGCAGTTGTGAAGCGATGGTGCACTCCATAACGGGCCATTGCTCGTTCGAGCTGGTTGTTACAGAAATGCGTTCCTCGGTCACTAATTAAAGCTTTGGGGAAACCAAAACGAGAGAATAAATTTTTATGGAATCTGACAACGTTTCTGGCATCATTGGTAGGTAGGGTTTGAGCTTCAGCCTATTTTGAAATGTAATCGACCGCTACCAAGATGTAACGATTGCCAAATGACACCGGGAATGGTCTCATGAAATCAATACCCCATATATCAAATACCTCGAATACTTGAACTGGTTTCTGAGGCATCTCATCCCGTGTTGTGATATTGGTTGCTCTTTGACATGCATCATAGGTGCGTACCATGTTATGAGCATCTTTGAAGATCATGGGCCAGTAAAATCGAGTCAAATACTTTCTTGGTTGTTAGGGTTGCTCCATGTAGAATCTGTTCCGCTTCACTTCCGTATACGCATCTTCGGATAAGTTGGTCTGCACCGGTCCTGAATAGATACGGGTCCTCCCAATAGTAATGCTTAATATCAGTAAAGAATTTCTTCTTTTGCTGATAAGTCATTCCCTTGAGAAGGATTCCGCTTGCCAAGTAATTGACGAAATCGGCGAACCAAGGATGTTCATCGATTAAGGATTGGATGTGCATAAGGAATTCGTGAGGAAAATTGTCATTTATTGTGGATTCCTCAGTTTGTGAAGGACTTGAATCTTCAAGACGGGAGAGATGATCGGCCGCTAGATTTTCTGCTCCTTTCTTTTCACGAATTTCAATATTGAATTCTTGAAGCAGAAGTATCCAACGAATCAATCTTGGCTTTGCATCTTGTTTGTTGAATAGATAACGAAGGGCTGCATGATCGGTGTAAACGATTGTTTTTGAAAGGATTAGATACGAGCAGAATTTATCAAATGCGAAAACTACCACGAGAAGCTCTTTCTCGGTGGTGGTGTAGTTTTCTTGTGCGTCGTTTAGGGTTTTGCTCGCATAGTGAATTGGGTGGAATTGCTTGTCTTTCCTTTGTCCTAATACGGCTCCTACCGCGAAATCGCTTGCATCGCACATGAGTTCAAATGGTAGCGTCCAATCTAAGGAAACCATGATCGGAGCGGTTACCAATCTCTCTTTAAGCAAATTGAATGCACAAATGCATTTGTTGGAAAATACGAATTGTGCGTCTTTTTCAAGAAGTTGAGTCATCGGTCGTGCGATTTTCGAGAAATCTTTGATGAAACGACGGTAGAATCCTGCATGACCTAGGAAACTTCTGATATCTTTCACGGTCGTGGGATGTGAAAGTTTTGAAATAGTGTCGACTTTGGCTTGATCGACTTCAAGCCCTGCTCGAGAGATCTTTTGTCCTAACACTATTCCTTCAGTCACCATGAAGTAATGAACTGGTGTAACATCTTGTATTTTTGGTTAATTAATAGTTAACCTCGTTTATTCTTATAAAGGCTATTTATGCCTCTTTATGAATTTGTGTGTTATTTATGTTTATTTGTTGTTGGTCATTAAGTATTTAATATAAAACTTAATAACATAACTATTAAATCGAAAAATAATAATTATAATAATAATAACTCTAATAATAATGTCTATAATAATAAATAGTAATAATAATAAAAGTTATAATAATAATAATAATAATAATAATAATAATAATAATAATAATAATAATAATAATAATAATAATAATAATGATAATAAAAAATAATAATAATAATAATAATAATAATAATAATAATAATAATAATAATAATAATAATAATAATAATAATAATAATAATAATAATGAAAGTAATATTAAACATAAGTTATAATAATAATATCAATAATAATAGTGATTTACTAATATTTGAAATGTTTAAAAACTTAAAGAATTTAAGTTAGGGGGTTAGTTTGTCATTTTTAAAACTTTAAATGCAAGGTTTGTGCATAAAATAATAAAAGAAAGGAAGTACAGGGGCTAATTGTGTAAATTCAATAAAAAAACCCAAACCACCCGCCCATTAACCCGTTTTTCCGGTAACCTCGCCGGCCGGACTCCGGCCAAGTCCGGCGAGGCACCAAAACCACCAAAATCGACCGTTTTTGATCGGAAACCGTGCGCAATTCATTCTTGTAACCGTTTCGAACTCGAAGTGCACCTTAATTTGGGTGTTAAGTCGGTTATGGAGACGTTTGAGCTCGGTAACCGATCACCATTAACCATTAAACCGTTCACGCATTAAAGTCTAATAATAATCAAATTAATCGAACAAAAACGATCACTTAACTATCTCTAACCTATTCCAACTCTTAATTCCACCTGAAAGCACACAAACAAACTAATTCAATCAAACACTTCGTCGCGACCTGCATTTCACTCGTAGACCTCTTTTCGAACCCTCTAACCCATAATTGGCAAAGGGCTTTTCATCGTTCCAGCTATTCGAAGCTTTCTGTAAAACGAATTTGATTTTCATCACCGATTGCAACCTGAACGAATTGCATCGTAGCCGCGACCCGTTCTTGTGCTCGTTGTCTATCAATTCCTCACGAATTCGGGTAATTAAACACATGTATACGTTCGTTTAATCATGGGGAGGAAAAGCCCCATGGTTAATTCGATCAACAACATCATTTTATGGTTTAATTTGGGGTAAATCGAATCTAGGGTTCATAAGATTTGGGGGTAGATTGTGTTTAATGTTTTTAACATTTTAAAAATCATCTTTAAACGCGGCTGAGGCCTTTGGTTCACTGGAAAGACACTCGACCTCTACAAGGGAGGTCCCCGGTTCGAATCCGGGGAGCCTCACCTATTCTTTTTTTGGCCACCAAAAATTTTATTAAAAATTTCTAAAAATTATAAAGGACTATTTTATAAGCTATGTTAATTTAAAACCACATAATAATTTTTCTGTAGATTATTTATAAAAATAATCTTATATTTTTTTTATTTAATATCCTAAAGCTAATGTTAACTTATTTCTTTATAAAAAAAAGAATTAACCTTTGAATACTAGTATAATTTATACAAATTATTATCTCAAACGTTGCCCTTAAATTATTGTTTTAATCTTGTTTATTTCATTTAGTTAGTTATAGAACTTTATTTTAAATTTTACAAATTTTACTAATTATTTATTAATGTTGCTCTTATTCATATCTCTATATAAAAATAAATATATTTCTTAGCATTTATTCCAAGAAAATATAATTGATATCCATTCGTTAAACATCAATGTCCCAAATACCAAATTGAAACTCTAGTTCTCGTTTAACCATTACACCTATAATTAAACTTAAAAATCTTGTAAATATATATATTTTAGGTACATTGTGAAGGGCTACGTTGAATCGACGCTTGTTATTATTTCTTATTAATCATCCAATTTATACTTAATTGATCAAGTGAGTATTTCTATACCCCTTTTTGTATTTTTACACTTTTGGGGTGAAACATGTTACATTATAAACTTTGCACTTGTAAACATGTTTGATTCTTGTAAATTATGGCATTTCACCTGTATGTTGTAGTTAGTTGAACTTTGTAGCTACCATGTAATGTCGAATATATGCATAATCATTAACTATTGCTAGCCTTGAGAAGTCATAGATCTATGGGCCAGACAAGCCTGCTTGGTTGATCCAAGTACACTTAGCTAATCATATATACTTTTAAACATTTGAGACTTGTAAAACTTTGTCGAGGTTTGATTGTGTATTTCTGTCTTACATCCCTAGTTTACTTTGTTCTCTAATTTACAACATGAATTGCCATCTTTTATATACTTATGTATTACAAGCTATGGAAATCTCACCAACATTATTGTTGACCTTTTATTTTTAACATGTTTCAGGAAATACTCAAGTTTGATTTCTACTCTTTGAAGCTTACACATCTAGGAATGGACCTAGATAAATAAGTGAAATAAAATGACTTGTTATGTTTATTTAAATTTCTTTGAGACTTATGATTGTAATGGTACAATTGGAAATTTATGATTAAATTATATATTTGGGATTATTAATAGCGTTATGTGGCTGTGAACGATCTTAACTCTCACTCCTCGACGTTTCCGCCGTCAAGGTTGGGGTGTGACAGATTGGTATCAGAGCCCATAACTATAGGGATCTAGGTTATTAGAAATGGTGACCTAGACTATAGTATGCGTGAACCTTATAGAATTATAATTCTATCTTGTAAATTATATACTTTGCATGCTACATAATGCTATGCCCTCTTATGTGCAATTTGATGCCTTAGCATAGGATTGCCTAAACATTGTTACTTGTCTCCCTAAACTTAACTTTGACTCTTTGACTCTCCCCGAACATGAAATCTCTTAACCTTATTCTCGTCGACACGTGGAATCTTATGCTTATGTTATGACTTGGATCTTTAGACGTTATGTCTAATCTATATAAATCTCATCAAGGTTTTGATTCTATGAACCAAAGAATTATTGTGTGACACATAGACACCTGTATCCTGGTTTTCCTGGCAAAAGGCCCTCGGGCTAAGGCAAGCATATCGCATAAATCCTACGGGACTAGTTATGCTTACCTGGGGATTTCTGGGATGAGTGATAAACTATGGTCAATATACACAAGTTTCTAAGGTAAATGGGTCAATTCACCTTGACGTGTTAACGTTTCCAAATAGTAATGCGTTACCAAATGGAACCATTCCATGTGCCTTATAACTTTTGCCTTATCCTTGTTGAACTATAATCCTTGTTATTCCAATTCTCGTATCTAACCCATTTTGTATATTCCAGCATGTCTCGTCATCATGGAAAGCATGGAAGTTCCGATCGTAAGCTAGCCGCCATGATTGCTCGACAAATGGCTGCTGTCATCCCAACTATGGTTGCTGAACTTAATAGCACTCTAATGGCTAATAGCAACAACAACACCAATGGGAACAATAGCGATGCTAATAGAGACAATAGCAACAATCAAAACGGGAACAATCCACAAGGGAACAATCGTACTTGCACTTTCAAACACTTCAACTCGTGCAAACCCACTAGCTTTAGTGGAAAAAAAGGAGCCACTGGACTTCTCGAGTGGTTTGAAAGTATGGACAACACATTCATTGTTAGCGAGTGCCCCGACGAGTTCAAGGTTCGATATGCCACAAGTGTTCTTCAACAACGAGCACTAACATGGTGGAATAGTGAAAAGAGAAACCGTGGGACTGAGGTTGCAATGGTGTTGCCCTGGGAAGAATTTAAGGATATAATGATCCAAAAGTTCTGCCCGAGGAGCGAGCTGCAAAAGCTGGATGAGGAGTTCTGGAACCTCAAACAAGATGGTGGGAATCACTTGGCTTATTCCACCCGGCATCATCAGTTGAGTATGCTCCTACCACACATGGTGGACACCGTGCCCCGTAACATCGAGAAATTTATCAAGGGGGTGCCACCTCAAATTCAAGATGCTGTGGTGGGTAGTAGGCCCACAACTTTGGAGGAGGCGATTACTATTACTGCACAGCTCACCGAGAATCATATAAGAGCTGGCACGATGTCGGCAAAGGGTTCCAAGTCTATTGCGAAGGTGACACCTGAGGAAACAAAAGAGGTAAAGGCCGAGTCATCTTCTCAAAACAAGAACCGTAAGTTCACACCGACACGGAACTATGCTGTGACCGCCCCAAATGCTCCTAAAAAACAAATGGTGGTTGCGAATCAAGCTCCCATGGCTAAAGCTTATGCTGCCCCCCATCCTATGTGTAACACGTGCAAGTACCATCATTCAAGCAACATTCCATGCCGAGTCTGCTCATTGTGTGGGAAGTATGGACACTTGGTAACTACTTGCCTTCGTGCGCCAAACAACACTGCCATGCTTACCAACTGAACCTGCTATAACTGCGGCGAGCCTGGTCATATTCGTCCGCAATGTCCTCGCAATGCGGGAACTGTGCCACCGGCTCGTGGAAGGGCTTTCAACATCAATGCCAACCAAGCTCAAGCCAACAATGACGTGGTGAATGGTACGTCGTTGAATCCCTTTTAAATCGTTTCTTGTCTTATAAAAGTTTCCATCTGTGTTCATCATACCAATAATGGATTATTACCAAACAGGTATGTATCTTGTAAATAGTCATTATGCTTCTGTATTATTTGATTCGGGTGCCGATAGGAGTTTCGTGTCCCTGGAATTCGAGCCTATACTTTCTAAACCGCGTGTTAACCTGGAAAATCTTTCACGATCGAGGTCGTCGATGGAAAATCTATCGTCATTGACGTTGTAATACGCGATTGCACCTTAAGCCTTAACGAACACGAGTTCTTCGTCGACCTTATTCCTATGCAATTAGGAAGCTTTGACGTTATCATTGGCATGGACTGGTTAGCCAAGCATCATGCGGAAATTCTATGTTTCGAGAAGTGTATCCGAATTCCTTTACTGACTGGTGATACTTTAAAGGTCTTTGGGGAGAAATCATCCCAAAGGCTCAAACTCATGTCTTGCATCAAGGCCCGCAAGTGCTTAAGTAAAAACTACATGGCTTTCATGGCATATGTAGTTAATACGAAAGCCAAGTGTAAGGAGTTGAAAGACATTCCTGTTGTGCGGGACTTTCCCGAGGTTTTTCCCGAGGATCTTAAAGGGTTACCCCCCGTGCGAGAAGTTGAGTTCAAGATTGACTTAATCCCTGGCGCAAACCCTGTGGCTAAATCACCTTATCGTCTTGCACCGTCTGAAATGCAAGAACTAGCTAGTCAACTGCAAGAGTTGACCGATAAGGGTTTCATTCGCCCTAGCTCATCACCGTGGGGTGCACCTGTACTGTTTGTGAAGAAGAAGGATGGTTCATTTCGTATGTGCATCGATTACCGAGAACTCAACAAGCTTACTATCAAAAACCGATACCCTCTTCCTCGAATCGATGATCTCTTCGACCAACTTCAAGGAGCAACTCAATTCTCAAAGATCGATCTACGTTCTGGGTATCATCAACTACGTGTTCATGATGATGACATTCCAAAGACCGCTTTTCGTACTCGATATGGACACTATGAGTTCATGGTCATGCCTTTTGGCTTGACCAATGCACCTACCGTGTTCATGGATCTCATGAATCGAGTATGTAAACCGTATTTGGATAAATTTGTGATCGTGTTCACTGATGACATTCTTATTTATTCCAAGACGAAAATCGATCACGAGACGCACTTGCGACAAGTTCTTGAACTTTTGAAGAAAGAGCAATTGTACGCCAAGTTTTCCAAGTGTGAATTTTGGTTGGAAGAAGTTCAATTCTTAGGGCATGTGGTGAATAGCCAAGGAATTCACGTTGATCCTGCTAAAATTGAAGCCGTGAAGAATTGGTTTGTTCCCACAACCCCAACCGAGGTTCGTTCTTTTCTGGGCTTAGCGGGATATTACCGTAGGTTCATAGCGAATTTATCAAAGGTTGCTAAACCATTAACGGCGCTAACCCAAAAGAATCGACTCTTTGAATGGGGACCCGAGCAAGAAGAGGCTTTTGAGACATTGAAACGCAAGTTGCGTAACGCTCCTATTCTCACACTTCCCGATGGAAATGATGACTTCACCGTATATTGCGATGCTTCCAATCAAGGTCTAGGTTGTGTACTCATGCAACGAGGCAAAGTTATAGCATACGCGTCGAGGCAATTGAAGGTTCATGAGGTGAACTACACGACTCACGATCTTGAACTTGGTGCTGTGGTTTTTGCATTGAAGATTTGGCGACACTACCTATATGGGACGCAATGCATAGTCTACACCGATCATAAGAGTCTCCAACACGTGTTCAACCAAAAGGATCTCAACATCAGACAAAGACGTTGGATCGAGTTAATTAGCGACTATGACTGCGATATTCGATACCATCCTGGAAAGGCGAATGTTGTAGCCGACGCGCTAAGTCGCAAGGTCCACAACAAGACTGTCTCGCTTCAAGAAATTCGAGATCGAAGGCAATGGTTTGATACTCTAGGAGAATTTGATACCGAGATTCATGTGGATGTCAACGAGGCTACTATCATGCTCCAAAACATAGGATCGATAGTGACCTCGAGTTCTGCATTCGCAAGGCTCAACAAGCGGCACTAACCGACGAAGGAAAAGATGAAGATTTGATGCCTAACGTTCGGTCACAACTGGAGACAAAACCGAATGGCATGTGGTATTTCTTGAATCGACTTTGGATCCCAAATCGTGATAATCTTCGACACTTCATTATGAACGAAGCTCATCAAACCCGATATTCCATTCATCCTGGCTCCGATAAGATGTACATGGACCTGCGTGGTCAATATTGGTGGCCTGAAATGAAGAAAGATATCGCGTCTTATGTTTCCAAGTGTCTCACATGTGCAAGGGTCAAAGCCGAGCATCAACGACCAAGTGGTTTACTTGAGCAACCTGAAATCCCTATGTGGAAATGGGATCATATATCCATGGATTTCATAACCAAGTTACCTCGTACACCTCGTGGTCATGATAGTATTTGGGTCATCATTGACCGTTTGACCAAGACAGCACATTTCATACCCATACGAGATACATACAAGGTTTCAAGGCTGGCTCGAATCTACATTGACGAAATTGTGAGTCGTCATGGCGTACCTTTACACATTATTTCTGATCGAGATGCTCGCTTCACTTCATACTTTTGGACTTCGATGCAAGAACTCTTGGGTACTCAATTGGATTTAAGTACGGCTTACCATCCTTAAACCGATGGTCAAACCGAACAAACAATCCAAACCCTCGAGGATCTGCTGCGTCTTTGTGTCCTTGACTTTGGTGGTGATTGGGATACGCATTTACCGCTCGCGAAATTTTCGTATAACAATAGTTATCACTCAAGTATCAAGATGGCACCATTTGAAGCACGCTATGGTCGTAAATGCCAATCACCGATCTACTGGACCGACATTGGTGAAAACTTCATCACTGGTCCTGAACTCATACAAGAAACGACCGATAAAGTCTCTACAATCTGCAAGAACCTTGAAGTAGCTAGAAGTCGACAAAAGAGTTACGCAAATAAGCGTCGTAAGCCATTGGAGTTCCAAGTTGGTGACATGGTTCTTCTTAAGGTTTCACCGTGGAAAGGTGTTGTTCGCTTTGGGAAGAAGGGTAAACTAGCTCCAAGATTTGTAGGACCTTTCAAAATTCTGAAAAGAATTGGGAAAGTGGCTTACAAACTGGAGCTACCTTCTGAACTTAGCGGAGTTCATCCTGTCTTTCATGTCTCAAACTTGAGGAAATGTCTGGCTGATGAAAATTTGCATGTTCCACTAGAGGAAATTCAAATAGATGAGTCATTGCATTTCGTTGAGAAGCCTGTTGAGATTATGGATCGAACCCTGAAGAAGACCCGAACAACTACCACACCTATCGTTAAAGTCCGTTGGGAAAACAAACGTGGAGCTGAGTTCACTTGGGAGCGTGAGGACCATATGAAGGAGAGATACCCGCATTTGTTCGCTTAGTTTCATTCTTAATTTCGGGACGAAATTCTTTTAAGTTGGGGAGACTGTAACATCTTGTATTTTTTGTTAATTAATAGTTAACCTCGTTTATTCTTATAAGGGCTATTTATGCCTCTTTATGAATTTGTGTGTTATTTATGTTTATTTGTTGTTGGTCATTAAGTATTTAATAAAACTTAATAACATAACTATTAAATCGAAAAATAATAATTAGAAGAATAAGAACTCGAATAATAAGGCGAGAATAAAAATAATAAGAAAAGAAAAAGGGAGAAGAAGAAGAAGAAGAAGAAGAAGGAGAAGAAGAAGAAGAAGAAGAAGAAGAAGCAGAAGAAGAAAAGAAGAAGAAGAAGAAGAAGAAGAAGAAGAAGAAGAAGAAGAAGAAAAAGAACAAAAGAAGAAGAAGAAGAAGAAGAAGAAGAAGAAGAAAAAAGAAGAAGAAGAAGAAGAAGAAGAAGAAGAGAAGAAGAAGAAGAAGAAGAAGAAGAAGAAGAAGAAGAAGAAGAAGAAGAAGAAGAAGAAGAAGAAGAAGAAGAGAAGAAGAAGAAGAAGAAGAAGAAGAAGAAGAAGAAGAAGAAGAAGAAGAAGAAGAAGAAGAAGAAGAAAAAGAAGAAGAAGAAGAAGAAGAAGAAGAAGAAGAATAAGAAGAAGAAGAGAAGAAGAAGAAGAAGAAGAAGAATAAGAAGAAGAATAAGAATAAGAATAAGATAATAAGAATAATAATAATAATAAAAAAAATAAAAAAAAAAAAAAAATAATAATAAAAAAAAATAATAATAATAATAATAATAATAATAATAATAATAATAATAATAATAATAATAATAAAAATAATAATAATAATAATAATAATAATAATAATAATAATAATAATAATAATAATAATAATAATAATAATAATAATAATAATAATAATAATAATAATAATAATAATAATAATAATAATAATAATAATAATAATAATAATAATGAAAGTAGTATTAAACATAAGGTCATTTTTTAAAACTTTAAATGCAAGGTTTGTGCATAAAATAATAAAAGAAAGGAAGTACAGGGGCTAATTGTGTAAATTCAATAAAAAAAACCCAAACCACCCGCCCATTAACCCGTTTTTCCGGTAACCTCGCCGGCCGGACTCCGGCCAAGTCTGGCGAGGCACCAAAACCACCAAAATCGACCGTTTTTTATCGGAAACCGTGCGCAATTCATTCTTGTAACCGTTTCGAACTCGAAATGCACCTTAATTTGGGTGTTAAGTCGGTTATGGAGACGTTTGAGCTCGGTAACCGATCACCATTAACCATTAAACCGTTCACGCATTAAAGTCTAATAATAATCAAATTAATCGAACAAAAACGATCACTTAACTATCTCTAACCTATTCCAACTCTTAATTCCACCTGAAAGCACACAAACAAACTAATTCAATCAAACACTTCGCCGCGACCTGCATTTCACTCGTAGACCTCTTTTCGAACCCTCTAACCCATAATTGGCAAAGGGCTTTTCATCGTTCCAGCTATTCGAAGCTTTCTGTAAAACGAATTTGATTTTCATCACCGATTGCAACCTAAACGAATTGCATCATAGCCGCGATCTGTTCTTGTGCTCGTTGTCTATCAATTCCTCACGAATTCGAGTACTTAAACACATGTATACGTTCGTTTAATCATGGGGAGGAAAAGCCCCATGGTTAATTCGATCAACAACATCATTTTATGGTTTAATTTGGGGTAAATCGAATCTAGGGTTCATAAGATTTGGGGGTAGATTGTGTTTAATGTTTTTAACATTTTAAAAATCATCTTTAAACGCGGCTGAGGCCTTTGGTTCACTGGAAAGACACTCGACCTCTACAAGGGAGGTCCCCGGTTCGAATCCGGGGAGCCTCACCTATTCTTTTTTTGGCCTTTTTGGCCACCAAAAATTTTATTAAAAATTTCTAAAAATTATAAAGGACTATTTTATAAGCTATGTTAATTTAAAACCACATAATAATTTTTCTGTAGATTATTTATAAAAATAATCTTATATTTTTTTTATTTAATATCCTAAAGCTAATGTTAACTTATTTCTTTATAAAAAAAAGAATTAACCTTTGAATACTAGTATAATTTATACAAATTATTATCTCAAACGTTGCCCTTAAATTATTGTTTTAATCTTGTTTATTTCATTTAGTTAGTTATAGAACTTTATTTTAAATTTTACAAATTTTACTAATTATTTATTAATGTTGCTCTTATTCATATCTCTATATAAAAATAAATATATTTCTTAGCATTTATTCCAAGAAAATATAATTGATATCCATTCGTTAAACATCAATGTCCCAAATACCAAATTGAAACCCTAGTTCTCGTTTAACCATTACACCTATAATTAAACTTAAAAATATATATTTTAGGTACATTGTGAAGGGCTACGTTGAATCGACGCTTGTTATTATTTCTTATTAATCATCCAATTTATACTTAATTGATCAAGTGAGTATTTCTATACCCCTTTTTGTATTTTTACACTTTTGGGGTGAAACATGTTACATTATAAACTTTGCACTTGTAAACACGTTTGATTCTTGTAAACTTATGGCATTTCACCTGTATGTTGTAGTTAGTTGAACTTTGTAGCTACCATGTAATGTCGAATATATGCACAATCATTAACTATTGCTAGCCTAGCGAAGTCATAGATCTATGGGCCAGACAAGCCTGCTTGGTTGATCCAAGTACACTTAGCTAATCGTATATACTTTTAAACGTTTGAGACTTGTAAAACTTTGTCGAGGTTTGATTGTGTATTTCTGTCTTACATCCCTAGTTTACTTTGTTCTCTAATTTACAACATGAATTGCCATCTTTTATATACTTATGTATTACAAGCTATGGAAATCTCACCAACATTATTGTTGACCTTTTATTTTTAACATGTTTCAGGAAATACTCAAGTTTGATTTCTACTCTTTGAAGCTTACACATCTAGGAATGGACCTAGATAAATAAGTGAAATAAAATGACTTGTTATGTTTATTTAAATTTCTTTGAGACTTATGATTGTAATGGTACAATTGGAAATTTATGATTAAATTATATATTTGGGATTATTAATAGCGTTATGTGGCTGTGAACGATCTTAACTCTCACTCCTCGACGTTTCCGCCGTCAAGGTTGGGGTGTGACAAGTGGCACTTTTCCCAATTCACAACAAGGTTAGAATCTTCACATCTAACCAACATCTTTTCCAAGTTTTCAAGACATTGTTCAAATGAGTTTCCAAAGATGGAGATGTCATCCATGAAAACTTTCAATGAGTGTTCGATCATGTCGTGAAAAATTGCTACCATGCATCTTTGAAATGTAGCAGGGGCATTACACAATCCAAAAGGCATTCACCGATAAGCACATGTGCCATATGGACAGGTGAATGTTGTTTTCTCTTGATCTTCGGGAGCAGTAAGAATTTGGAAATAACCCAAGAAACCATCGAGGAAACAATAGAACATTTTTCCAGATAGTCTCTCAAGCATTTGGTCGATGAAAGGCAGAGGGAAGTGATCTTTACTTGTGGTGTCATTGAGTTTGCAAAAGTCGATGCAAACTCTCCATCCTGTACTTATACAAGTGGGAATAAGTTCATTCTTCTCGTTAGTTACAACAGTCATTCCTCCTTTCTTTGGAACAACTTGGACGGGACTGACCCAAGGCGAATCAGAAATAGGGTAAATCAAACCGGCATCTAGCAGTTTGATTACTTCTTTCTTCACCACCTCTTGCATGCATGGATTTAAACGTCTTTGAGGTTGAATGACGCATTTAAAGTTTTCCTCCATCAGTATCTTGTAAGTGCAAAAGGATGGATTGATTCCCTTGATGTCCATGATTTTCCATGCAAGTGCTCGTTTATGTGCCTTAAGCACATTGAGCAACTTGTTCTTCTCATTAATTTATAAGGCGGATGAGATTATGACAGGAAGTTGAGATGTGTTTTTAAGAAAAGCGTATTCAAGATGAGATGGAAGTTCTTTGAGTTCTAAAACCGAAGGGTCTTCGATAGAAGGTTTGGCTTTAGGTTCTAGCTCTTGTTCAATGATCTCAAATGCTTCTTGATAAGACGATGTTTCATCAACTTGTAGTTTTGGAATAATTTGATTCTCATAGATGGGTTTGGTGATTTAGACCTCTATTAATTGAGTGTTGCAAGCTTCATGTTAAAGAGTTTTCTTTAAATGACAGCTTATGATCAAATCGCAAACATCAATGTAATAGAGTGAGTGATCATGATGTTGAGGGTGTTTCATGGATTGTCCTATGTCAAAAGTTACTTCCTCTTCGTCTACTCGAAGCGTGAGTTTGCCGGTGCAAACATCGATGAAGGCTCGGGCAGTTGCTAAGAAAGGTTGACCTAGGATAAGAGGAACATTATTATCCTCATCCATGTCAAGGATCACAAAATCAATAGGAAATACAAATTTGTCGATTTTAACTAAGAGATTTTCATGATGCCCCTCGGATATTTAATAGAACGGTCAGCTAACTGAATGCTCATACGGGTAGGTCTAGGTTCACCTAAATTCAACTTTTCAAAAACTGCATAAGGCATAAGGTTAATGCTAGCACCTAAATCAGCTAACGTTGCTAACGGAAAGATTTCCTATTAGGAAAGGTATGGTGAAGCTTCTTGGATCAGTCATCTATTGAGGTAGTTTGTTTTGAAGAACTACAGAGCATTCCTCATTTAAAACTATGTGTGATAACTCTTCCAGTTTCTTTTTGTTTGACAAGACACCCTTTAAAAACTTAGCATAATTTGGCATTTGGGCTAAGGCTTCCACCAAGGGCAGATTGATGTGGAGTTGCTTGAACAACCCAAGGAATTTGCCATATTGTGCCTCCATTCGTTGTTTGTCTCAAACGACCTGGATATGGAGGTGGTGGTGGTATGTATTTCTTGGCTGGTTCTTCAACAACAACAGGTTGCTTTTGCTTATCACTTGCATTACTTGGAGTTTCGGTTTCTACTTCTTCAAGGATGGGTTGTAATGCAGGTGCATCACCTTGAGTGGTTTTGCCACTCCTGGTGGTGATGGCTTTGACTTGAGCATTAGGGTTTGTCACAGTGTTGCTAGGCAAAGCACCTTTGGGTCTTTCAGATAGTTGTTATGCTATCTGACCTACTTGGTGTTCTATGGTTTGCAATGATGCTTTGTTGCTTTTGATGTTAGCCTCGTTTCTTTGGAACCTCTCCTCATTTCTTCGATCAGATTTCCGGATGTACTCATCTGTGGCTTGTGTGGTTATCAACAATTGCTGCAATAGGTCTTCCATTGATGATGCTCCACGGTCTTGGTTACTACTGCTTGGACCTTAGTATGGTGGTTTATGTTGTTGGTAAGGTGGCCTTCGGTTGAATCCAAATGATGATTGGTTGTTACCAGCCTTTCTGTAATTCGAGTTGCTCCTCCAATTTGAGTTGTTGTTATATGAGTTGCTAGGGCCTCCTACGTAGTCAACATCTTCAACCATCATAATGCCTTGTGGGCATTCGTTGGTCTTGTGTGAATTTCCGCATGTGTTGCATCGTGTTGGAGTTTTCTTCAGCTCGGCTTGCAATTGTTCGAATTGTTTGGTTAGAGCTTCTAATTGGGCTGCAATTAGGGTTTCAGAGTCTACTTGATGAATGCCTTTAGAACTAGGTTTGGTTCTTAAGGGATTATAAGAAAATCTCTTCTTAGCTGCTCTTTCTAAGGCTTGGTATGCCTCTATTGGCGTGACACTTCCAAAATCTCCTCCCGCACTTTGGTCTATAGCTTGTTTGTGTGCTCCGCTGATTGCATCGCAAAAAGTTTGACACTGCAACCACAGATCAAGTCCATGATGTGGGCATCTCCGAAGGAGACCTTTATATCTTTCCCATGCTGCGTGTAATGATTCATCATCGTCTTGGCGAAAGCTTGTGATGCTGCTTCTTAGTTTGGCAGTGCGATCGGATGGAAAATATTTCAAAAGGAATGGTTCAGCTATTTCCACCCATGTGGTGATGGAACCAGGCAGAAGCGAATCAAGCCAGTCAATGGCTCGGTCTCGAAGTGAAAATGGAAAAAGTCTTAGTCGAATGGCGTCGTCTGAACAGTTATTTATTTTGAAGGTCGCACAGATACGAAGGAATCGTGAGATGTGAGCGTTAGGATCTTCGTCTTGCAATCCATGGAACTGAATAGAGTTTTCTACGAGTTGGATAATACTAGACTTAATCTTGAAATTGTTGGATGCTATTGCTGGTTGGACAACACTAGACTCGTAACCATCGATTGACGGCGTGGCATAATGTGTCATCTTCATTTCCTCGTCTTGGTTAGCCATGTCTTCTTAGGATGGTGTACCTTACAAAATGTCTTCTTCAATAATTGTTGTTGCTTGTCGTTGTCACACCCCAACCTTGACGGTGGAAACGTCGAGGTGTGAGGGTTAAGATTGTTCACAGCCACATAACGCTATATTTAAATTGCAAATATTATTATCATAAGTCTTAAAATGAAATACAAGCATAAGTCTCAAACATGAAATAAGTTCCAAACAAGACTAAACATTTCATAAATATTGTATTCATTAACTAGGTCCAAGTCCTAGTTTTATTGCAAGCTTCAAAAGTCCACTTTAAACTTGGGGGTTTCCTGAAACATGATAAAAATAAGAGTCAACTAAAAATAGTTGGTGAGTTTCCAAGGTTTTCATACATAATATGAAAAAGGTTACAAGTAGCAATTCATGTCATAGGTCATAAGCAAGTAAGGTTATAGAACACATATCGTTACAACCAAACCTCGACTTGATTACAAGTATAAAAGATTGGCTAAGTGTATTTGGTTCCCATGATGAACAAGCATACGTCATCAGGAGTCGGCAATACCTCGACTTTAGCACCAAATAGGCTTGTCAGGCTCAAAGATCTAAGACGTTGCCAGGCTAGCAATAGTTAATGATTGTAAACAAACTATGTATCTCATATAATCACTTACAAAACACAAATAACCATGACAAAATATAAAGATGAATTGCAAGTGATTTACAAGTCTCAAATGTGTATAAGTGTATCATGTATAAGCAATCATGTTTCACCCCAAAATAGTGTGAAAAATGTAAAAAGGGGCAAGGAAACTCACGTTGATATAAGCATTATAAGATGATAAATAAGGATTAAAGGATGATCCAAAGTAATCCCAAGTATTCGTTACAAGGCACCTAAATATGTCATACAAGATGTAGATTAATAATATAATTAACGTTCAAATAATGATTAGGGTTTCAATAGTTTTAGGGGTTTTTGATAAGTAACAATTTACAAAGTAATTATTTTACATTTTTAATTCATTAGAAGAATTATATATGTAAATATTTTAGAAATGAATCTAAATATTATCAAAGTTGATGTTCAATAAGTAATTATATTTTCTTGATAATAATATATTTGTATTTTATATAAAAATGTGAAATAAGAATAACATTTATAATAAAGTTTGTAACATTTATATAAAATTAAAGTCTCATAGCAAAAAATAAGCACGTTTCAAACAATAATTTATACTTGTTATTTGAACAAATAAGGATTTAGTGAGTTATAACGATATTCAATGTCTATTTTATAAGTATAATAATTTAAATATATTATTTGAGCAAATAACTATTTAGTAATTAAACAATATTTTAGGTTTAACTTATGAGAAATAATCTAAATATATTATTTGAACAAATAATGATTTAATAAGTTAAACAATATTTAAAATCTATTTTACCAAAAATTGAACTAGTTATATCATTTATTTAAAATAATTAATAATAATATTAAAATATTAAAATAAATTTCAAGAAAATTAGCTAGATGATTTTAAAAATATTTGGAGTTTGTAAAAGTCATTTTTATAATTATTATAAATTTTCCATAACAATTTTAAGGCCAAAAAGCCTTTTAAAAAAAAGATGAGGCTGCCCGGGTTCGAACCCGGGACCTCATGGATGTGGGGTGAAGACATAACCAGTGAACCAAGGCTCTCAGCCGCGGTTTATCTCCGTTTTTATTACTTAAAAACATAACTCAAGTAACACCCCCAAATCCTATGAACCCTAATTTGACAAATCCCAAAATTAAACCTCAATTCGTTTAAGATAGCGAAATCAATGTTGGGGCTTTTAATCCCCAAACAATTTCGAGTATATTTGCATAACTAATTACCTAGATTGAAGTTTAAATCGATGAGAACGAGACGAGGAATAAGTCGCGGTCGTAGGTGCGCAAAGTATGGCCAATCTTCAATGATAACCGAATTAAACTTGTGGGAAGCTTCTTTGGGTTATGATAATCGAAAGCCCTCAATCAATCGTGATCTATGATGTCCAGAAGATGTAGTTCGACTAGGTTGCAGGTTCACGATGAAGGTGATGTTCGAACTCGGTGATTCTGTGTGTTTCAGACGTAATTGAGGCTTGTACACGATTTGAGATAGATAACCGATTGTTTGGATTCATTTAATTGGATTACTATTGAGTTTTAATGTCCAAACGGTTCTATGACTTAAAAGTTTCGGTTACTCGGATTGTTTGGGATTCATAACTGTTGTTAACTCAATTAAAGTTCATAATCATGCTCGAATTGCTTTCACGAACCGTTTAGAAGCATTTGGGGTTGGAATTTGAAGGGGAAATAACCGGTTGAAGGTCGCCGGAGGGTCGCCGGTGGTTGGCCGGCGACTTGGCCGGAAATACGGGCAAGTGGGGGGTTGGTTTGGGGTTTTTTTAAAGTTTACACATTTAGTCCCTGAGGTTTTAAACAGTTAACATTTTATGCTTTAAACCTTCTTTTAAAGTTTATAAATTGACAAAACTAACCCTATAACTTTAAGTTTCAAACCTTTTTAGGTTTTATAATTTTTATAAATTGTTATTAATAATAATAGTAATATTATTATCATTATTATTATTCCTAGTTATTATTATTATTTTTATAATTTGCTATTATTAATATTATCATTATTATTATTATTATTATTATTATTAGTATATTATTATTATTATTATTATAATATCATTAATAGTAATAATAACAATAACATTATTATTATTATTTTAATCACAATTATTTTTTAAGATTTTTATTACTTTAAGTTAAGTTTTATAATATCAAGTAAACATTGTAACACTTATAATGTTATTATTATTTATTAAATTAATTTGTTAACCACCAAATTAATTATGAAGCACAATAAACCCTCAATGTTTCACAAAAGACATAAAAGGTCCTTTTATAAACTTAACGAAGTTACCCTTTTAACTAACAAAAATACGAGATGTTACAGTCTCCCCAACTTAAAAGAATTTCGTCCCGAAATTAAAAATGAACTTAAATGAACAAAAGGAGTTATAATGAAAGGTAAGTGTACAACGAACAGTGTTTGACGTTTGATTACAGGTGGAACGCTTCACCTTATGGAATCTTTCAAGATTCTTAGCATAATAAACGCGAGGCGTTTTGAGATGAAACGTTGGAAAACGATGACAAGTTACCGTGGTATCTTAGATTTATAATTTCGTTGTAAATTGATGTCTAAAAATCTATAAAAGACCAACAATGATAATAAAGGTTAACCGTTAGGATTTAAGAATCCCAAACGTCACTATATGAACGGTCTTAACGCATATCTTGTGAATATGCACCTCTCCTTTGACCAACCATCGGTCTAAGAATAATACGATATGCGAAGATTTTGGAATAAGTTCATGACGATGGTTGGGAACATTATTAGAAGCAGAAAATGAATCGGTCATCCAAAATAACGATCGATGTTTTAACGCCATACCACGGTATACGACTATTTGAGATAGATACAAGTCAATTTCTCGACCCGTTATCCCACATAAGTCAATATGAAATCAGCCAATCAATCTATAATGCACTAATTGTCATCATGACATCTAAAATAAGAGGCATTCAGTGATGAGAAGTTAAACAGGAGATTCACAGGAACACGGATGTTAGGTTTTGTCATATGTGAAAGTAAGACACTTGGACACATGCCGAGTTATGTCTTTTCTTTTATGCCACACATATGACTACAAATTACGAAATTTTATGAACCATTATATCCGCATCGCAACGAGGATAATAACAAGTCTTGTTGTTCAAAACCAAGATAAAATTTCAATGATTTTCAAGGTTAAGGGTTCAAAAGCGATTCAAGAAATGACGCAAACATTAAGAATAGTATTTGTAAACATGTTTTGCAAGGTAACAAATTTCCAAGCATAGATTGCATACGTAATTCATCACACCCATATGTACAGTCGAGAACATTCGTTTGACTAGAAAGACATGCCCACAAGTTGATAATGTCTTTATTTAGTAGAAAGATTGCTTAGGAAGGCTACCATAGCGCAATCATGTGTTGATGATATCTCATATTAAGAGTTGATAAATAAGGAATAAATGGTTCGTTGTAGCTAGATCGATTTGGAACATGAGGATAAAGGGAAAGAAATCGATTTAAGAATTCAAATGCTCCAAGATCGGAATCAAAATCAACCTAGAGTGATCGAGTCTCCTTTCAAGTTCAGAAATCATGTTTTGGCTTGATAGGTCCAAATACTAACATTGGTTCACCCTTCAAGTTACTACATGTTCCTTGTCACTTGATTAAAACCTTGGTAAGTTGGAGATCAAGAAATGAGAATAGTCAACAAGGTGTGGTTTTCACTCCTAACTTGATGGTGTATTCCAAAGGTATGACCACTAACTTACCAATCAAAAAGTTCGATCCCAACTCCTTGTTGAGGATCCACAAAAATAAGACGAGGTAACTCACCATTAAGGTAAGGGAAACCACTCCTATCTTATCGGTGAAGTTTTACAAAAACAAAATATAACGAGATGAACTTCTTCATCAAAATCCAGAATTCACTCCTACTTTGATGAAGTCGTCTCATTTGAACAAATACAAATCATAAAGATGATATCATCATCAAGGTATGGAATTCACGCCTATCTTGATGATTGAATTTTCATAATAGCAAGAAAACAATCGAAGATTGACATTTGTCACCAAAGTACGGGTTTCAATCCTATTTTTGTGAGATCATGTCATTTGTGAAATGCCATTCCAAAGAAAATAATTGAAGTCAATCCTTGGAATAAGGAAATCACCCCGATCCAGAGGATGAAATATTATAAATCACAATTGGAAACCATTTATCGAAACGAATAGAATATCATCAAAGTAAGGGAATCACCCCTGTTTTGATGAGTTAGAATCATTTAGGAGATACGAGTGTTCTTAGTCATAGGTTGGCTTGCAAACACTTGCATCTCTCACGGTGCAGATGGTACGGAGTTTGGCTTAACGACGAAAGGAAAATAGTATCAATTAGAAATTCGAAAAATTTCAAGTTACATCAATGTAACAAAAGGAAAAATCATGCTTGCAACTTAAGATCAAAATTCGAGATAGCAGAATTTGTTATGATGGTGTTCAAATCTTGAATAATTAAATCAGGAAGGCAAAATCAAGGACAAGAATGATTCTACATCATAATGAGATGTGAACATTCGATGCACAATCGAAAGGAATACACGGACTTCTCAAGATATGAGGTCAACCATAGCCTTATTGAAGACACGTGTACTTATAAGTGATCACTCATCTCAAGGATTTCAATTCAAGTAAACGGATTCAGTGATCGAATCAGATCACTATTTTCACTTTGTCTAGACAAAGTATCCCGAGATGTAGGAATTCCACCTTACAGCATTGCATGTCTTTAGTTATGGGACACATTTTTAAGGAAATTTGAAAACCAATAGTAATGATTTAAAGTTTAGAAGACCATTCGTTTTAGATTCCCAATATCATTGGATATATTAAGAGTCATGCACACGTTGGTCAAGGTATAGAAATAGATACATGAAACGCTCAACGTGTAACGGTGTTTAAACGTAAGAGTTGAAATGTACGGTAGGTTCAATATTAATAGGAACATTATGTATGATAAGAATGAAGGGATACCAGTTCAAGGAATCAAAGATTTTTAAGATACGTAGAGGATGGTTCCATTTGGTAACGCATTACCATTTGGAATCGTTGACACGTCAAGGTAAATTGACCCATTGCCATAGAGACTTGTGTATGTTGACCATAGTTTATCACTCATCCCAGAAATCCCCAGGTAAGCATAACTGGTCTCACAATGAGATTTATACGATATGCTTGCCTTAGCCCGAAGGCCTTTTGCCAGGAAATCCAGAATACAGGTGTTTATGTGTCACACAAATTTTCTTTGGTTTATGAAATCAAAACCTTGATGAGATTTTAATAGATTAGACATAGAGTCTAAGGAATTGAACCCAGATGATAAGTGTAGATTCCACATGTCGTTGAGAATAGGTTTAGGAAGTTCATTTGTCGGGGAGGGTCAAAGAGTCAAAGTTAAGTTTAGGGAGACAAGTAACTAAGTTTAAGCATACATATGGCAATCTTATGCTAAGGCATCAAGTTGCACAAAAGGCATAGCATTATGTAGCATGCAAACAACATGTAAGCACAAAGGTATAAGAATCTTTCTATGAGGTTCATGCAACTATAGTCTAAGTCACCATTTCTAATAACCTAAATCCCTATAGTTATGGGTTCTGATACCAATCTGTCACACCCCAACCTTGACGGCGGAAACGTCGAGGTGTGAGGGTTAAGATTGTTCACAGCCACATAACGCTATATTTAAATTGCAAATATTATTATCATAAGTCTTAAAATGAAATACAAGCATAAGTCTCAAACATGAAATAAGTTCCAAACAAGACTAAACATTTCATAAACATTTTATTCATTAACTAGGTCTAAGCCCTAGTTTTATTGCAAGCTTCAAAAGTCCACTTTAAACTTGGGGGTTTCCTGAAACATGATAAAAATAAGAGTCAACTAAAAATAGTTGGTGAGTTTCCAAGGTTTTCATACATAATATGAAAAAGGTTACAAGTAGCAATTCATGTCATAGGTCATAAGCAAGTAAGGTTATAGAACACATATCGTTACAACCAAACCTCGACTTGATTACAAGTATAAAAGATTGGCTAAGTGTATTTGGTTCCCATGATGAACAAGCATACGTCATTAGGAGTCGGCAATACCTCGACTTTAGCACCAAATAGGCTTGTCAGGCCCAAAGATCTAAGACGTCGTCAGGCTAGCAATAGTTAATGACTGTAAACAAACTATGTATCTCATATAATCACTTACAAAACACAAATAACCATGACAAAATATAAAGATGAATTGCAAGTGATTTACAAGTCTCAAATGTGTGTAAGTGTATCATGTATAAGCAATCATGTTTCACCCCGAAATAGTGTGAAAAATGTAAAAAAGGGCAAGGAAACTCACGTTGATATAAGAATTATAAGATGATAAATAAAGATTAAAGGATGATCCAAAGTAATCCCAAGTATTCGTTACAAGGCACCTAAATATGTCATACAAGATGTAGATTAATAATATAATTAACGTTCAAATAATGAATTTCAATAGTTTTAGGGGTTTTTGATAAGTAACAATTTACAAAGTAATTATTTTACATTTTTAATTCATTAGAAGAATTATATATGTAAATATTTTAGAAATAAATCTAAATATTATCAAAGTTGATGTTCAATAAGTAATTATATTTTCTTGATAATAATATATTTGTATTTTATATAAAAATGTGAAATAAGAATAACATTTATAATAAAGTTTGTAATATTTATATAAAATTAAAGTCTCATAGCAAAAAAATAAGCACGTTTCAAACAATAATTTATACTTGTTATTTGAACAAATAAGGATTTAGTGAGTTATAACGATATTCAATGTCTATTTTATAAGTATAATAATTTAAATATATTATTTGAGCAAATAACTATTTAGTAATTAAACAATATTTTAGGTTTAACTTATGAAAAATAATCTAAATATATTACTTGAACAAATAATGATTTAATAAGTTAAACAATATTTAAAATCTATTTTACCAAAAATTGAACTAGTTATATCATTTATTTAAAATATTTAATAATAATATTAAAATATTAAAATAAATTTCAAGAAAATTAGCTAGATGATTTTAAAAATATGTGGAGTTTGTAAAAGTCATTTTTATAATTATTATAAATTTTCCATAACATATTTAAGGCCAAAAAGCCTTTTAAAAAAAAAAGATGAGGCTGCCCGGGTTCGAACCCGGGACCTCATGGATGTGGGGTGAAGACATAACCAGTGAACCAAGGCTCTCAGCCGCGGTTTATCCCTGTTTTTATTACTTAAAAACATAACTCAAGTAACACCCTCAAATCCTATGAACCCTAATTTGACAAATCCCAAAGTTAAACCTCAATTCGTTTAAGATAGCGAAATCAATGTTGGGGCTTTTAATCCCCACAAAATTTCGAGTATATTTGCATAACTAATTACCTAGATTGAAGTTTAAATCGATGAGAACGAGACGAGGAATAAGTCGCGGTCGTAGGTGCGCAAAGTATGGCCAATCTTCAATGATAACCGAATTAAACTTGTGGGAAGCTTCTTTGGGTTATGATAATCGAAAGCCCTCAATCAATCGTGATCTATGATGTCCAGAAGATGTAGTTCGACTAGGTTGCAGGTTCAAGATGGAGGTGATGTTCGAACTCGGTGATTCTGTGTGTTTCAGACGTAATTGAGGCTTGTACACGATTTGAGATAGATAACCGATTGTTTGGATTCATTTAATTGGATTACTATTGAGTTTTAATGTCCAAACGGTTCTATGACTTAAAAGTTTCGGTTACTCGGATTGTTTGGGATTCATAACTTTTGTTAACTCAATAAAGTTCATAATTATGCTCGAATTGCTTTCACGAACCGTTTGGAAGCATTTGGGGTTGGAATTTGAAGGGGAAATAACCGGTTGAAGGTCGCCGGAGGGTCGCCGGTGGTTGGCCGGCGACTTGGCCAGAAATACGGGCAAGTGGGGGGTTGGTTTGGGGTTTTTTTTAAAGTTTACACATTTAGTCCCTGAGGTTTTAAGCAGTTAACATTTTATGCTTTAAACCTTCTTTTAAAGTTTATAAATTGACAAAACTAACCCTATAACTTTAAGTTTCAAACCTTTTTAGGTTTTATAATTTTTATAAATTGTTATTAATAATAATAGTAATATTATTATCATTATTATTATTCCTAGTTATTATTATTATTTTTATAATTTTGCTATTATTAATATTATCATTATTATTATTATTATTATTAGTATTATTATTATTATTATTAATATCATTAATAGTAATAATAACAATAACAATATTATTTATTTTAATCACAATTATTTTTTTAAGATTTTTATTAGGTTAAGTTTTATAATATCAAGTAAACATTGTAACACTTATAATGTTATATTATTTATTAAATTAATTTGTTAACCACCAAATTGATTATGAAGCACAATAAACCCTCAATGTTTCACAAAAGACATAAAAGGTCCTTTTATAAACTTAACGAAGTTACCCTTTTAACTAACAAAAATACGAGATGTTACAGTCGTGGTCTTTCGCGTAACCTTTGATGGAAAAGTCGCTCGGGTTCCGAAAGAGGCGAAACAAGTTCAGGACTAGACGAGTCAGACATACACTAACTTAAGGAAGCATAAACTAACTAAGGCTTAGAATGAATAAGGCAAATGTAACTAAACTAACTAAGGCAAACTATCTAACAAAAATAAAATAAAGTTGGGCAAAAATATATTAACAGGATATACACAAGATAGTCAAAAATTTAGATTGTCTTTCAAAACTGTCGTGTGTCCCCGGCAACGGCGCCAAAAACTTGATGGGTGCGGAATGTATATATATTTTGATAAAGATTTTTCGCACAAATTCAGTTTTAATTGGTTATTACTAATACTAAACCACACACACAAAAGGCAAGTGTACCTGTCGTGTGGTAATATAGTGATGGTAAGAACCGAGTATCAATCCGTGGACACACCTAGCCTACTCAACAACCTTAATGTTTGACTACCAGATTTGATTTTTGTTTGAGAAAATGATAAGTTGCATTAATAAGATTTTTAGGGTTTAAAAGCAATAATTAAAATAAAGTAAAATAAGATTGAAGCGTTTGGATTTAAAACCAGAGAATAAAGGCTATCATCCTAATTAGATTACACTTATGTAACTGTGATGAATTGGTGGTGTGATTAAAGATATTGATTAATGTAATTATGTTTTAATGTTTATAAAGGTGAGTTGGCGCGATTTCTCGCGTATCCGCTCCGTAGTGACTAGGATCACGTCAGGTTGACTTTTATTGCTTAGATTAAAGCCCTAGTAATGTAGGTTATCTTTTGTGACCTTTTTGACATACGATTTCTGAAAACATAACTTAATGTTAAAAAGAGAGTTGATCATGTTCCTTCCTAACATACCATTAATTTTAGAAAACTGTAACAATTACTGTAGATTTCTCAGACTAATAAAAGAGAACCCGCAAATGATCAGAAAGTTAAAGTGATATGATTTCTAATAACCATTTCTAGTTCATTAGCCATGGATTTATTATGAAGACCGGTTTTGCGAATGAAAGTTGATCATACGTTTTTCAACCGCGTATGACAATCACAATCACAAATCATAAAGTTATAACTTTCCGTTCAAATGTAGATGCTACCCATCAAAATTTTTCCAAAACCATCATAACATTAACATAATATAATCACACCATTAGTTCATCATAAATTACATAAATTTCATCCAATTAGGATGATAATAAGAGTTTAGCTCATAATGAGCTTGAATATAACAACAAATAACATAGAAGATAGATATAAAATCATCGGTGAACTGGAACAATCAAACCGGTGATCCACAATGGATGATGTTTAGACAATCTCGAGCTTCTTCCAAGTGTTGTATGCACCTCCCGAGCCTCCAAATGATCTTGAAGACTTGATTCCCGAGAGAATTGTGCAGAGTAACTCTCTCATCAAAGCTTGCCAAAATGGTGAACTTAGGCCTTTATTTATAGGCTTTCTGGAGTGTTTAAGCACGGCTAGTATAATGCTTACGAAAGTTGGTCGGTTCGTATGTGAATCCAAGGATCGTCAACAGGAATTATCAGTGTGAATCGATGTCAAGTCAACGTTAGCGGAATTAAAGTTGATTTGGTTTAATTGTATTTAAGCAACTTTAAATATCAATGAAATATCACGAACACACGAAACAAAACACAATTAATGATTAATCAATATTTTATTATAATGTGTTGGTGATTACAAAAGAATGAATGTACGATATCAATGAATGCTATGATGTTGTATATGTTTTGATGATCGAAAGACTTTTGATGATTGTTGTAATGCTATTGCTGTTCTCGATCAATCAATCGTCTGACTCAATCGTTCTTGAATCGAAACCTAGGATCCATATTTATAGACAAAGATGTTTCAGTTATAGGAAACACCGGATCTCTTGGGATTTGATTTGTTTCTGATAAGGAATCATCGGATTTCTCGGGATTCGTATAACCGCCTTGTTGACTTGTTGACTTGTAACACTTGTATTATACAAGTGTTTGGACTCCGCAGAAATATTGTCTTCCGTAGATGTTTGTTCTTCCGCAGATGTTCTTGTTTTGTTCTTCCGCATTGTTTTTCGGCATCTGAAGCATTTCTTGAACACTTGGAACTTCAGTTGATTTGTTCATCTGTAGATGATCTTCGGATGTTTTGTTACTTGTAAAATATATGTCTACGAAAGAACGAAATGTTCATCCGTAGATGTTTCTTACACTTGGTCAATTTCAGTAATTGACCAAGTATTATGTTTGTACCTGCAACCATACATAAATCAACACATATATACATGGGTTAACCTATATTTAATGCATACACAATAATGAAATACAAAAGTTCATTACAGATATTAATTCAAGTACTAAGCCTATACATAATGACTAGATCTACTGTTTCTAGACCTAACAATACTCCCCCTTAGGCTTAGCTACTTGCAATCAGTCCTTCAAAACTGCAAGATCTTTGATTCTTGCAATCATCTTGTTGTAGAAGTAGGAGACAGCAGTCTTCTGATCATCATACTTATAGTTGATCTTCATCTTGCTAATCTTCTTCAGAGTCTCATAACTAATTCCCAGAACATCTTCCTCTGTAATGAGTGTGTCTAACACCTTGTTGTTATTCACCACTTCTAGTTCATCTTGTTCTGTTATTCTTAGTTCTGTTACTTCATCAAATGTTGTTCCCTTCA
This sequence comes from Flaveria ramosissima, assembly GCA_025215565.1. NCBI lineage: Eukaryota > Viridiplantae > Streptophyta > Magnoliopsida > Asterales > Asteraceae > Flaveria > Flaveria ramosissima. Next base: position 36,499,934 of record CM046037.1, on the reverse strand, counting down.
GTAGTCCAGCATTAAATCTTCTTCTTTTATATGCTTTGGCATGTAGTTTGTCTACTACTTGAATCACATGAACATGTAGGAACAGATCATTTTGTGCTTTTTCATCAGACAGCTTGGGAAAGAATTTGTCATTTAGGTATGAGGTGTAGCTGGGATGGAGCAGTTTGATTTCCACAGGATCAAAGATTCTGATCTTTTCAGCTTTCTTGTTCTCAGCATTTCTCAGTAGGACCAACTCCTTTGTCTTCTCAACATATCCCCATTCAGTGATTTGGTATGTGAATTGAGTCCCTTCAATGCATTTAAGTGCTGCTTTGTTTCTGTTGTTGTAGCCAATCCTCTTCAAGAATTCATCATCTACATGTTCTGAGGCATTGGTCTTGAATCTTTTTAGCCCTTTGATTCTCTTCTGATGTTCTACATCTTCTCTTTTGGCTTCTATAAGCACATCATCTTTGAATTTTGTTTTCAACTTTCCCACTAGGGTTGAGAAATCTCTTCCTCTAGGGTGAATTGGATAGTTGCTGATGATTAAACTTTGAAGATCTTTGATGTCATTTTCTGGCAGACTCAACACTGAGAGTACATCATGGAAGTATTCAACTCTTCCAGATGTTCTTTTAATAACAGCACAATCCCAGTCTGGATCATATTTCCAGGCCATGATCTTGTTTTCTTTCGCAGAGCTGGGAGTTGTGAGATGATCTATCAGTTGTATTAGAGTGGACTTTTGCTCAGTTATCTCTCTAACTGCAGTCCCAAGTGGCCATACTTTTCCGGGGATAACTTCTCTTGGCTCTCTAATCAATTTTTCTTTTCCTTTGTGCTGATCTTTAGGTTCAACTGTTATAGGTTCAGCAGGAAGTTTGCTTTGTTGTTCATAAGATGGATGTGGAGCTTCAGTTTTGAATTTTACTCCAGTCTCTAGCTCAACTTTCATCACATGCTCCATCATCCTTCTGAGTTCCCCTACTGATCTTCCTTTAAGCTCATGAGGTTTGTAGTTATGTCCTTGTAACCAGCAAGTCATGTTGTATTTGCTCAGCTTGGCTGTGTCACAGTGTCCCAACTCCTTCTTTGTGTTTTGAATTGATTGAAAGGTGCTGAAGGCTTCATAATCACAATTTGGAATCATAAAGCATGCAAGCTCAAATTCTTTTAACAGGTTCTTCATCTCTGTCATGTTTAGTCTTTCAACCATGTCATAAGGGAAACCATGGCTTATAAGTGTCATGAACATGGTTGATTCAGGCCGCTCTTCAAATATGTCACTTGTAGTCAGAAGATCATCAGCCTTTGAGACTTCTTGTTTTGGAGGAGAGTCTTCTTTGATTAATTCTTCCCACTCTTTATCACTTTCATCTTTCTGTTCAGAAATAGGCTTCTCAGTAGATAAGTCTATTGAGGGGGTGTGTTCAGGAGAAGTCAGCTTTTGTTTCTTTGAAATACTTTCATAAGTGGTTGGCTTTTTCTCAGCAATACCAAGGTACTTTCTTTTCCTTGAGTACAAGATCATTCTTTTGATGCCTCAGGACTTTGTTTTGTTTGAGCAGTTGAAGCCTTAGCATGAGATTCCAATGAACTGATCTTCAGTTTAAGTTGCTCAATTTCTTCTTCTTTGCTCTTTATAATGTTTGACTGAGTAGTCATAGTGCCAGATGCTTGTTCAAGTCTCTTCATGATCTTTTCTTTATCTTTCTTCTCAGTCTCTGCTGACTCCTTTAGCTCAGCTTCCTTGTCTAGCAGTGCATCAATGACTTCTTTATCACTTTGAGCATCTTCTCTCAGTCTCTTTATTCTTGCTTGCTGTCTTATCAATTCTTCATCCTTTTCTTTTATTATGCCCTTCAGCTCTTGTATTCTTGCCTTTCTTTTATTTGATTTGAGTACCAGCTTGTTGTACTCAGCCACCAGATAACTTTTGCTCACAGGAATGTCATCATCACTCAGATCATCTTCATTATAGGCAATCACATCAACCTGATCTGCTTCTGTATCTCTTTCCTGATGCTGAGACTCAATCTCATCTTCTTTTACTTCCTCATGATCAACACTTGCTGAGCTTGACTTTGGTTCAGTGGCTTGATCTTCATGCTCTTGAAGAGTTTGTTGTGTTGCTGATCAGTCACTGGAGAAATTTGTTCAGTTTCATTTGAATGCACAGGGGATTCAGTCTTGGATAATGACAGTTTGATTGTACTTGCTTCTGAGACTAATTCTGTCTCTCCAGTATAGATGCTCTCAGTATCTGAATTTGGAAGTTGTTGGTAGAGTTGCATCTGAGGCTGAATTGGTGATTGGGGTTGAATGGGAGAGATTGGTTCAGTATTTTGACTGGCAGGTGATTGTGTTTGGGGTGTTTGTTGTTGTTGTGGTGATAGATGAAGGATTGGAGAGATAGGTTCTGTATTTTGGCTGGCTGGAGATTGAGCTTGTGGTGTTTGTTGTTGTTGTGGTGATAGATGAAGGATTGGAGAGATAGGTTCTGTATTTTGGCTGGCTGGTGATTGTGTTTGGGGTGTTTGTTGTTGAGGTGATGCTTCTGGTGATGGAGTGTCTTGAGCAGAGCTGGTAGCAGAGCTCTCTTCATCAATTTCCCAAACAAGCTCTTGAGGTATGTCTGCATTAGCATCAATCACATGAGCAAACATGTCTATGTCTCCTCCTTCATATCTCCCTGAGATTTTGTTCAGCACAGATCTGCCAAGGTGTGCTTGGATAAACACACCACCCTCTACTGATGTTCCAGGCAGGTCTGCATTAATGATGAGCTGAATGAACCTTGGAAACATATACATCTTATCAGCCTTCTGTACTCTAATGTGATCACACAAACAGTTAAAGATGTACTTTGAGTAGTTGTAGGTCCTTCCCTCAAAGATGCCAATGATACCAGATGATATATGTCTTGAAAATCTGTCAAGCCCAGATTTTCTGTTTGACATACACTTCAGATAAGTGTGACACAAAAATCTGTATGGCTTACAGAGTCTTCCCTTCTTGATTTCTCCTTTTTCAAAGTCTCCATCATACCCCATTAGAAGAAAAACCTTTTCTATGTATTCATTATCAAATACATCAGGGTGTCCAACTTCAACATCTCCCAGTTCTAGTACCCTTCTTATTGTTTGTTCGTCTATTCTCAGCCTTCGATTCTTTACTTCTGCAATAATTCCTTCATCATCTTCTTCTATATGTGCAGAATTCCAGAAATCACTGATATGCGAGCGATAAATCGTTGGCTCTGCGGATAATGCATAGAAAACCCTTGATCTTCTCAAATATCTCATAATTTCTTGACATCCTTCTGACACAGGATCGTCAGGGTTCAAGAAAGCACACACATTATGCTCTTTTGCAAATCGTTGATCCATCTGTTCATAAGAAAAGACTTCGTTAGAATCACATTATAGATATAAGAATACGAACAGTTGTGAGATAAAACAAGAATCAACTTGTTCATTCTTGATGATTACGACATGTTTTACCTTAATAAAAGCTGATTAAGAACACAGATATATGTTTGCTTAAGGTTTGATTTGGTAAATTTTGAATGTTGAGAAAGTGGGAAAAATTTGTTGAGTGAGATTTTCTAGGTTTGAAAAAGTGAGCTGAAAAAGTGAATAATGCATTTGACAAGTCAAATCTCTTTATTTATACCCTCAGACATATTAATTTTCTCGGATTTATTCAGTGGGTCCCACATTGTACTCTTCCGTAGAAGTAATTTCACATTAATTGTGATCCACAATTTACTCTTCCGTAGTACATCTACGGATCAACAACTTCTACTGATTGATCTTTATTTATCCGTAGTTTACCAATCTACGGATAAACATTAATATACTAATATTGATTTACACACAATTGTATGTATGGCCCAACTCATTGGTTGAACCAATTATTGCTATAGGACCTCGTTGGCTTTGTATACATGACAATTTAGTACAAGGAAATTTATAAAATTCATGTAACCAACGGCTAAGGTGATGCTCAGGTTTCAATTTCTTCAAATTGATAAAGATATAGACATTGCTGCTACCGATATAGATGCTTTTCATGAATGCTACTCCCCCTAAATTTGTGATTAATGATGAACTTAAGCATTTATCATAAATTCTTTAAGAGGAATAACATAAACTCTAAATATATGAGAATGATCAGATGCACTTAAGATGGGATCATACTATAATGCTAAGCTCTTCCTGATTAGTTATGTTGTATAGTTGATGCAAGAACAAGTTCTGATTGCAAGTATATTGTCCTTATAAATCCATACAAGAGCTCATGTATCAACTAGGCTTGCTGTTTATCCTGTTTTATTGTTTTAGAAATAACTGTCATGGACTTCACATTTGATTCACAAAGGTGTTGTCCTCCCTTTGTAAGTCAAATCATCATTTTTTCACACTTAAGACTATGTATTTTAAATTATAATAGCTATCTTGAGATGTATTTGGCATCTCATTGATGCGATGTTGATAAAGCTCAGGATAATATACAGTTGATCACTTAGGATTCTTTTGAGAGCTTTAGATATGATCATCATCAGGTCACCAGGTCTTTACTCACGTAAAACAGAGGTGCCTTTAACCCAGGTCTTTGTTCACACAAAACAGAGGGATGATGATGAGCATGATCTTTTCACCTTTGATACTGATATTCAGTATGGTGATCATACACCCAGGTCTTTGTTCACACAAAACAGAGGGAGTATGTATGATTGCAAAGATAGATAGTATAAAGTGTTTTACATAGTGTGTTTAGATGAATGATTTGATCACATTAGGATAAGACTCACTTGTTTTCTCAAAATGAAGTTTCCCACAGACAATTATGACAATATTATGTTTTGCAAGCACTAAGATTTGTTTCCACTCAAGTTGAACCTACTCACATATCAAGAAACTTGTTGAGATATATTGTTATTTGATTATGCAGAAATAGGCAAAACTATAGTTTACTATCATTTCCCACGCATAAGGCATACTGATGCATTATTGCACACAGCATGTTATTTGGTTGGAATTGATTTAATCTAAGTTAATCATACCTAGACTCAATCAGAAAATTAAATCTGACTGAATCAAAGGCTTTAGTGAATAAATCAGCAAGTTGATTTGATGTATCCACTTTGACTAACTTAATCAATCCCTTTTCTGAGCAATCTCTCAGAAAATGATACCTAATCTCTATATGTTTTGTTTTACTATGTTGCACAGGATTAGCAGTTATAAACATAGCAGCAGAATTGTCTATATAGATTGAAGTTTGAAGAAAGTTGTAACCATAGTCAAGCAATTGGTTTTGTAACCAAAGTACTTGAGAACACCCGGCTGAAGCAGCAATGTACTCAGCCTCAGCTGTGGATACAGAAACATTTACTTGTTTCTTGCACTGCCATGACACTAGCCTGGGTCCAATGAATTGACATCCACCGGTTGTTGATTTTCTATTGCTGTTACATCCACCATAGTCACTGTCTGAGTATGAGTAGAGTGTAAAGTCTCCATCCTTGGGATACCATAGACCAAGTCCTGGTTTTCCCTTGAGGTATCTGAAAATTCTTTTGACAACATTGAGATATGACTCCTTTGGATCAGATTGGTACCTAGCACATACACACACAGCAAACATAATATCAGGTCTACTGGCAGTTAAGTACATAAGTGAACCTATCATGGATCTAAATAGTTTTTGATCAATAGATTTTCCAGTGGGATCAGGAGCAATCTTATCAATTGTTGATGCTGGTGTTTTGCATGAGGATACTTCAGCAAGATTGTATTTCTTCAGTATTTGATATATGTATTTTTCTTGATTGATGAATATTCCATCTGCTTTTTGATGAACTTGAAGGCCAAGGAAGAATGTTAATTCACCCATTGAGCTCATCTGAAATTCAGATTTCATCAGCTCTTCAAAATTCACACACAATCTCTTATTAGTTGATCCAAATATAATGTCATCAACATATACTTGAACTACTAAGAGATCTTGATGTTCTTGTTTGAGAAAGAGTGTCTGATCAATTGTTCCTCTTTTGTAGCCATGCTTGAGTAAGAAGGATGATAGTGTTTCATACCATTTTCTTGGTGCTTGATGAAGACCATACAAGGCTTTATCTAGTTTGTATACCCTGTGAGGATAATGAGGATCTTCAAATCCGGGGGGTTGAGACACATAAACTTCCTCATCAATTTTCCATATAAGAATGCACACTTGACATCCATTTGATACACAGTGAATTTCTTGTATGATGCATATGCCAAGAACACTCTTATTGCCTCAATTCTTGCAACTGGTGAAAAACTTCATCATAATCTATGCCTTCTTCTTGAGTGTATCCTTGTGCTATTAACCTTGCTTTGTTTCGGACAATGATCCCTCTATCATCCAGTTTGTTTTTGTATAGCCATCTAGTTCCAATAGGATGTTGACCTTCAGGTAAATCAACAAGACACCATACTTTTTGCTTTCTGAACTGTTGAAGCTCTTCTTGCATAGCTTCAATCCAGCTATTGTCTTTTAAAGCAGCTGTAATGTTGGGAGGCACCACTTGAGAAAGAAAACAGTTGAAGAGACAAAGGTTGGCTGTACCACTTTGGCTCCTTGTAGTTCTCTTTTCAGGATTTCCAATGATATTGTTAAGTGGATGAGACTTATGAATTCTCATTGAGGGAGTTGACTCAACTGGAATGGATGATTCCAGATTAGTCATTTCCATTGCCTCTGACTGATTCATCTCAATTTGAGAATTCAAGAAATAATCAAATTGAGTCTCTGTTGATTGAGCTACAGAAGTATCTGCAGTTGGATTTTGCTCTTCGCAGGAACTTCTGCGGAAGTATTTTGTTCTTCCGTAGGAGCTGCTCCGGATACATTTTGGTCTTTCGAAGGAAGTTCTCCGGATACATGCTGATCTTCCGAAGGAACTCCGGATGCATTTTGTTCTTCCGAAGGAATTTCTCCTGATGCATGCGGTTCTTCCGAATGAATTTCTCCTGATGCATGCGGTTCTTCCGAATGAATTTCTCCTGATGCATGCAGTTCTTCCGAAGGAACTCCTCCTGATGCATGCTGTTCTTCCGAAGGAACTCCTGATGCATGTTGTTCTTCCGAAGGAACTCCTCCTGATGCATGCTGTTCTTCCGAAGGACTTTCTCCGGATACATTTTGGTCAGTTCCACATGTAATCTGCTTCTGCTGAAGTATTGTCACTTGAAGATGGATGTATCCTTGGGGGATCAGCAGATAAAGTTACTTCAGTCATAACAGGTGGAACAAATGGATAGCATACTTCATCAGAACCTGCATTTGTCAAATGATCATAGTTAAAAGATTTAGACAAAGCATCTATGTCAAATAACCATGATGAACCTTTAACTGACTTAGTGAACACATTTTCATCAAAAGATACATTAGGGGTCTCTTCCACAATGTTATGCTGAGGAATATACACTCTATATGATTTTGATGTTGAAGAATATCCAACAAAGAAACCATCATATGCTTTTTCTGAAAATTTTCCTAATGACTCTTTTATGTTCAAAACAGTTACTTGACATCCAAATACTCTTAGATATCCTATGTAAGGTTTCTTTTAAATAGGAGCTCATAAGGAGTTTTGTTATGTTCTTTGACAATTAATGTTCTATTTTGAACATTGCATGCAGTATTCACAGCCTCAGCCCAAAAGGTAATAGGTAGTTGTGAATCAGCTAGCATTGTTCTTGCTGCTTCAATGAGAGTTCTGTTTCTTCGTTCAGCAACTCCATTTTGTTGTGGAGTCCTTGGTGCACTGAATTGTCTTGCAATACCTTTGCTCCAACAAAAAGAATCTATTTCAAAGTTAACAAATTCAGTACCATTATCACTCCTGAAAATTTTAACTTTTGTATCAAGTTGATTCTCAATCTTGATGACAAAGTCCATTAATGTTTCTGATGTTTCACTCTTTTGTTTTAAGAAAAAGACCCATGTAAATCTAGTGAAATCATCAACTATCACCAAACAATATTGCCTTTTTCCAATGCTCATTACATTGGTTGGACCAAAAAGATCCATGTGAAGCAATTTGAGTGTGTGTTGTAGTATAGTATTGATGTTTTTGGTTTATGTGACACTCTGTGTTGTTTTCCTTTGTAACAAGAAGAGCAATGAGTTGAGCAATGGAACTCTTTATTTGGTAATCCAATGACCAAGTCATGTTTCACCAATTTATTCATATTTTTCATGTTAGAATGAACAAGTCTTCTATGCCATAATTGTGACAAATCTTCTGAAAGTTTAGATATAAGACAAGTTTCATGTTTTGTGAGAGAAGTGTTATTCATATCCAAGACATAAGTGTTTCCTTTTCTTGCTGCTTTGAGGAGAATCCATCTTCTGGGACAATAAATCCTGGCTTAAGAATGTAACAGTTAGTGTCATCAAACAATGTAGTGTAGTTTTGATCACAGATTTGAGATACACTAAGTAAATTATACTGTAAGTTTTTACAGTAATTTACTTTATCAAATTTAAGTACATCATTGTTATCATTCCTTCACCAACAATTTTACCTCCCTTTTTATCCCCACCAAATGCCACATAAGAAGCATTTTTATGTTTGAAATCATGGAGAAGAGAACAGTTTCCTGTCATATGCCTGGAACAACCACTGTCAACATACCACATGTTGTCAGCTCTCTAATATTGTTCCTCTTTTGCCATTGGTGGAACTGTTTGATCCATATGGGCCATCAATGCTTGATTTTTTCCAAAACTTCCTTCTCATACAAACTCCAGTCACATGTTCCATCTTGAAGTATGATCAGCCCTGACTCCTTTGAGTTACTTGGTCCTGTTGATTCTTTGGTGGCTGGTGGGGAAGCATTGATCAGTTGAGATTGCTTGTGCAGAGGTCTTTGAGAAGATTGTTGATTTGCTTGAATCTGATGTTGTTGATGCTGCTGAGGTTGTCTCATCTCTGGATAAGACTGTTGATTGCATTCTCTTGAGAAATGTCCATAGAGATTGCATTTGTAGCATCTCACTTTTATTTGTCAACACCAATCTTTGATGTTTTGCTAGCTGAAGCCAAGTTCTTATTTCTCCTGAGATATTGCTTAGCTCTATAAGCAATCATGGCCATTTGCCATTGTAGATCCATCTCATTCCATTACATCTGGAGGTTCTTCTTCTAAGTCTTGTTTACCAGATTTGCTGATGTTAGAAGCTTCCCAGATATCTTGAAAACTCTGAGCTAAAGCTGCAAGGTGCGCTCTTTTGTTCTTTGAGAAGTTCCCAATAATCACAGTTTTGGGTTCTGTTTTCTGACTGATTTGCTGCAAAGGAAGACTTAGTTGTTGTTGTTGCTGCAGTTGTATCTTGTCTATCAGTAGTTCTTCCTTTATTTCTGTTTGCTTGTCTTGAGATGATTTCTTTGAGGGTTTTGAAGCATAGAAGCTAACTTCCTCCTCATCATCACTCCTAGCACAAGAGTTATCACTTTCATTGTTTGAAATAAAAGCACTTCCTACATTATTTGTTTCTTTGAAGTGATAGGGTGAGACATGAGTTCTCACACTCTTGTTCTTGATTTTTCGTCCATTTCAAGAGCTTCCACTTTTGCAACCAGAGTATCTAATCCAGTAGCTTTCAGATCTATAGTGTTCTTGAACATGGACACAGTATGCTTCCAACTTTCTGGCAAAGTGTGGAGCATTTTCTTGTTTAATTCCTCACTAGTATACTTCAACTCTAGAATATTCATCTCAGTGACTAACTGCATGAATCTATGAAGTTGCTGAGGAATTGATTCACACCCTCAATATGATGAAAGGTTTCATATTGTGATCTGAGGGTGTCTCTCCTTATACTTCTTATCTCATCACTCCCTTCGCAGAGAGTGTGAAGAATCTTCCATAAGGAGTGAGCTGTTTTATAGTTCTCACACTTGATTAATATCTCTTCAGGTAAAGCCATACTAAGCAGACTGTATGCTTTTATATCGACTTTAACCTTTTTGACATCATCAGGTGATAGATCTTTTGTACTGATTGGTTGATTTTTGTCATTATAATTCGGCCCAATAGTGGGTGGAATATAAGGACCTTCAGTGATGGAAATCCACAAGTCAGAATCAGTATAGTTTACATGATTCCTGAACTTGATTTTCCATGACTTGAAATCTGCTTTTGTTTCTAACTTCGGGGGTTGGTAAGATGAACCACTGAAGTTGCTCATGTTGTTAACAAGATCTACTATTCAATTGATTTGAATATAGAAACAAGTTAATTAAAAACGATTGTTGTTAAGCGAAATCAAACACAATTAAAACACAACTAACACTGATAGATCAATTGATCTAAATCAATGAGCACTTGGCTCTGATACCACCTGTGAATCCAAGGATCGTCAACAGAATTATCAGTGTGAATCGATGTCAAGTCAACGTTAGCGGAATTAAAGTTGATTTGGTTTAATTGTATTTAAGCAACTTTAAATATCAATGAAATATCACGAACACACGAAACAAAACACAATTAATGATTAATCAATATTTTATTATAATGTGTTGGTGATTACAAAAGAATGAATGTACGATATCAATGAATGCTATGATGTTGTATATGTTTTGATGATCGAAAGACTTTTGATGATTGTTGTAATGCTATTGCTGTTCTCGATCAATCAATCGTCTGACTCAATCGTTCTTGAATCGAAACCTAGGATCCATATTTATAGACAAAGATGTTTCAGTTATAGAAAACACCGGATCTCTTGGGATTTGATTTGTTTCTGATAAGGAATCATCGGATTTCTCGGGATTCGTATAACCGCCTTGTTGACTTGTTGACTTGTAACACTTGTATTATACAAGTGTTTGGACTCCGCAGAAATATTGTCTTCCGTAGATGTTTTGTTCTTCCGCAGATGTTTTGTTCTTCCGCAGTATTCTTGTTCTTCTCCGCAGCATTTCTTGAACACTTGGAACTTCAGTTGATTTGTTCATCTGTAGATGATCTTCGGATGTTTTGTTACTTGTAAAATATATGTCTACGAAAGAACGAAATGTTCATCCGTAGATGTTTCTTACACTTGGTCAATTTCAGTAATTGACCAAGTATTATGTTTGTACCTGCAACCATACATAAATCAACACATATATACATGGGTTAACCTATATTTAATGCATACACAATAATGAAATACAAAAGTTCATTACAGATATTAATTCAAGTACTAAGCCTATACATAATGACTAGATCTACTGTTTCTAGACCTAACATCGTACGTGAAGATGTTGTCGAGAACGGCCCCGTGTTAAATGGAGCACGACCCCATGTTGGAGGTGGGGAACAGCCCCGTGCCTCATGGGGCATGACCCTGTGCTTACTTTTGGGGGACAGTACTTTTTGTCATGTCAGATGTCCAAACACGGGGGTCTGCCAATTTGAGCACGGGGGTGTGTTTCAGGCATGGCATGGGGGCGTGCTTAATGAGGCATGGCCCCATGCTTGGACTCCAAAGCTCGGATTACTTCAATTTCTTGTCAAATATGCTTCTTTTGTCCATCTTGTCCTTTTTAACACCTGAAAACACAATTTGATATTTCTAAGTACATAATCATCATTTTAAGGGAGATATTAAGGAATAATTGATGTGCTTTTAATATGATTTTTATGTATAATTTAGAGCACATCAATTCTACAGTAAAAATAATATTAAAATAATTGTAATGTTTAAATATTATATTAATTTTTTATATTAATTCAGGTAGGATTCTACAGTAAAAATAATATTAAAATAATTGTAATGTTTAAATAATAATAATGTATCATAATTTGTTTATTAAATGTTTATTAAACGTTTTAACTGATCAACTTTGACACATTCACACCCTAATATCTTTTATAATTTAAAATAATTGTAATGTTTAAAATAATAATAATGTATCATAATTTGTTTATTAAATGTTTTAACTGATCAACTTTGACACCTTCACACCCTAATATTTTTTGTAATTTATAAAATATCACTTTAACCCCCTTAGATTTCTAAGATTTCGAGTTTACGTATCGATACAAGTTGGGTCAAACATAAAACGTTTTCGTGCATATTATTATATACGCTCTAAGATGATCTACGTTTAGATGTTGGCCTGAATTTTGACATAAATTTTGTTTTGAAATGGTGGGGTCAACTATAAAACGTTTATTTCTACGGTATAAATCAGAGTTACTCTACGTTTTAACGTAAGTTAGTTTAGAAAAGAATCGGGACGATCGTAATTAATGCTTTATCATGCCGTATAAGGTGCAAGCATATCACGTTTTCATACAATGGTGAAATAACATTAAAAAGAGTAATATTTAAATAATAATAATATATACATAATTTATTTAGTGAATGTTTATTAAACGTTATAATTGGACCACTTTGATACCTTTCACATCATCCCATGTTTTAAAAACTTTGTGAAATATCACTTTAACCCCATTAGATTTCTAAAGTTTTGGGTTTACGTGTCGTTACAAGTTAGGTCAAATTTTATATACGCTTTGAAATGATATACACTTAAACATTCGCCTACTTTTTAACGTAAATTTTGTTTTGAAATGAGTGGGGACAAATATAAAATATGTTTATTCGATGATATAAATCTGAGTTATTTTACGTTTTAACGTAAAATTAGTTTTGGAAACAAGCTAAGACGATCGTAATTTTTACTTTATCACGTAACATACGGCGGAGCTACACGTGTTTTTATGTGTGTTTTGAGTTGACCTATGTTTCAACATAATTTTGTTTAGAAAAGAGTCGAGTCAGATATAATACGTTTTCGTTCAAAGATATAAATTCGAGTTACTTTACGATTCGACGTAAATTTAGTCCAAAAACAAGTCGAGTCGATTGTTAATCTATACCTTATAATGTCACATACAATGTGGTCGCATCGTGTTGTTGCATTTATGTTTTAATATTTGAAAATAAGGTGGAATTTCTCCCGCAACGCGTGGGTTAGGAAAACCTAGTTTGAATTAATTTTGAAATTTAGCGTGAAAGATAAGAATTTTATTAATGTGACCATTTAAATGGAATACTAGGTAAAAACGGAAGCAACGAAGATACTACAGGAAATCTTTTTTTCTATTTCCCTGACTTTTAATCAAATTAAATAGTTTTGATATTGTTTTTATGTTTAAGTTATTGAAAGGTTCTCCTAAACATACTCTTATCTCTATTTTTACACTTTACAACATTCTGTCTTCATACCCTCCCAACTTATCAAATCAACAATATTATTTTTTTACAATGGAAAATAAAACAGGGTACTTTTGATTTGATGTTAGAAAATGTTTAGCCAACCAGTTATTAAATAAATTTTGATATGTTTGAAGTTATAGCATTATCGATGGGCCATGAATGTGACGTTGATGATGTTATTGCCTATTTGATTATTGTAATTGCTATGCTATGCATGTTCAATTTTGTTAAAGTTTTTAGTTGTAACTTTCAATGCATTATTTCTCTTAACCATATGGTGGTGAAGGCATTAAAAGTAAGGGTTATATTAAACGGAGGTCCTTATGATTTTTAAATGTGTATTTTCCTTCTCTAACTATTAAAAACTAGTTTTATACCCGTCCGTTGGTCGGATATTTTAATGTGATGAAATATTATAATTATCTTCCTTTGCATATTAAGAAAAAACAATAAGTAGTTTGAAATCAAAGCACAACTCATTTAAGTTTAGAGTAAAAAAATGAACATCTACACCTAATACTAACCGCAAAACAATATAATCAATAATTGCTTAACCATATGCAAAGCATTTCAACCAAAACAGCTTTGTTCTTCACTAAATTCACAAACTGTCATCTGGTGATCTTAATGATTTGAACAAAATACAAAATTACAAAAAATAATTTGACTCTAAGTATGTTATATGCTTTAAAATTCAGACCACCATGATAAATACTAATTCCAAAGAGCCAAACAAAATGCAGTGCTCTTCTTTGTGTGATGGAGAAATGCAATTCACATGATAACCAAACTGTGAGTATTGTCAACAAAAATTTTAAAAATAATATATAAAGATAACAACTTTATAACATGACTGTACAGTATATAAATCACTTGCATATTTGGTATATCTCCATGAAGCTCCATAAAATGTATTGCATAGTTTACATAACTGGTAAAGAAAGATAGAAGTTGTAAAAATAAGATTTGATTAACATGATCAACAATGCAAGTAAGAAAATATAAGGGTTAGGATGGAGAGGGCACTCATGCCATAAATCTCCACTATAGCATAAAACCCACCAATAAGAATATGTCACGTCAAACCATGCCACACTACACCACACATGACACACCACATTTAGAAGGGGCACTCATACCACACCACACCATGCATATAATTAGAATGTAGTTGATATTATTTAGAGTTAGGCTTGATTATCCTTTTACAAAAGAGCAGACTGATACATTTGTCAACATATAAAATAAGATGGATCTAGAGATCAATATTGGTAGCTAGGTACCATGAATGCATTACATTAATACTAAAAGACATTATATGGTTGGGGAAGAAAGTCCGTGAATCATACCAAAACTTTTTGTTCATTGTTGCTAACTTCGGGTTTTCCTTTGCAACCTTCTGGTTTTTGTCCACACAACTTCTTTAGTTATGTCCACCTCCATCTCTATCTTGTTTCTTTGCTTCAGCATCTATATCCATAAATTTAGCACATAAACATCAGAATTCAGAACCAAGATTTTGACTTAACTGTAATGGCTAGCTTTAAGAAAGCACACAAACCTGAAACCATCTAAATTCAAGAATTATCACTCGTTGCATGTGGGCTATGTGGTGAACCAACTACTTTGCCAACATCAAACACCAAATTTTAGAATGCAATTACCTAAAACCATATGAATTCAAGAATTCTCAACAGTTGATGAGGACTTCCATTGATGTAAATACTTGAAACAGCCCATGAACACTGCACAACATATACCAACCATGGAGACAAATTAATTTCTAAAACTCAAAAATGAATGTACTTAAAAGTGTCCAAACTCCAAACTGATCATTCTACAGCAACCGGTGATTTGCATTATAAGAAAAGTTAGCATCATTTAATGGCATTTTCATGCAATAGCAATAGGTGAATAGATTTAAACATGATGAAAGAGATGGATACCTGTTTCAGGACCCGTGAGTTCTCTCAACGTGGCCATATGCCCATGAGCTAATGTGCAACATGAATATAATTGCCTACCTGAATTTTAATAATGAAACAACAGCAATATAAACAGACCATGGCATTAACCAAATTTAAACAATATAAACATATTGCACTAACCTCCACTCCGGGAATGGTGTAACATCGACTTTAAACGGCTTAGATTGTAACATATTTAGCTTTTTGCAGTATTCACATAGCATTGGCTGCCGTCATCACAATCCTTTCAAATAGCTCGCTCAGTCTGCTCAAAGTAATTTCAATTGAGGATTAGAAATAAATGCACATGATAATTTAATAACAATCAACAATGTCGTTTAACCTTTCAAATAACCTGTTTGAGATCAAATGAAACCAAAATGGCATCAGCAAGCTTCAATGTCTTATCAATGTTTTCTTGTGCGTTTCTCATTGAATGTGTGTTAATCTGCGCACATAAAGATCGAACATTGAAGGAATGCAATTGATTGCTAGAAAATGGAAACGAACCTACAAAATCAAACCACAATGGGGCTTAACGAAGTCGTGGAATAAAACGGAACTGGGATTTAACGATCTCACCATGGAAACCCTACGTGACAGAGACGCTACAATGAAGGATTGCCTCACTAGGAGTCAGATCGTCACCGACAGCACGACCTCAATTTTCTTCTCTAGATTGAGCTCGGCGGTGAAGGGCTACAATTGTCTTCCTCTGCAAAAACAAAACCCTCTCGATCTCTCTTTATTCTCTCAAATAAAGAGTTATCAAGTGGTGGTTATTAAGGAGAAGAAAGGGGCAACCGGCGAAGTGGGAGAATAGCACGGATCGTGGGGATGCAGTCGGAAACCAACCGAACCCAGAAATAACCGCTGACTTTATACGGTCAGGATTATTCCTGGGCATGATCAAACGGTCCAGATTACGTCTGCCAACGGTTATTTTATCCGCTGGCAATAAAATATATAATTATGAATTTTGTATTAAATGTTTGACGAATAGTAACACATTTGAATCTGAATGAAATGACCACTAAATATTTATATTAAGCGTACGTAAATTGAATATAATGCTCTTTGTTAATTTGAATAAAAAATAAAGGAAATTAAAATCCTATTAGGGTGGACATGAATGGAACCCTTTAAACCCAAAACTGCTACCCATACTCCAATCAAATGTTAGTCACATTATTTTACTCAAAACCACACTAAAACTACCTTCAAAGGAGGGGAGGGACCATTTGAACGCAAAACTACTCGCATCATTTTATTTCTCGCAGCGGATGGTTTATAAACCGAAGCTAGAACATGGGCCAATGAGTTGTGCAGGTTCATGAACCAAAGCTTGAACATGGAGCCTATATCGGAACATATGTAGTGGTGTTCTATCGCGGGCTCATGAACCCAAAAATCCAACTCGCCAAGAGTCTTGTCCTACCTCATGCAGACGTTCTAGAGTATTTTCATATAAGAGGCATCATAGTGCTTTGTGCTTATGATTCTATGTGCTTAAAGTTACCCAATATGTATACTAGTTATGTATCAAGTTATCATTCAATAACTAATTTAATTATGGCAAGCTTATATGCATTGAATGTCTCTACTTTTGATGTTAAATTATAAAACTAGAACTCGTTTAATATATCTGACTTTTAGCATACATGTCAGGTTAAACAAATACTTATAGAGGTATGGTCTTCTTGATTTGGGATAAAGGCTACCCTCATTACTTATAAACTATCATCCTTTCTTTAAAACCTACATGTTTATTAGACTTACCATTTGAAACATATGTTTTCTAAATTTATAAGGTGTTATTGCTCACTACTAATAAATGTTCGAGTTTACAGTTTAAGATGTATGAGTATTCTATGATTTGTCAATTGTGAGGTTTTCTAAATCTAAGGCCTTACAACTAAGAGTTGAGTTCTGAATTCAGTCTTCTTTCTTCTTTGTAAGCTTTAGTAATTACCTCATACCTTTTAATCTCTATACAAAGAAGTTTATCATTTTTATTCACAAATATTTCTTCTTTTGATAGCATCATCATTAGATGAAGATGAGCTTGAAGATGATCATGAGAAAATTTTTGTGAGAGAGACCTATTTTTCTTGAAGGATCATCAAGATGTTTATAGGCGGGTGAGAAAAAGTGAAATACTCCACCAAACCTTTTCTTCAAGTCCATACTAATTGAGCCTTGATTTGCCACTATCTCTTCCAAAAGTATCACCATCTTCTTTAGTTTTAAGGCTTTGTTCATGAGTGTCTGAGTTGTACACTTTTTTGTCAATTCCCTTAATGGTTTGTTGAAGACTTCCCTCATTTATCATAGTTCAATCTTTGAGACTGAATAACACCTTAGCCTTAGCCTCATCTTTCCCATCACCACTAGTTCCTTGGCGCCTTGAATTCCCTTGTTTAAGAAATGCTTCAAAAAGAATTACTTCATTCTCAATACTTGGTGTCATGGTTATGTGTCAAAAAGTAATAGCAACACCTTCCACATCAACCATTTTTTTACGTCTATTGGTATGCTTAAAATATATATGTTTGCACACATGTTTATCCCATTCTTAGTCCTTTTTCAAGTCAAATGACATGTTGTTAGGCACTTAATCGTTCATATTATTAATTTCATTTTTAAAGATAAGTCATCAAGTTTTATATGAAAAAACCAAGCGAAATAATGGGAAGATTGTCGTTTTTTTTCTTCTCGTCCAAGGATTGCCTTGTTTGATCAAATCCTAACCAACTCCAAAAGCAAGATCCAAGTTAGAAATAGGGGTGCAAACGAGTCGAGCCGAGCCCGAGCTCGTATGGGCTCGAGCTCGGCTCGTGATGGCTTAGGAGAGTTCGAGCTCGGCTC